>JABWTJ010000260.1:0-600000 GCA_016801875.1 Solanum sitiens
AACAACACCCTCAGTAGTGCTCCTCTCAACATCAGCAATCCTGGAGCTAGACGCCCCAGCAGCCACCTCCTGATCCCTCATCTGTTCGGCCTCCTCATCAAGCAGCGAGGCTCTCCTCACAGCCTCCAACTCAAGACGCTCTCTCTTCCTAGCTCGAGTCTCCTCATCCTCTCTGGATTGGTGCCTCTTGGTATGCTCACATGGCGGAGGCGGTGGCACAACAGTGGTCTGGAAAAGAGCAGCCAACACCGTATCCTCAGCAGGCTCTGCAGATGGGGCCTCAGACTTGGGAACCCGGGCCTCCAGAATGGCATCCATATTTGCCCTCCGACTCGCCACAGCATCCTGGAGAGTCATCAAATCTACAGTAGGGGCTGTACGGGTGAGCACCCTCAACTCAAAGGCAACAAGGCGCTGGGGGACCGCTAGAATCTTCTGTTCAGTCTGCTGGGCCATGTTCCTCTCGATCCGCTCCTCTGTCTCAGCAATGGACTTCTGCATACAAGGCTGGATATGATGCAGAAGTGTGGCCATTTGGGCCTCTAACATCTGGACCGTAGCGATCGGGACCAGTGCTGTAGATGGGGTAGAGCGGGAGGAGCTTGGAGTTGTGCTAGTACCCGGGATAGACTCAATCGGGGTGGTGTCGGTAGGCGATGATGTAGCTTGATCAGCCCCGCGGGCTTGCTCTACCGTATCCGCTAGGTTCTCACCTAGCAGCTGCACCTCCACTCTGGGCCCTCTGTTGTGTGCCGCCTCGTTGGCCTCATCCTGGATGAGACCGATATCAACTACCCCAGTAGGAGTCCTCAGAACATCAATGTGCCATATGGGCACTCCATCAAACCTGCACAACTCAAAAATCAAGCAGGGGAAAGGTTAAGTGGTGGTGGCCTTAAAGTCCCTCTCATGAATGACTGACAGCAACAGTCTCGGAATGTCCACGTCGAACCCAGCAACCAAAGCAGCTACCAATACTGCCCTATCCCATGTAACAATATTGTGAGCAGTAGTGGGGGATAGGCAGTGACGGATCAATAACCAGATAAATTTGGCCGTGCATGTAAGGTTGGCCTTCTTGATGACCCCTCTCGGCTCCAGCACCCAATCTGCACACTCACAATCCATAGAAATGTGCTGTGCTATCCACCTCTTGGTGGTCTCTCTAAGCCCCAAATTACGCTGAAAATGGCCCTCCTTAATTAGCTTCAACCGATAGTTAAACTTGGGGGTAAGGAGATCCCTGGTAGCATCTGTGTCAGCGCCATATAAGAACCGGCAAAGAGTAGGTAAGGAGATGTCTACCCTTCGGCCACGGACTCGAAGATGATCAAGAGGTGGCTGTTTAGCGGGATTAGACCGCTATCAATAGAAGATCGGAGAGTCGCTACATAAGAATCGTAGAACTCTTGCACCACCTCCTCGCTGTAGCGTCCAACGCTCCGAGCCATCCACTCTAGCCGATGGCGGGTGAAAAGAGCATGTCCATTAGGGACAGAGTGGAGACTCCCTGTAAGAACTCGCCGATTGACTGTAAGAGTCCGAGTCATGACTCTCTTATCGTTGAGCAGCTTGGCGTCCCTGTACACCTGGTATTTTACTTGTGCACACCATCGGTTGGGCTGATCAGCAACCGGTGCAGGGACATTGGTCGTGGGTGCTGGAGTGGAATCCGCACTATCAGCCTCATAAGACGAGGCAGAATGGCCCGGTGTAGCAGTAATAGTGGGACCATGTGAAGCTGACGCTTCCTCAAACCCAGAAGCCTCTTCATAGCCAGACGCTCTCTCAGACCCGGAAGCCTCATCGGAGCCAGACGCTCCCTTAGAACCCGCAGCAGACCCAGATGGTGTGCTGGTCAGTATGCTCTTCTCATCAGACTGGAGGTAGTGACTACGCCGAACGCCACCTTCGTGCGTGCCCCGAGTGGTCCTAGAAGTACATGTAGGATTCTAGGTGCCTGGTGGCATGTACTCGGGGTCGCGTTCATCGTCGGATGAGCCAATCACCAGCCGGCGTGAAGGGGCGACAAACTTGGAACGTCCTCGAGAATAGACTAAGTCTTGCTTAGGAGCCATTGGTACCTGCAAAGGAGAGTTATTAGTGTCATTGTAAACATCTGACACACCCAAGAAAAGCAAGACCAAACTGTGAAACACAAAACACAGTCCAGTTCAGAACTGCAGAACTGATCGACGGGCACTACAGACGGTCCGTCGACGGAATGATGGTCTGACGGTGAACACTTAGCAAATATTTTGAAGGCTTCAGAAAATAAAGGTTCTGTTAAAGACGATGGACTTGCAGGACGGTTCGTCAGATAATCGACGGACCGTAGACTTAGACCATTAGTGGACACTTAGAACAAATTTAAAATGCTGGACATGCAAAGTTTCTGTTAATGATGACAGACTTGCAGGACGGTCCATCGATCAGACGACGAACCGTCAACCACCCCCGTGGGTAGACACTTAGACTAAAATCTAGGAACCCTCAGCAAGCAGGGTTCTGTTAAAGACGACAGTGCAGGACGGTCCGTCGATCAACCGACAGACCGTAGACCACGTCCATCGTTCCAGAGTTAGGCAAATATGAGGAGTGGATATTGACGGACCGCATCGACGGTCCGTCGATTGATCGACGGTCCGTAGACGGGGTCTCGTACTGTTGGTCAGACAAATTTTTGGTAAGCCATGGTTGATACCCCAAAGAATAATATTTAAGCACACTAAGATTCATTAAGTTCATCTAGCATGTAACAAACTATTTCGTCATTCCTAGGGCATGGATTATCGCAATTTCAAACCTAGATTCTAAAGGATCAAAACCCTAAGTCGGAAACAACAACACTCAAAACACATTACATTTCGACCATAAACCCCCAACACATTCACTTTCCATTATTCTAAGGGACTAGGAACTTAGTGTCAACAATTCAAGCATGCAATTTTGTCCCAAAGTTAAGACCGACATACGTATGACATCAATTTAGCATGGAAATGAACAAGACTTCATTGAGCAGATCAGAATGACATACCTGTGTACTGTAGTGGAGTGAAAGGGAAGATGAATTTGTATACGAAACCACACCGAGCCAAACTTTTAACACCGACCGGAAGGAAGACAGAAACAGATGGGTATTTGGAAGAGAAAAGCTTGTGGGAGTTATGAGGATTTGGGGAAGAGGGAAATTAGAGTGTTTAAGGGGGTGTAAATGGGTGAGTGAGTGGCGGATTTGAAAGAAAATGGGGAGGGAAACGGTTGGGAAGGGGATTTGAAAGGGTGGTGTAACTGAAAAGTTTAAAAATTTAATATATAGCCGGTCGGGTCGGGTCGGGTAATTGGGTCTGGGGAACTAATGATTCCCCGTCGACGGACCGTAAGTCCATCGACGTTTCGTCAAACGTTTCGTCGACTGTGCCCTAACTTAGAAAAATTAAAAAACAAACCTGGGATCTACGGACCCTACCAACGGTCCGTCGGTGGAACGACGGTCCGTCGATCAGTGCACCAGACCAATTTTCTGCAGATTTCTGGTGATTTGGTCCCTGCACATTTAACACCCAATAAGCTAATCTTTTTGTATTTTCTGGACACTTTTTAGACACGGACCTTAGTTTACTCGCTAGCCAACACTTCTAAAAAGAAAGAAAAAGAAAATTTAGACGTGACATTAAGTAAGAAAAATAGAAATAATGCAACTACGCCTATAAAATCATGAAAAACCTATTGTTGGCTAGATGATACATATTGGGTTGCCTCCCAATCAGCGCTTGATTTAACGTCGCGGCACGATGCAAGACTCTTGATTACTCAGACTTCATCAAAATGGTATGCCTCGATCACTTCATTCGCATTTTCAGCATGACCTAGATAGATTTTGATTCGCCCGTTCACCTTGAACCTTACACCCTCCTTATTCTCCAACTCAACCGCTCCATGAGAGAAAACTTGGGTGATCAAGAATGGACCAGTCCATTTGGACTTAAGTTTGCCCGGAAACAAGCGCAACCTAGAGTTGAACAAAAGCACCAAATCCCCAACCACAAAATCACGCTTCTCAATCTTTTGGTCATGGTACTTCTTCATCTTTTCTTTGTAGAGGGCTTAACTTTCATATGCTTTCAAGCGAAACTCATCAATCTCATTTAACCCATTCAACCTTTGTTCCGCTGCTTCATTCCAATCCATCTTCAGTCTCTTCATTGACCACATGGCCTTATGCTCTAACTCAACCGGCAAGTGACAAGCCTTCCCATCTACAAGTTGGTATGGAGACATACCTGTGGGCATCTTGTATGCTGTCCGGTAGGCCTAAAGAGCATTATCAAGCCTTCTTGACCAATTCGTTCTACTCGCATTCACCGTTTTTGCCAGAATCTGCTTGATTTCCCTGTTTGACACCTCAACTTGCCCACTAGTCTGAGGATGGTACGGCGTGGCCACATTGTGGTGAACCCCATATTTCTCCAACAACCCTTTGAACAACTTGTTGCAAAACTGGGATCCCCTATCACTAATAATGGCCCTTGGGGTGCCAAATCTGGAAAATATATTCTTTTTCAAGAACGCGGTGACACTCTCCCCTTCATTATTTGCAAGTGCTATGGCTTCCACCCATTTTGACACATAATCAACCACCACAAGAATATACTTCATCCCATGAGATCTCACAAAGGGGTCCATAAAGTCAATACCCCACACGTCAAAAAACTCAAGTACAAGAATGGGATTTAAAGGGAGTTCTTGCCGTCTAGAAACACCTCCATCTCTTTGGCACCTATCACATGCCTTGGCAAACTCATGAGAATCTTGGTGGATGGTTGGCCAATAATAGACATATTGCAAGATTTTATGGGCTGTGCGGATACCACTATGATGCCCACCCACAGGCGAGGAGTGGCATGCCTCCAAAACACTCAACATATCAACTTCCGGCACACAACGCCGAATAAGCCCATCGGCACAACTTCTATATAAATATGGCTCATCCCAAAAGAACTTTTTCACATCATGCATGAACTTTTTCCTTCGATGAAAGGACAAGTCCGATGGGACGATATCACTAGCCAAGTAATTCGCAAAATCAGCGAACCATGGAATCAAGTCTTGAGAAGCGACCAATACATGCTCATCAGGGAAAGTATCATCAATTTTAGCCTTTTCACCCAATTCTCGCATAGCTTCATCCTCTAGTCGGGACAAGTGATCGGCAACTTGATTTTCGGTCACTTTTCTATCTTTCACTTCAAAGTCAAATTCTTGCAACAGTAATACCCAAAGAAATCAACCTCGGTTTCAGCATCCTTCTTTGCCATCAAATATCTCAAGGCAGAATGATCAGTATACACTATAACTCTTGTGCCAAGCAAATAGGAGCAAAATTTCTCAAAAGCAAAGATCACCGCAAGAAGCTCTTGTTCAGTCACAATGTAGTTGTTTTGGGCTTCATTAAGGCTTTACTCGCATAGTAAATGGGGTGAAGGATTTTATCCCTTCTTTGACCCAAAACTACACTAAGCACAACCCCACTAGCATCACACATCACCTCAAATGGCTTACTCCAATCCGGGGAAATAATAATGGGCGCAGACACCAATTTCTCCTTCAACTCACCAAATGCCTTAAGACAGGATTCATCAAAATGAAACTTACACTCTTTCTCAAGTAACATGCACATAGGATGTGCAATCTTTGAACAATCCTTGATGAACCTCTGTTAGAAGCCCGCATGCCCAAGAAAACTCCTCACACCTTTTACAGAGATGGGTGGAGGAAGTCTCTCTATCACCTTGACTTTAGATCGATCAACCTCTATACCCTTATCTAAGATGCGATGGCCCAATACAATACCCTCTTTCAGCATAAAGTGACATTTCCCCCAATTTAGCACAAGGTTGCATTCTTCACATCTTTTGAGAACTTTAGACAAGTGACTCAAACAATGATCAAACGAGTCACCAACAACAGAAAAATCATCCATAAATACCTCAATGGTGTCCTCCACCATATCGGAGAATATGGATATCATACATCTCTGAAAAGTAGCCGGTGCATTACACAACCCGAAGGGCATCCTCTTGAACGTGAAAGTTCCATAAGGACACGTAAAAATGGTCTTCTCTTGATCTTCCGGTGCAATAGAGATTTGATTGTAACCCGAATAGCCATCAAGAAAACAATACCACCACTTACCTGCAAATCTATCCAACATCTGATCCATGAAGGGCATAGGAAAATGGTCCTTCTCAGTCCATGCATTCAATTTCTGGTAATCCATACACACTCTTCATTCGGTCACCGGCCTCATTGGAACAAACTCATTTTTCTCATTAGGGACCACATTCATTCCCCCTTTCTTGGGCGCACACTGAACAGGCATACCCAACTACTATCAGCGATCGGATATATGACTCCGGCATCCAACCACTTGATAATTTCCTTCTTCACTACCTCTTGCATAGGTGGATTTAGACGTCGCTGGTGCTCAATACTTGGCTTATGATCGGGCATGAGTTGGATTTTATGTGAACAAATATCGGGAGAGATCCCAATAATATCCGCAATAGTCCACCCATTAGCTCTCTTGAACCTCTTCAACACTTCCACCAAACACTCAACTTGGTGCACATTCAACTCTGATGCAATAATTACCGGCAAAGTGTCATCTTTCCCAAAAAATACATACCTCAGATGAGATGGTAGAGCCTTAAGCTCTAATTTTGGATCCTCCTCAATAGATGGTTTCGCGGGTGGAGACTTGCGATGCATCATATCTAAATCCAATTTCTTAGGTTTGAATCGAACATCACCTCGATTAAGTGCAGCAACCAAATACCCATACTCTGCAATACCATCACTCTCAAAGTTCATAATCACCGCTGCTAGTGCCTCAACACCAAGACGTTGTTCTATTTGGACCTCTGACGAACTCTCAACTCTGTAGGATATCGCAGATACCGATTGGAGCTTAACACTATTCCTCATGGACCTACAAATATTGATCTTCATTGTTTAACCGAAACATCATCTGCCCTTTCTCCATGTCAACCAGGGCGCGATCCATAGCAAGAAATGGCCTCCCAAGAAAAATAGGCACCTCAAAATCCACCTCACAGTCAAGAATCACAAAATCGGCCGAAAATATGAATGACTCCACCTTCACCAACACATCGTGGAGTATCCCAATAGGCCTTTTCAATGTTTGATCGGTCATCAGTAGCCGCGTCGCAGTGGGCTTTGGATCACCCAAACCCAACTTTGTAGATAGATAGAGGCATGAGATTTATGCTTGCCCCAAGATCACATAATGCTTTAGCGAAGTGTAACAGCCCGATTGTACATGGAATAGTGAAAGCACCCGGATCTTCTTTCTTTTGCACTAGAGACCTTGTAGAAATAACACTATAGTGTTGCATCCTATCATAATCCTCAAAACTAACCGATCTCTTCTTAGTGACCATATCTTTCATGAACTTGGCGTAACCGGGCATTTGTTCAAGAGATTCTATCAAAGGAACATTGATGGAAAGCTGTTTCAACATATTAATAAAACGCCGGTATTTACCATCCTTAGTCTTTTTCACCAACCTTTGCGGGAATGGTGGTGGTGGTCTTGGAATGGGAGTCACCTTTTGGGGCTTCTCTGCTTCTTTTACCGCTTCATCTACCAACTCACCACTAGCTTCTACTACCTCATCTTCTCTTCTCATCTTATTTTCTACGCCAGACGACATAAGTGGATCTATGGTTTGCTTACCACCTCGAGTAGTGACTGCCATACAATGTCCATCATTCTTCAGATTTTGAACAGTGTTGCTAGAAAGAGTACTCGATTGACGAGGGTTCACAGTAGACGACAATTGGGCCATTTGCATCTCAAGATGCTTGATTGAGACTGCATGTGCATCCACTTTTTGCCAAATGTTAGCCAAATTACCTCTCAATTCCTTGGCGTGCTCATCACTTGCGTCAAACCTCCTCCTCATCTTTTGCAACATGTCTTCAACTCGCGCCTTACTACCCCCACCATCCCTAGGAGCAACTTCCCATTTTTGAGGTGGAACATAGGGCCCACTTCGATCGTTTCTGATTCAATAGTTACTCCGGTTGAAGTTGTTGTCGCGGTTGTAGTTTTCTTCACGAACATAGTGACCCTCTCAGTTGTAATTCCCATAGTTCTGACCTTGATTTCCTTGACCTTGGCGCTAATTCTCCTGATTTGAGCCTTGGGCATTCGGTCGGAAACCCCCCGTCTGCTCATTCACTGCATAAGAATCTTTCTCATAGTAAAATTCATCTATCGGCGGTGGTGGCTTAGTCAAATAATTCACCGCATTCATTTTCTCTGCACCCCTAGTGACATGTTTCAACACTAACCCAAGCTTAGTTATCATTTGAGCCACCTCTTCACGAATCTCATCTGCGGCTGGGTTGTGTGTAGATTGCACCGCAAAAGTGTTTCTCCTAGTATCCGACTTCCTAGTGCTCCAAGCTTTATTATTTTGGGAGATTTTCTCTAACTTTTCAGTGATCTCTGCATAAGTACACTCCCCATAGGAACCACCCGTAATAGTATCAAGCACTGCCTTATTGTTATCATCTTGCCCCCGATAGAAGTACTCTTTCAGTGACTCATCATCAATGCGGTGGTTTGAGACACTTCTCAAGAATGAGGTGAACCTATCCCAAGAACTGCTTACTGATTCCCCTGGTAATGCCACAAAGTTGTTCACTCTATCTTTGTGATTGAGCTTTTTAGAAACCGGGTAATACCTTGCTAGGAACACATCCCTCAACTGCTCCCAAGTATAGATTGAATTGTAGGGCAACTCAGTACACCAAACAGCAGCCTCTCCCATTAGTGAGAGAGGGAACACTCTTAGACCGATGACGTCTATGTCCAAGTCAGGCCTCCCTACACAACTCTTACACACCGACCTTAGTTTGGCGATGTGTGCATGTGGATCCTCAGATGGTAGCCCCGAGAACAGACCTCTAGCGGTGAGCATCTGCATCAAGCTACTAGTTACCACGAAAGTATGACCATGTGGTAGAGGAGGTAGGACAAGTAGCCCATCAGAGTCAGTGATGTTAACATTTCCCCTATAGTACTCTTGAGGGCGTGGGGCAGGAGCTTGCCTCCTCGGATTACCTTCACCAGGGTTATCAACCATCACTTGATTATGAGCATCAACTGGCGGGGGAGGTTGAGGATTGATCTCATCCTCGATATAGGCATGATTGTTTTGAATGTTCATTCTGCTAAGTGTACGGTTTAGTTCTGGATCATGTGGAAGTATTGGTTCTCCTCGACTCCGTGTACTTGGCATACACTACAGGTAGACCTGCGAGAGACAAAAACAAAAAAGAAAAAGTACAATTAGGAAATTATTGACTAAAATTCGGTAATGTGCTTAAAGTTAATCTAAAAGACACTATCCCCGGCAGCGGCGCCAAAATTTGATACGCTCAAATTACACTTCACTAAAGAAGTATAAGCGGTCGTATCAAGTAAAGAACCCAAATGTTAGGTTGGGGTCGATCCCACGAGGAAAATGGTTTGGACTTAACTTTAATGTACCATTACTTCTATTTAGTCAAGTCCTTTTCGAAAACAAACAATTAAAATTGGGGGTTGGGCGGTTGTGTAACATAAGTATTTAATTAATTCTAATTAAACAAGTACCAAGTTCAAATATTTGATGTTTATCAAGTGATGAGAGAAACTAGGGTGTAAGTGTTCTCCATAGGTTCATAACGCAGTAAGCCTAGCTATAACAACTCTTTCCTAGTATCTTGCAAGCGAAGTGGTAAGTTATGTATCCCTAATTCCTTGGTCCGGCAACTAGGGAATTTCACTCCGCACCTTGGTCCAGCTACGTGTGTATACTTTACTAAACCTTACCTTTTACCTCATATTAAGCATCATATTCAATGTATGGCTAAGTTACTACTTCGCACCAATTGAAACTATCCTATTAGATAGCGTATACTAAATCGGCGTTGATAATTCTTTTCTTATTACCTACCTCCTTGGTCTGGCAAATAGCAAAAAGGCGAGTTCTAACGTTGGCCACCGTTAAAAAGACATCTAAACGAAAGAATTATCAATACATGCAAGAAACTATTCTAGAATTGTTATTAGCTAGTTTTACTTTGTTAATTACCCATGGTTCCCACAACCCTAGTTGTGGATTTAGTTACCCATGCTAAGTATTACACAATTCATGATTAATAAACAAGAAATCATATACTTACTTTAACAAGTTGAAGAAAACCCTGAAAATATCACTTGAATTATTGAATAATATTGTAAGAAACAATTCCGGAAAGTATAAGTATTTTCCAAAAATCAAAGTTCAACTTCCAATAATACAAGTCTCAAAAACAATAAAGAGTCTAACCTCAAAAATGAGGTTTTTAGTCCTATTTATAATCATAAAATCCTAAAAATAAAAGGAGTTCTATTTAAGGAAAAATCTGTCCAAAATGAGTCTGCCGTCGACAACCCCACTGATGGTCCGTCGATGGAACGACAGACCGTCGACACCTTCCGTTGGTCCATACTTCAAATCTTTCTCAGCTTCCACTTTTCAACAATTTCTGTTACCATCGACGGACTAACAGCACGGTCTGTTAGTAGACCTACGGTCCGTCAATGGCTTTCGTTCCTCCATACTTAGTGGTTTCTTCAAGTTGAGTAATGGGACTGCTTTCTGCTACAATTAACGGTTAGCCATGACGGTCCATCAGTGGGTCGAAGGACCGTCACTCCTTCCGTAGCCCCACACTTGGTCAGATTTCCCCGATTTGATTTCAGCGGATTGGACCTTCAGTCAACGAACATCACCTACGGACCATCACTAGGTCGACGGAGCGTCGGTGGCTCCGTAGGTCATCCTTTCTGCAGATTTCAACACAGTCTTCAGCGTTTTCGTTCTGGACAAATTTCCTGTTTTTGCAAACATAGAGAAAAACACATTAAAACTACTACAAAAAGGCCTTAGACACACACTAAACTTAAGAAAAAAACATTGGAAGTACCGTAAAACCGTGGTACATCAGGGATAAACAGTCCATTAATCCACATATGTCGTCTGAGGTTGATATTTTAGTTGAGAAAGTTGATGATGAGATACAGGTTCCTGGAGAGTCCCAGAATGCTATAGAGAAGGAAACAGTGATAACTCAAAAAGTTGTTCCCATGCGTAGACCTCCACCTTCATTCCCATATAGATTGGTAAAGAAGAATGAAGAGGGGGAATACCGCTAGTTCATGATTATGTTGAAATAACTTTCCATTACTATTCCGTTGATAGAGGCTTTAGAGCAAAGGCCTGGGTATGCAAAATTTAAAAAAGATCTGGTGACTAAGAAGAGGACTGTCAGTTTAGAAGATGATTATAGGTTACGACATTGTCGTGCCTTCTCTACTAGGTGGCTTGTGTAGAAGAAAGAGGATCCTAGTTGTTGTACTATGGTTTGTACCATTAGTTTATTGCATTTTGCGAAGGCGTTGTGTTATTTAGGTGCTAGTATTAATGTGATACAATTACTTATTAACAAGAAGTAGGGTTTACGGTCTCCAAAACCAAGTGCGATGCGATTGCTCATGGACGATAGAACGGTGAAAAGGCCCATTGGTGTTCTCCAAGATGTACTTGTGAAAGTTGAGTCGTTTATTTTTTGGTGGATTTTGTTATATTAGATTGCAAGTTTATTTTGAGGTTCCCATCATCCTAGGGAGACCATTCCTTGCTACTAAGTGCGCCTTGGTCGATATGGAGAAGGGGAAAATAAGTTCTGACTGAATAGTGAAAAGGTAACTTTTAGTATCTATAGGTCCATGAAGCAAGAAACTGATCTCAAATCAGTATTCATGGTGAATCATATTGTGGAGCGAGGTTCTGATGTGTCTACTAAAGAGAGGTTAGGTGTTGATACACTGACAGCAGTAATGATAAATTTTAAGGGTGATGGTATTGAGGACTATGATGAATTGGTCGCCGCACTTGATAGGTTCGAATTCTGTTCCAAACAAAAAACGCTTGAGTTAGATATGAAGAATCATGACTCTCCACCTGCAAAACCGCCTGTTGTGGATTCTCCAAAATAATAATTTAAGCCTCTGCCATCACATTTGAGGTATGTATACTTGGGGAGAGATGGTACTTTACCGGTCATCATTGCGGCATATTTGATTGTAGTACAAGTTGAGGCATTGGTTTCTGTGTTGAAAAGGCTCAAGCGAGCTATCGGGTGGACTATTGCGGACATTATTGGTATCCATCCTCTCATCTGTTCTCATAAAATCCAACTCATGGCCGATCACAAGCCTAGCAATGAGCACCAAGAGAGACTGAATCCGCATATGCAAGAGGTAGTGAAAAAGGAAATTATCAAGTGGTTGGATGTTGGAGACATTTATCCCATTGTAGATAGTAGTTGGGTTTATCCAGTTCAGTGTGTGCCCAAGAAAGGTGGGATTACTGTGGTACCTAATATGAAAAATGATCTTGTTTCGATGAGTTCAGTTATCGTATGGAGAGTATGCATGGACTACCGTAAATTAAATGATTGGATAGAAAATGATCATTTCCATATGTTGTTCAAGGATCAGATGTTGGATCGCCTTGCTGGTAAGGGTTGGTATTTCCTTCTGATGGTTATTTAGGATATAATCAGATTTCCATAGCTCTGGAAGACCAAGTAAATACCACCTTCACTTCCCTTTATGGGACTTTCGCCTTCAAACGGAAGCCATTTGGGTCGTATAATGCTCAAGCGGCCTTCTAGTGTTGCATGATGTCGACATTTTTTGATATAGCGGAGGAAACGATTGAGGTATTTATGGATGATTTCTGTGTGGTACGTGACTCATTTGATGGTTGTTTGGATCATTTGGACGTGGTACCTAAATGATGTGAAGAGTGCAATCTTGTGCTCAATTTTAAAAAGTGTCACTCATGGTGAAAAAAGGGATAATTCTGGGTCATTGAATTTATGAAGAGGATATTGAGGTTGATAGAGAGAAAGTCGAGGTAATAAAAAAGCTTCCACCACCTATCTCTGTTAAAGGTGTTAGAAGTTTTCTTGGGCATGTAGTTTCTATAGGAGGTTCATCAAGGATTTTTCCAAGATTGCACACCCATTTTGCCAATTGCTCGAAAAGGAGTATAAATTTGTTTTTTATGATACTTGTCTGAGATTATTTGGAGAAATACTAGTTTCTGCACCTATCATTATTTCACCTGATTGGGGGCAACCATTTGAGGTAATGTGTGATGTGAGTGTAGTGGTGCTTGGTGCGGTATTGGGACAGAGGCGATAGAAGATTCTTTATCATATATACCATGCCAACAAACCTATAAATGTGGATCAAAAGAACTATACAGTGATGGCACAGGAACTACTTGTCGTGGTTTTTGCATTCGAGAAATTTTGATCCCACTAGCTTGGTAATAAGGTCATAGTGCATACTGACCATTCTGCATTGAGGTATTTCATGGATAAGAAGGATGCAAAACCAAGGTTAATTAGATGGGTATTGTTGCTGTAAGAGTTTGACTTTGATGTGCAAGATAGAAAAGGGAAAGAATATTAAGTTGCCAATCATTTGTCCAAATTACAGGAAGAAGTTATGCTCAATCTAGGAGGTGGGGCTAAAATTGATGATTATTTTCAAGACGAACAAGTATTGGTTAATTCTCATGATCCGGTTTCTTGGTTCGCAGACTTTGCTCACTACTTGGAATGTGATATGATTCCATCCGATTTGTCTTTTCACCAAAGGAAAAAGTTTATGCATGATGTGAAGAAGTTCTTTTGGGATGAGCCGTATTTGTTCTATGTTTGTGCTGAATGGATTATTCGTTGTTGTGTGCCTGAGGTTGAGATGATGAGAATACTAGAGGTGTGTCACTCTTCATTTGTCGGTGGGAATCATAGTGGTATTCGAACTTCACATAAGATTTTGCACTCTGGGTATTATTGGCCTATCATCCACTAGATTCTCATAATATCGCCAAGTCTTGTGATTGTTGCCAAAGAGAAGGAGGAATTCCAAAGAGGTAAGAGCTACCTATAAATCTGATTTTGGTGATTCAGTTGTTTGATGTATGTGGCATTTATTTTATGGGTCTTTCTGTGAGTTCACATGGGATGAAGTATATTATTGTTACGGTTGATTATGTGTCGAAATGGATGGAAGCAATTGCACTTCCAAACAAATAAGGTAAAAGTGTCACCACATTCCTTAAAAAGAATATCTTCTCCTAATTCGGTACACCTATGGTGATTATCAGCAATGGAGGTTTCCACTTTTGTAATAAAGTTCAAGGCGTTTCTAGATAAATATGGAGTCCGTCACAATATAGACACTCCTTACCATTTGCAGTCTAGTGGGCAAGTTGAAGTGTCCAACAGAGAGATCAAGAAAATTCATGCTAAGACTATGAATGCAAATAGAACTGATTGGTCAAGGAGACTTGATGATGATCCATGGGCCTATCACAACACATTCAAGACTCCTATAGGTATGTGCCCCTTAAAACTTGTATATAGGAAGTCTTGCCATTTTCCGGTAAAGCTAGAGCATAAGGCTATGGGGGCGCTAAAGAAGTTGAATTTGGATTGGGGTGACGCATCAAGTCAAAGAGTGAATGACATGAATGAGATTGATGAGTTTTGCCTAAAAGTTTCTGAAAGTTCAGCCTTGTGCAAGGAAACTATGAAGAATTATGATAATCAAACGATTGAAAAGAATGAATTTTTCATGGGTGATCTGGTGTTTCTATTAAATTCAGAATTTTTCATGGGTGATCTGGTGTTTCTATTAAATTCAAGGTGGTGCTTGTTTCTAGGAAGGATCAAGTACATGTGGACTGGGCCATTCATAGTCACTCAAGTATTCCCACTTGGATCGGTCGAACTCGAGAACAAGAAGGGAATAAGGTTCAAGGTGAACGGGCAAAGGATCAAGGCCTACATGGGTAAGGAAGAGAGTGTGCAAGAAGTGGTTGAGGCCTACTACCTTGATGAAGTCTGAGTAATCAATGAACATGTGTTGTGACGCTACGTTAAATCAAGCGATGCTTGCGAGGCAACCCAAGATGTACAATCTAGACACTATATGTTTTCTTTTCGATTTAGGAGTTATCTTTTTTATTTGAATTTTATAATCCTTTAGATAGGTGTTTTATTTTTGCAGTAGTGTTGTCTAGATATAACATGGAATCCGTGTCTAAAAAGTGTCTAGAAAATATAAAAAGAAAGAACTAACGTTTGCTACATATGCAAGGATGAAAAGAAAAATCTGCAGAAAAAGGTTAGTGCAGAGGTCTACGGACCCCATCGACAGTTCGTGGTTCCATCCACTGACCGTAAATGGTGTCTTTAGACCCCTGGTATGTATCCTTAACTTTTCTAAGTGTTGAGTGACCTACGGACAAGACCTACGGTCCATAGGTTTACCCACGACTCGTACACGGGGGTTTACCCACGACTCGTACCCATTACCCACCATTTCTAACCCCTCCAAATCCCAAAACTCCCATATTAACTCTTCATATCAGTCACATTTTTCCATCATTATTATCCCCTCATCCATAATTCTCTTTCTCCTCTCCAGAAAACACTCCCCTTCATAAAGAATTTTCAGTCCGGGTTTGGTGTCAAAAGGCGAGCAAAAGGTGTAAGGTTTTCATTGCTATCACACACTCACACATTTTACTTACTTGTAAAGTAATACGACTTGACCCTACCTTTGAATTTCATTATTCATTATTAAATACATGGAGTCATGAAATGTATCCTGACCTTGGGTTATTTTTATATGAAATTGCATGCTAAATTACTTTTAGAAACACCCTCGGACAATGGAATGTGAGTATTTTGTTCATCTTATAAAAAATATCAAAATTAAGAGGTCTAAATGGAAGCTTCGACTTAGGGTTCCTAGTTTGGCATGCTAAAAGAGTTAAAATAGGAATAATCCAAACCCTATGGATGAAAAACTACCATTTATTGTGTTGAAATGCATGATTAGACCTAGGTTCATTGTTTGATTTGTGCAACAATGAGTACAAATATAAGGATGTTCGAAAACTCACACAGGTCTAACCCACGAGACCTCATCGATGGATTGTAGGTCAACCTACAGATCGTAGGTCGGGTCTGTGGATCGATTGTACATGAAAAGTTACCAAGTTATGAACTACGTACCTGGACTGTGTTTCGTCATTTAATCGCTGAAACGTTCTACACATCCTTGGTTCATATCACAAACCCAACTTTTTGGGATCTCTGACCTACAAAGGGGACCCACGAACCATAAGTCAAAATATGGACCGTAGGTGGCCATTGATGCTACTGTAAAAATACTTTTTAGTTTTTAGTTTTGTTCATTCTTTGTTCTAAAAAGTTTTCGATTGTGTTATAGGTTTGTTTTGGCCTTCACACGTACAATGTCTCCCAAGAAAGCTCTAGTCTACACCACAAGGGGCAAGTCCAAATGTGTGGCACCATCCCTTCGACTAATTGATGAAGATACTAATGCGGAGACTGACCATGCATATGTCCCATCCACTACTAGGATATCATCTACGACACCAGGAACCACACAAAATAAAGCCCGATAGGTGTTTTTGACGTAGTCATTACCTCCCAATAAGAAGGATACACTGATTGATTCACCGACTAATTCTAGCTTTACCTCGCTTCCGTCCCCAGCTCTGCATCTGGCTCCAGTTCTTATGGCGCCAACGCCTCATATTTTGAGGATAATAGTGTTGATGGCATCCTAGTGCCTTCGAACACAGATCCTTCTCCAGTTGTTGAGTAGCCTAATCGATGTTGCTTGAGTGGCCAATGGCATATATACGGATACTCCATGATGCTGAATGAGAAATAATAGATAGCTCGATTGATTACTAAGGAGCGACGGGCACTCACATGCAGCCTTCTTACTATGGCCAACATATATGCTCTCTTTTAGAGGCACATGTGCGAGTTGATGGCTCATAGCCCTGGGTCCTACAGCGAGGATAGCGTTAGGGAGTTCTATGCTTCCTATGCAGCCACCCTCCGAGGCTCCACTAACCTCTACACTAGTGTGTGGGTTTGAGGTTCATATATCTGATACCACCATCCGTAGGTTCCTTTATGGTTTGGGCCACACTTTAGCAATCAACACGGTCGAGTTTGATTATCGCTAGGACATTTTTAGGAGCGGGACAATTTAGAGAAATGTCGAAAAGAGGGGGTTATTTTTCAATGGTTAGCCCGTCACCTTGCTACATATCAAGTGCACGTCGAGTGGGTCAGCACCCCAATCTTAGGCATAAAAAAGGCCAGCCTAACATTTGTTGTAAAATTCTTCTTGTTATTAGTGAGAAATCGGGTGTCTCCTATGCAGCCAGACAATGTGCTTACATGGGATCGTGCAGTCATGGTTGCAGCTTTAGTTGGTGGGTTCAAGATGGGTTATTCCCGTATGTTGATTGCGAAGATTCACGAGAGGACCTTTAAGGCCACCACCACTTACCTCTTTCCATGTCTCATTTTTTAGATGTGCAGAGATGTTGTAGTGTTGGTTTAGCACTGCGACAAGTTGATTCATGCAACTAAGACCCTGGATATTGGACTAATTCGAGATTAGGCGAATGAAGTAGCACTACGTAGAGAGCCACAAATTAAGGTGCCATAATTTAAAGCGAGCTTAGTTGATGATGTGGAACAAATGCAAGGTGTTGAGCCTTCCCCTCCAGCCACTAGTGAGTATGCCCCAGCTTTCCATTCTCTCATCACTAATCAAGCCCCTAGATCCCCAAGATCCACTCACTCTTCAGCTTCTGCTACCGTGCCTCTAGCCCCTATTATGAAGCTGGAGGCCAAGATGGCTACACTACTTAAGCATGTGCGGCCTTGGATGCAGCATGCGATTGAGAAGTTCGCGACTAGGGTTGAGCAACGTATGGAGCAGATGATGGACCATAAGGTTCAGGCCATACACCAGCGCCTTGATGCATTCGAGCGGCATGTCTTATAGAGACCATTCGCCACCACCAATGTTTATGCCATCCGGACGGAGCTAGCTAGTCTTCGGGCTGATATTGATGCCCTTCTCCCTCCACTTGAGATTGATCATGAGTCTCCCCCCACATCCTCGATTGATGGTACATTGTTAGATGTACTATTCGAAGATGAGATGTCATCGCCTGATTATTCCCGCCATGCTGGGAAGCACCCCCGCTGCAGTCGTACTTTTAAGGACACTAACACTGAGAGATCGCAAGAGGGAGCTCCAACAATTTGATAAGGTCCAAAGGGCCCCTATAGTTTAAGAGGTGGCATGCCAACAACGGGTTAGAGAGGTAAGTGTTGGTGTCTCTAGCAGTTTGAGAACCACTGATCGTGTGGTGAGAGTTGATGGAATCACTACTGAGGGTGATGATATGATAGATGTGGGCACTATTGATGGTGGATCAAGTGTTGATCCATTGGGCTCTGGGACACTAGATCCACCCACTTGTTGATTTGTCTTCGGCGTTTTTGCGCCACAGGTTTGCTTCACCTTCACCCTAATCTTTACTCTATGTTTTTGTGTTCCTTGAAGACAAGTGCACTTTATTTTTTAGGGGTGCTGTAAAAGGATTATGAGTGATAGGGTGAAGTCTGCATAACCCAACTCATAGTCCACTCTTTGGGTTTTCTTGCATGTGTTCTTTTCCCCCAAGAGACTATTTTAATTCATGTTGAACCTGTATGTTTTATGATTTTATGTGTAGAAGCATGAGAAAGAATAAAAGCATTATGGCATAATTAAGAGAGAAAATAATACCCGTCAAAAAGTTGCGATATGTGCTAGAATTTGTAGGCTAAACTGAGTTAAATGTGTTGTCTCTTAGTATGACATGATAAATAACAAATTTGATCTCATGACCTAGGTTAAAACTTAAACTAGGTAATCTAATAATCTAATAATGAAACAATGTGACAAGAGTGTGTGAGAAATTCTTAATGTTCATACAGTTTGTGCCAATCTAGAACTTGCTCGTTGGTCCAGCTAAGATGATCTAGGTTAGAAGTTGGGAAGTTATCATAGGCCATTTTTAAAAGTATTCCAAATAAGCCTAAGATTATCCAACCAACTGAAATCAATATTCCATTTGATCCAAATACTCAAGCCTAAAATAGACTATTTTTTTACTCACCTAACTCACCTTCCCTAAAATAAGTTATTTTTGCCCCGATCCATCCTTGGACATGTGCACCTTGACTTATGCCAAAAGCCTAAGTTGAGGGGGTCTAATGCAAAAAGTGACCTCAATCTTGGCCCTGACATTGGATATTGTGCACCTCAACTTATGGATTTTTCATAAGTTGAGGGTGGCTAGGAAAGAGGAAACGAAAGAAAAAAAGGGTATGCAAAGAGTTTTATATCGAAAAGAGAAAAGGAAAAGGATAGAAGAGGATGTGACTTTGTGACAAACAAGAAAAAAGATAATACATAAATGCCTAAAGATAAAGGAAAATAAAGTGAATGAAAAAGCATAAAGTGAAAAACAAATAAGAGTCACAAGGTGGAAAGTCATATATATGTTGACAAGAGTCAAACGAAAGAAATTAAAAAGGAAGGATGTCAAAAATAGGCCAAAAAGAGGTAAAAAGGTAGTTTAATTTCAAAGAGGGAAAAATGTCACTAAAAAGTACCTAAATGCACCACGCCTGACACTGACCTACATTACGAGCTAAGAAAGTCCTATAGTCATCCTAGTAACTAGTTTGGTGAGTCTAAGAAGTGAGAATAAGGGCAAACCTATGGTATTGAGCACTAACTATATTTGAATTCACTTTTAAGTATGAGTGTTGAATGAATCCTTGTACTCAAAATCATCTACATTGTGTGAAAAAAAGATTTCATTTGAAGTAAGAGCACTAGTTATATTGTTGGAGAGTTGGTACCTTGGTGATGGTGAAAAAGCGTATGTTGTGTGTCTATTGGTCGGTCTTTGTCATATATTGATCCACATGAGTTAGCTTGTTGAATCTAAGAGAAAATATTTGCACTTAAAAAGGTTGTTGGGATAGCAAGCGATGTGATTGCTTGAGTTTGAATGTCTGCTTATATACAAGTGTCGTTTAGAGTCTTAGTGCGTCGCTTGAAGAGAAACAAAGAATTTAAGTTGAGGGTGTCGATATACCATGAGATTTTGGTATTTTTGATACATTTCACTTGAGAGTTGTGTGTATCTAGGGCCATTTAGTATTAAAACTAATGTTTATTGTGCTAAATTTGTCGGAAATAGGCTTGGACGAGGTTGAGAGATATATAATTGAAATTCTGCAGAAGTGGCCTCCTACGGAAGTAACCTACGATCATAGGTCCTATCACGATCCATTAATGGTAGACGTGGATGGATCGTTAGGGAAATCTGACCAAGGTGTTGAGCTACAAGAAGAGTGACATACTGTAGGTCAACCCACAGGCCATCCTGCATGTCCATCATTTGTATCTGCAAGTTTGAGCTCCAGTTTCTGATTGAAGAGTCCACGGGAGAGGACCCATAGATCGTGGATTGACCCACGATTCGTCCTAATGGTCCGCCGTTTGTATCTGTAAGTTTGAAGGTTCCAGATTCTGAGAAATTTTCAAAGTCATGATCCACGGAAGGGACCTACGGACCGTATGTCATTCCACGGTCCGTAGGTCAGTATCATCTTTTGAAGCCGCTTCCAGAAAATGTTTATTTCCTTATTTAGTTTCCTTTTTGTTTAGGACAAGGTTTTCTATAAATAGGGTATGTAAACCTCGTTTTTGGGGGTTAGAAAATTTTGTTTTGCTTCTAGTTTTTGTATTCTCATGGGGAATCAATTTTGCAACTTTAGCAATTTAATTTTTCAAGTTCGTTTTGAAGATTTTAACTTTGCAATTCAAGTTGAGATTTTAGGTTGCTTCTACTCTAATCGTAAGTTCATTAATTATTCTTCTATAAATACGAATTGTGTTCTTCCGAGTATGAGTAGCTAAATCCATAACTAGGGTTATGGGAACCATGAGCATTAACAACATAGGAATAATAAATAAGTAATTCTTGACTAGTGTTTATGCATGCATTAATAATTCTTTCACTTAGAAGTCTTTTTAATGGTGGGCAGCGTTAGATTTTGCTTTTTTGCTACTTTCCGAACCAATGAGGTAGTTAATAAGAAAAGAATTATCATCTGAGATTTAGTGTGATATTATCTAATAGTTTAATGTCAATTAGTGCAGGGTGAAACCTAATCCATATATTGATGTGATGTCTAATCTGAGGTAAGGTTAAGGGTTAGTAAATTATACACACGTAGCAAGACCAAGGTGCGGGTGAAATTCTCTATTTGGCGGACCACACACTTATGATTAAATAACTTACCACATTGCATGCGATACACTAGGAAAGGATTACTATTATTAGGATTACCGCATTATGATCTTATAGGAAAAACATACACCTTAGTTTCTCTCTCTCTTTGATAACAATAAAGTTTGAATCTTTCTCACTTGTTACTTAACAATAAATCAGTTATTTGTTACATAACCCCCCTCCACTTTACTTACTTGTCTCGAAAGTAACTGACTAAATGAACATAATGGTGAGTTAAGTTTAAGTCTAAAGCATATTCCTTGTGGGATCGACCCCAAACTACTTTATGGATTTTTTATTTGACAACGATCACTTATACTTCTGTAGGGAGGTGTAATTTGAGTGTATCACAAAACACCCTAGGATCATAGTCACTACAATTCTTATGCATGCATAGTTTCAAAGCATCAATTCATGATCATAAAATAGTCATATAGCATGTGCTCATATGATATACTTTGAAAATATGTAATTTGAATCAAATTGTGCATGAAGATCAAATAAAATGAAATTTACCATAAACAATAGAACCCATGAAGAATCATATAAAACCTAGACAATTGGGTAGAATTCATAAGAGAATTTAGGAAGTTCTTGGGGCTCTATGGATGGAAAGAAATACATTGATGAAGTTCCCGCAACCTTGATGAATCTAATACATCGAATTGGGGAAGAGAACTTTGAGCTTGAAGAACTATATTGTCTCATTTCTTGTAAATTTGTGTTCAATTATGAAATGACCATTCCGCTCTTCCACTTTGCATTTTCATATTTTGTTTGTATTTAAGGATTGGTTAGTGTGGTCCATGATGTATCAGGTGTTGTTTTTGGTGATTTAACCCTTTTGAGTTTTGAATTCCTCTTATGATTGACTTTGGTCAACATTTTGAGTTCTGACCATAGGATGAAAATTCCATCAGTTCCCTCATGTCTGAAACTTTGAGTTTGACCTAATAATATGGTTGGTAAGGTTTCCTAGGTCTTTAGTTGAGGGCATTTGGGGAAAAAGTTTAGTTTTAAGTCTTAAGAGTAGTCTAGGATGGCAACTTCTTCATTTAACTTCTTTTCAGAAAATTCGATGATTTCATTGAGTCTGAAGTGTCGAATTTTATGGGTTAGCATATCCATCCTATTTTTATCAAACTCCAAACAATTTATAAGGTTCCGATCGGAAACTTGGATATATGGCTTTTCTGGTGTCTAGTGAAATTTCACCTTTTTCTGCTTCAATATAGTCAAAGGCGATGCAATAGAAGAAATACTTCCAGTAACCTTCTATAATAACTGGTCAAACCCAAGAAACTTCAAATATTTAAAGGGAAAGAGGTCTAGGCCAGTTCTCAACGGCCTCGGTTTTCTTAGACCATCTCCAACTCACCTCTATTTTTCTCTCATTTGGATAGTAAAATAGAGAATGATCTCTCCAACCACCCTCCATTTCAATTTTTATTCTCCACTAGATTTCACTATATTTCACCATAAGTACATAACTACTTTTCACACCCAGAAAGTCAGCCAACTTGATCTTAAGTATTACGAAAGAAATTAAATATTTTTAGGGAATCAAATTCTACAAAAGGGCTTACATTTAAGAAAATATTTCATCGCACAAAACATATCGTAAAAAAATTTAGAAGCATGAATGAAAATGTAGCAAATTGAACAACATATGTCCAACCTAGGTAATTTTTATCCGTACCCAATGCTTACATCAGTTCATTGAAGACATGACGTCACATGCTTAACTTACATATTCTTTTCTCTGAACTATAGTTAGCCGACACGTGCTAACCTTTACTTATCAACTTAACTATGGTAAGATAATCTGATCTGGCATAAATATCACGTGCGAGTAAGTTTTAATTATCTCACCCAAATTTTTAATCTGAACTTACCTTGTTATAGAAAAATCCAAACTTGTAGTATCTTATAACAAAATAGAAAGCATATTATTTCCTTTCCATGTTTCATTCCCAATGTAGAAATACTTTCCATCCTTCAAGCATTCAACATTTCTATATAAACACATGACCTCTTCCTCCATCACCAATCACCCTTTGATTTGAATATCAGGAGAAAAAATAAAGAGACAATGGTAAGATGAAAAGTTTAGTTGAAGAAAATTGAGAAAACATCTAACAGGCATGTTAGGTTTACAAAACGAAGGAAGATCCTGATGAAAAAGGCAAAAGAGTTATCCATATTATGTGAAGTGAGTGTAAGAGTAATAATTTACTCTCACAATGGGAAGCAATACGAGTATGCTAGCCCAAGGTATGATTAAATTGATTTATACCAGTTAAAAAAATAAATATTGAATCAAAATCGATTATTTGTGTAAAGATATCACTAAAAATGTAAGCGTTATTTCGTATCATGACTTGATCTCGTTGCTCCTAGCGGTGAATGTGTGTGAGCATGTGTACGGATAATTCAAAATTCTGATAGTTAGTTATCAACCTTTTGATTGAAAAATAATGTACATGAAGTTGTGAAAGTGTAATATTCCGTAGTAGTAAGGACTACTATAACACTATTCCTAAAAAATTCATTCTATCTCAATAATGGATGCTAGATCGACAAATTGAGTGATAGTTTTATTTCACTAATTGTGAAGGCTTCTCTGCTAAATTATTTATTTTTATTTTTATTATTAAGTAATAAATTATTATAGAAATTAAATCTGTGTTTGTTAATATATTTATTTGTAACATCTTTTTTTTTGAAGTATGGAAGATGTTCTGGCCAGATACAATATTGTTGCGGAATCTAATTCTGAACTTGTAATAGTTGATACTATTGCAACTAAGGTAGTGAATTAAATATATTTTTCCATATAAATTAATTGATTACATTAATTACTTATTTGACTAAAATATTATTTTCAATTTAATTATTTTAAGTAACTAGGAGCCCCAATCTGAGATAAATATTCTTCAAGATGAAGTTGCAGTGTTGCATAGGAAGCAAAGGTAGGTTTTTCTATGAATTTTGCTTTAATAAACAAGAAAATTTCTAAAGGGGTGTGTAATAGATTTTTTTTCACGGGATTAGGGTGTGTATTTTAGTCTAGATAATAATAGCTTGTGGGATAAATTTATTTAGTTTATTAAGCCAAAATAAGCAAATGTATGATGAATTCATATTGTAATTACACTTTATATATTTAATACTTCTCTCTTGTCTTTATTGTTGATGATATTAATTAATAATAATATTTATTTTCATATGATATAATGTGAAGGGGATTGAGGGCAAAAGACCTAGGTGGCTTGAGCTTCACGGAATTGCAGCAATTGGAGCAAATGTTTAAAGAAGGCGTTTTGAGTGTCAAGAACCACATGGTATATATATATATATATATATATATATATATATATATATATATATATATATATATATATATATATATATATCAATTATTTGTTACATTGCGGTATCAGGTCTTTGCAACAACCATTAATATTAATATAAGAATTGGTTGTATATATCTCACTTCTTGATGTGCGATTTTTACCCTGATTGTGAATAAGTGTGTGACGTTTTATATACTGAACTGTCTTTTATTAAATTAATTTTATGAATTGCCTATCACATGTTTTTCAAAACTAACTCCTATTTAAACTTAAGAGGAGAGAAAAAGAAATATTTTTGTCTTTATTAATTTTTTTTCTTTATATTTTAGGAACAAAAGCTAATCGAGGCAATTTGAATTGTATATGTCGAAGGTATACACAATTTTTATTTGTTCATATTTAGCATTATATCTTATAAGTGTATTTTCAAAACTCATTTTCATGAATTACTCATTCTTTAGATTGTATTTTAGGATTAAAGAGTTCGACGAAAAAGAGGGAAAACTTCTTATTTGTTGCCTATTCTCATATAGTTAAATCTTCTATAACTCTAAAAATCTTTTTTTAGAGTGAAATTTTTACTCATCAATGATTGATTGACATGTATAATAGAGTCGGTCAATAAACATGAAAGATGTGCATGATTATACTACAATAAATATGTTGAGTTATTCAAGTCATTCTACTTATTATTATCTTTAGCTCATGATGAACTTGGTCGTGATAAGACATGAATTTCATTAAGAAAATTTTATACAATATTATTTTTTCAAAAAATATTTAATTGATCACCCTTTGCAGCTTAGATTTTCTTTTTCTTTTTCTTTTGGCAGGAGGAAGAGGCTATGGTTGAAGTCACAATATTGAATGAAAAAGTAAGTGGCCTTAACTTTAACTGTATTTTAATTATTGTATTCTAAATATTATTATTGTAATTTATGAAGAAAATTCATAATTTATTATTAAATTTACTAAAATATTAAAAAATATATATATTTTAAAAATTTAGGTTGGAGAACTCCAATGTGAATTGGCTATGATTCAGAACCCTATTGGTGAAGTTGACACCTCCTTGCATTTAGCGTAATTATACAAATATCTATGCACTTTTTTTTTCTTCTAATTACTATTAATAACTTTTTTCCTCTTAGATAAAGAAAAAATTTACCTCTATGATTTTGTTATTATATGAATACTAAATTTGAAAAGATTTATGAGCGCATGCCAAAAAATTCAACATTTTAGTTTATATAAAATAATATAATCAATGATAATTTCATTTAATCAACTTGACTAATTTGAGTTGTTCAATATGAGAGGACACTTTTGTTTATGCATTTTTTTTTAATTCTCCACTTCCATATGAGTTTGAGACCTCCAACATCCATTTTGAATATTTTTTGTTGTGCCCTTATCTGTGTGAAGGTGAGCAAAGGCGGGTGAGAAGCCTCAAGTTATATACCTCCACCTCTACGTACCTCAACGTCTATAATTAAAAAGAAAAAAATTTTCAAATATTTTTGCTGATATTAATTTTATATAATTTGAAATAGAGTGAAGAGTGATAATTTCATATAGTCGACTTAACTTATTGGAGATTGAGATACTGCAATTATTATTGTTACTGGTATATTGAGATTTTTTTATGCTTCTTAATTTTGTTAAATGATACTGATTAGTTTAAATTATTCAATATGATTTTAATAATTTCATCAAGTCGACTTTATTTATTTGAAATTGATGCACAATATTTATGTACATAAAAGATTGATTTAGAAAATAAATTTTAAATCCTTGTCTTATATTTTACAGGCTGTCAATTGATACTAATTTGAAGTTGGGGACCCCAAAAGTTGAAAATGATGTTGAAAATCCTATGATCATAAAGTGATTTTATATTACTCTTTGATAATTTGAAATAAAGATTATCTTCAGTTTTTACATTAATCTTTGTTTATCGACTTTGAAAAAGCTAAGTTTGAATAAAGTCAAATGTTGACTAAAACATGTTGCAAAAGTTGGGATCTTCTTTTAATTTTATCATGACGAATTAAAATTTAAAATTAATCTTCTTTTTTCATTTTCTTGTGTTTGATATTATCATTGTGGTATGCGATTTTCAAATTTTATTTTTCTTAAACTCGATGTACTATATTGTATTGATACTTACAATGATCAGAATTTGTGTCTTATAAAGCCTCATAAATAAAATAATTCTTTTCATTAAGATCTTATTTTATATATAAGGTAACTTTGTTTGATATTGAAAATGAACAACTTCTTAGTATGGAGTGGGTTGTTCCCTTAATAGGTCTACTAATAAATTTGTTTGTGCTTTGCACAGTTATAAAGTTATTAGTAATTTTTAAAATATTTTATAAATTTAGAAGATAAAGTATATAAATTTTTTAATATATTAACATATAACTTTAAATTTTGTAAATTAAATAAATTAATTATTATAAAACTATTCAAGATTATAAAATAACCTTTTTCTTTTTAGAAATAATATATTGTACAGGACGACCCTTAATTCCCCATTACAATTCTTAATTTAGTTTCTTTCTTATAGTAATAAATATTATTAATAAGAAACTTAAAGAAACCCGCAAACTAAAATGGGAAAAAATCAACCTATTTTCATAAGTGAAAATTTAATAAATGACATATATAAGACTAATATTTTCAAGTTATGACTAAATAATAAAACATTGAAGTTGTAACAAAAAGAATTCAGGTTGTAACATTTTATAAGCTTTTTTTTAAAAAATAATGTAAAAAACGTTTTTTTTTAATCATAAAAAGAACAAAAATGGATATGTCATTAATTTGAATGCATTAAGGATAATTATTAATGCCATAAATTTAGCGAATTTACAACAAAATAGGATTATTTATTTTCCTTTTTTTACTCAACCAGTTAAAACTAATTTAGAAAAAAAGAATATTGTAGGTAAAATTCGTTCAAACATTTCTTTTCGTTTGTTGGAAGATTTCTCTCTGTTCTCAATATATTCTCCGTAAATTGTCACTCTCATCCAATTTATATATGTATTTTTTCAATAATCTTTATTTTCTTGTAATGGACGCTTTCTTGTTATTATTATTTTTAAAGTATAGTGATAGATGAGATCCTTCATGTTAGTGTTATTTGCGATTTTTTATTTGTATTGTAATACAACCAAACGTTCAAAAAATTAGAAACAGTAATTCTAGAAAAAAATATTCAGATTTTGTTTTTATACAATAATTTTAATTATGATTTTTTTTGTATGAATATTCACTTTTAAAATTACATAAATTTGTTTGAAATTGGTATAGATTTGGATTTGAACATTCATTTTTTTGTATGTTTCTGGTTAATATTTTTTCATAAAATTTGTTTGAATTTAATATATTTGTTATATCATGTTGGTACGATTTTAGAATTATATTTGAATTAATTTCGTATAGTATTGTCTAATAAATGTTAATTAATATTTATTAGAATTATATTTGAATTAATTTCGTGTACTATTGTTTAATAAATGACAATTAATAGTTAGAAGTGGTATTTTTTTGGTATTATAGTGGCATGATTCTGTTGTGAAAGGATGACGACTTATGACAAGAAATATGTATAATTTTGGCATGAAATCGGTATGAAAGTGTGATAATAATTGTATGAAGTTTGTATAATGGTTTCAGATTTTTTCGTTGTGTATAATAACTTGAATTATGGCTTTTTAAAAATGTATATTGTTATTTGGTATAAACATTGAATTTGTCCATTATTTGTTTGATTCATTTTTTATGTTTGGTATATTTATTGTTAAAAAAATAGATCATTGTTCTTTGGAATTTATATACTAATACTACCAGACATATACAATCTATAATTTTTTTGGTACAATTTTTGATTTGATTGAATTTTTTTTGGCATTATATTGTAATGAATTTTGAGAATAATAATGTTATTAATTTGGTAAACTATTCATTAAAAAAATGACAACTCATATTGATTTGGTATGGTGTTCAATAAGGTGAAAATTTAATAAATGACATATATAAGACTAATATTTTCAAGTTATGACAGTATAATAAAATTTTCAAGTTATGACATTATAATAAAATTTTCAAGTTGTAACAAAAAAAAATTCAGGTTATAACATTTTATAAACTTTTTTTAAAAAAATAATAGCAATTATTTTTTAAAAAAAATCATAAAAAGAAAAAAAACCGGATATGTCATTAATTTGAACACATTAAGGATAATTAATAATGCCATAAATTTAGAAAATTTAAAATAAAATAGGAATATTTGTTTTCCTTTTTTTACTCAACCATTTAAAATTTAATTTAGAAAAAAAGAATATTGCAGTTAAAATTCGTTCAAACATATTTCTTTTCTTTTGTTGAAATATTTCTCTCTCTTCTCAATATTTTCTCTGTAAACTGTAACTCTCATCTAATTCATATTGGTTTTTACTCAATAATCTTTATTTTCTTGTAATGGACGACTTCCTATTAGTATTAATAAAGCATGGAGATAGAAGAGATCCTTCAGGTTAGTTGATACGCTCAAATTACACTTCTTTACGAAGTATAAGCGATCGTATCAAGTAAAGTACCCAACAAGTAGGTTGCGGTCGATCCCACGAGAAAAATAGTTTGGACTTAACTTCAATGTACAATTACGTCTATTTAGTCAAGTTCTTTTCGAAAACAGGTAATTAAAGGAGGGTTTTTATAAAATAAAACAAAAGTGTTTAATTATTTCTCAGTAAACCAAGTAGCAAGAGTGAAACTTTGGTGTTTATCAAGTTGTGAGAGAAACTAGGGTCTAAGTGTTCCCCATAGGTTCATAACGCCATAATCCTAGCTATAACAATTCTTCCCTAGTGTTTTGCATGCAAAGTGATAAGTTATGTATCTCTAAATCCTTGGTCCGGCACAAAGAGAATTTCACCCCGTACCTTGGTCCGGCTACGTGTGTCTAAGTTACTAACCCTTACCTTTACTTCATAT
This sequence comes from Solanum sitiens, assembly GCA_016801875.1. NCBI lineage: Eukaryota > Viridiplantae > Streptophyta > Magnoliopsida > Solanales > Solanaceae > Solanum > Solanum sitiens. The sequence goes on from JABWTJ010000260.1 coordinate 29,771, forward strand.
TAAGCATCATATGCGATGTTTGTCTTAGTTATTACTTCACACCAATCGAACCTAGCCTATTAGATAGTATCCACTAAATCTATGTCGTTAATTCTTTTCCTATTAACTACCCCCTTGGTCCGGCAAGTAGCAATAAGGCGAATTCTAACGCGTGCACTCGTTAAAAAGACTTCTAACCGAAAGAATTATCGATGCATGCAATAACCTATTTGAGAATTGTTATTAGTTAGGTTTATTTTGTTAATCACACATGGTACGCACAACCCTAGTTGTGGATTTAGTTACCCATGCTTATAAAAATACATTTCATAATTGAAAAATAATAAATCATGAACTTACTTTGACAAATTTGAAGAAAATCCAGAAATTTAACTTGAAATCACACAATTATCTTAAAAAAACAAATTCGGAAATTTGAATTATTTGCCCAAGTTGCAAAGTCAAATCTCCAAGAACAAAAGTATGAAAAATACTAAAAGAATCCAACCCCAAAAACGAGGGTTTCTGCCCTATTTATAAAAACATTGTCCTAAAATAAAAAGAAAACAAATACGGAAAGCTTTTCCAAAAAATGCGGCTTCAATCGACGTCTTCACAAATGATCCGTCGATGAAACGACGAACCGTCGACTGCCTCCGTCGGTCCAGACTTAGCTTTTTCTTCAGCCTTCACTTTTGCATCTTCTCTGATCCAATCGACGGACCAACACCACGGTCCGTCGAATCACCAACGGTCCGTCGATGCTTCTCGTTATTTCATACTTAGCTTTTTCTTCAACACCGGGTACTGGGATATTCTTTGATCAAATCGACGTTTTGCCAGGACGGTCCGTCAATCAAACGACGGACCGTCGATCCTTCCGTAGCTCATACTTAGTCAGAATTCCCCAAGTTGCTTCCAAATGCCTGATCCTCCAATCGACGGTCTCTACCTACGGTCTGTCTATGGAACGACAGGCTGTCGATGTCTTCGTGGGTCAATTCTGCACTGATTCTTCACAACCTTCTACATTTTAGTTTCGGAGAACTTTCCTGCAAAACAAAGATAAAAACACATTAAAATTACTACAAAAAGACTCTAGACACACACCAATCTAAAGGAAAAAGCATTGAAAGTACCGTGAAACCACAGTACATCAACACCCTCAACTTAAATTCGTTGTTTGTCCTCAAGCGACGCACTATGACTCACCACAACACTTTTGTACAAAAGTATCCTCTTTTAAGCTTTCGCAATCACATGGCTATCAATCCCGACTTTTTCATTGCTTTAGTGCATGCTTTTACTCTTAGGCTCACTAGGCTCATTCATGTGGATTAGACCATGACACGGACTCATCACGCACCGACACCTCTACTCTTTTATCTCTCACCAAGGTACCAACTTTCCAATATTGCAACTAGTGTCCTCACTTCAAAAGATATCCTCCTTTTTCGCACAATGATTTAAACTTTTAGTATAAGGATCATTATTCAACACTCACGCTCAAAACAACTTCACACCTAGTTGGTACTTGCCGCCATAGGCTTGCCCTTATTTTCACTACTTAAGTTCACCATATTAGACTCTTAGGATCACGATATGACTTTCTTGGCTTGTAACGTAGGCTCATGGTCAGGTGTGGTACATATGGGTATATTTTAGTGACTTGTTACCCTCCTTGACATTACAGCTAAGTGTCCTACCTCTTTCATCGTCTATTATGCCCTACTTTTTGTTTTCTTGTAATCTTTGCCTTGTTTTCCCCTTTCTTTCCCTTTTTTGTGGAAGTGACTCTTACTTCTTTTTCTTCAACACTCTTTTTTTTCTTTAATTGTTTAATCTCTTTCTTTCTTTTTCTTTCTTTACTCAATTGATAATTTTGACTGAGTCACTTCTCTTGTTCACTGTTTCTTTTCTTTTTCTCATTTCTCTTTTCATCCCCACTTTTCGGGACATCACTCATAATAGCCACTCTCAACTTATGGCTTTGCCATGAGTCGAGGTACACAATACCCAAGGTTGGGTCAGGGCCAAGACGAGGTAAATTTCTGCATTAGCCACCCTCAACTTATGCTTTTGGCCTAAGTTGAGGTGCACATGTCCAAGGAGGGACCAGGGCCAACACATTATACCCAGGGAAGATGAGTTGGTGTAGAAAACAAAGGTCTATTATAAGCTCAAAATATTTGGATAAAAAAGGGATTCAATTTCCTTTGGTTCTCTTTTATTTAGGCTAAAGATTGGCTAATTTGAACAAGGGCCTATGATCCTTTCCTAAATGTCTAACACAAATTCCTTTTTGCAGGACTACCCGGGCAAGTTCTAGCTAGGTACCAATAGTGGAACAATCAAATTTCCTCACACTCTCTTGACACCTCGTTACCCTATCAGATTATCGGAGACCTAGTTCGAGTGTTAGATTGAGGGTCATGCAGTGGTGCATCATTTTGTCATGCTTAGAGCCAACACGTTCAACATTCATTATACCTAATCATGCAAGCATTCTTTTTCTTAGAATGGGATATCATTCATATTTAGCCATCATGCTTCAGATTTCACATTCATACTTTGTACAAGATACTACACATGCTAGTTCAACAGTAAAGTAATCAGTCTCTTGGGGAAAAAGAACACAGGTAAGAAAACCACCAAGAGAGGATCGTGAGTTGGGCTACTCAGACTTCACCCTAGCACTCACTTTCCATTTACCCCACCCCCAACAAAAAACATGCAATTGTCCCCAATGCATAAGAAATATAAAGATAGGGTGGTAGGTGAAGCAAACCTGAGGCGCATAGCACCGAAGATCAACAAGCAGGCGGGTCTGGTTTCTCGAAACCCGCTCCCTCAGTAGTAGGGACACCATCAGTGGTTCTCACAACAATATCTGCACCCTCAGGGGTTCTCCTCACAACAGCCTCCAATCTGAAGCTAGACGCCCCAGCTGCTAACTATCGAGCCCTCATCTGTCGGGCCTCCTCATCAACCAATGAGGCTGTCCTCGCAGCCTCCATATCCGTCCGCTCCTTCTTCCTAGCCCGATCATCTCACTCTCACTGGTATGACTGTAATGGTGCCTCTTGGCACGCTCACGTGGTGGAGGCGGCGGTGCTGTGGTGGTAGTGAACAGTGCAGCAAGCACTGTGTTCTCCTCAAGCTCCACAGGTGCAGTCTCAAGATCGGGTCCCCTCATCTCAAGTATAGCTTCAACATCGGCCCGCAGACTCGCCACAACCACATGAAGAGTTATCAAATCAATGGTGGGGGTTGGGCGTGCTAGGACTCTCAACTCAATGCATCGAGGCGCTAGTGGACAGCCTGAATCTTCCTCTCTGTCTGCTGAGCTACCTTCTTCTCAATCCGGTCCTTAGCCTCGGCAATGGACTTATGCATCCAAGGCCGGATATGGTGCAGCAAGGTGGCATCTGGGCCTCTAACTTCAGGACCCTAGCAATCAGGACCAGTGCTTCTGATGGAGGAGTAGACCGGGAGGAACTAGGCGCCCTACTAGTGCCAGGGGCAGACTCAACTGGGGTGGTATCGGTAGGCTATGAAGTAGCATGATCAGCCCCTTGGGCTTGCTCTATCGTATCTGCCAAGTTCTCACCCAGTGGCTGCAAATTAACTCTGGATCCTCGACGTGGTGCCGCCACATTGGCCTCATCCCTAATGAGATTGATATCCACTGTCCCGGTAGGAGTACGGACGACATCTCTGTGCCAAATGAGCACTCCAGCATCCCTGCATAGCTGAAAAATCATACAGGCAAACGGCTAAGTGGTAGAGGACTTAAAAGCCCTCTCATGGATGACGGAGATCAACAACCTCACGAAATCGATCTCCAATACGTCTACCAGATCTGCTACCAAGACCGCTCTATCCCAAGTAAGTATATTATCTCCACCCATGAGGGATAGGCAGTGACGGACTAATAGCCAAAAGAACTTGGCTGCAAAAGTGAGGTTGGCCTTCTGGATAAGGCCTTTGGGTGCCAACACCCAGTCTGCTCCCTCACCGTCAATGGAGAGCCGTTGTGCAATCCACCTTTTGGTGGACTCCCTCAATTCTCTACTCCTCTGAAAATGTCTACTCTTTACCACGTCCCACCTGTAGTCGAACTCTGGGGTGAGGGAAACCCTCTCGGCATCAGTGTGCCCACCGTATAGGAAGCGGCGGATGGCAGGAGAAGAAATATCCACCCGGCATCCTCGAACTTAGACATCTGTGACCAGTGCGTGTTTGGCGGGGTTAGACCGCCTATCCAAAGAACCTCGGAGAGCCGCTACGTAAGACGCGTAGAACTCTCGCACCATCTCCTCACTGTAAGACCCCACACTCCTAGCCGTCCACTCGAGTCTGTGGCGGGTAAACAAGTCATGTACCACAGGGACTGTGTGTAGGCTCTCTGTAAGAACCCGCCGCTCAACTATCAGCATCCGAGTCATCACCCCCTTGTCGTTCAACAACTTGGAATCCCTGTAAACCTGGTACTGGCCATCGATGCACCACCGGTTGGGCTCATCAGAACCCAGTGCAGGGACCTCTTGCTGGGGTTCCGGAGCAGACTCTGAACTCTGGGCCTTATCAGACGAGGCATTGCAGGCAGGCACATCTTTGGGAGTGTCTCCCTGTGAATCGGAACCGGATGCAGTTGTCTTATTCGACCCCGTAGAGTGGGCTGACTCTAAACCTGAAGCCTCCTCGGTGCCAGATGCTCCCTCAGAACCCGAGGCAGACCCAGACGGTGTTCCGGTCAGTGTGCGCTCCTCATCAGACTGGGAGGCAGTGACTACGCCGGGCGCCACCTTTTTGGGGGTGCCCAGAGTGGCTCTAGCAGCTGGTGTAGATGTCTGGGTGCCAGAGGGCACAAATTCCGGATCCTGCTCATCATCCGACATGCCTATCAACCGTCGGGATGGTTCCACAGACTTGGGCCATCCCCTGGAATAGACAATATCCGGTTTGGAGGCCATAAGTACCTGAAAAGGAAGTTGTTAGTTTCATTGTAATCAATTTACACAAGCAACATAATCGACACAAAACCTAGATACATATTGCAGAATTGTAGAATTGGGAGACGGGAACTATCGATGGCACATCGATGAATCGACGGTCTGTCGATGAACACATAGCAAGCTTTAGAAGTCTACTTTCCATAGAACTTTCAGTTAGAAACAACGGACGTGCAAAACGGCCAGTCAATCAATCGACGGACTGTAGTCCACTTTCGTCGTCTTAAACTTAGAATAATTCAGAATTTGTCAGAGATCAAGGTTGCAGTTAGAAATGACGCACGTGCAGAATGGTCCGTAGAACAATCAACGGACCGTAGTCCACTTCCGTCATTCCAAAGTTAAGCAGATTCAAAGGTTAGCCATCGATGGACCCTATCGACGGTCCGTCAATCAATCGACGATCCGTAGAAAGGATCTTGTTATGTTGGTCAGAGATAGTGTTTTTTAGGACTTGGTTTTACCCCACAAATGGAAAAATTCAAGCACAACACCAGTTCACCCAACATGCAATAACAACCATAAGACTAATTCGTCATCCCTAGGGCTTCGATTGTTTTGCAAATTTCGACCATGGATCCTAAGAGACTATCAAGCCCTAAGTCAGAAAAAAAAACAAGCATAGTGAATTTATACAGATTCCACCCCCAACCCATTCACTTTCTATCATTCTAAGGGACATAGTACTCGATTTAAACAGGTTTAACATGCAATTTTGTCCCTAAGTCAAGACCCACATACAATCTATTCGTTTCCACAAGCAAATGAATGAGAATTCATTAAGCAAAGGAAAATGCAATACCTGTAATTTGTAGTAGAGTGAATAAGTGGGTGATCTTGTAACAACCAACCTACATGCCGCCTACGAACACCGACCGGAGAAATGATGAAGATATGAGTAGAAACTGGGGGATTTGGGTTTTGGGGATTCTGGGATTTTGGGAGAGTTTGATTGTTTTGGAAGAGAATGGAGTGAAATGAGTGTGGGAGTTAATGGATAAAGAGGGGAATAAGGGGAGGGAAATGGTTGGGAGGGAATTTGAAAAGGTGTGGGAGGGTAACTGAATGGTTGTATCGTAATATAGCCAGTCGGGTCCGGTCGGGTCACTGGTTGTTGTGAACTGACGGTACCCCGTAGACGGTCCGTCGATTGGACCGTCGATTGTGACCTAACTTAGACAAAATTGTAAAACATACTTGGGATCTACGGACACCATCGACGGTCCGTCAATGGAACGACGTCCCGTCTGTTGGTCCGTAGATCTGTGCACCAGACCAATTTCTGCAGAATTCTTGTGGTTTGGTCCCTGCACATTGAGCACCCATTAATCCATTCTTTTTGTGTTTTCTAGATAATTTTTAGACACGGACCCTACACTACTCTCTAGCCAACACACTAAAAGAAATATATAATAACACATGATTGAGAATAAAACTAAAACGAAACAAGAGAATGCAACTATTCCTACAAAGAAAAGAAAATCCTATTGTTGGCTAGAGGATACACCTTGGGTTGCCTCCCAAGAAGCGCTTGATGTAACGTCACGGCACGTCACATGATCCTTGATTACTCAGACTTTATCAAGGTGATATGCTTCAACCATTTAATGAACACTCTCAGCATGCCCTAGGTAGCTCTTGATTCTTTGCCCATTTACCGTGAACCTTGCACCCTCCTTGTTCTCCAACTCAACCTATACATGTTGTAACACTTTAGTGATCAAGAATGGACCAGTCCATTTGGACTTGAGTCTGCCCGGAAACAAGCGCAAACTAGAGTTAAACAGAAGCACCAAGTCCCCAACCGCAAATTCACGCTTCTCAATCTTTTGGTCATGGTACTTCTTTATCTTCTATTTGTAGATGGCTTAACTTTCATATGCTTTTAGGCAAAACTCATCAAGCTCATTCAACCTATTTAGTCTCTGTTCCGCTGCTTCATTTCAATCCATCTTCAGTTTTTTCATCGCCCACATGGCCTTGTGCTCTATCTCAACTGACAAGTGACAAGCCTTCCCATATAAAAGTTGGTATGGAGACATACATATGGGTGTCTTGTACACAGTCCGGTAAGCCCAAAGAGTATCATCAAGCCTCCTTGAGCAATCCATTCTATTAGCATTCACCGTTTTTGACAGGATCTGCTTGATTTCTCTGTTGGACACCTCAACATGCCCACTAGTTTGTGGATGGTACGGGGTGGCTACATTGTGGCGAACCCCATATTTCTCCAATAGCCCTTTGAACAAATTGTTGCAAAAGTGGGACCCCCCATCACTAATAATTGCCCTAGGTGTGCCAAATCTAGAAAATATGTTCTTTTTCAAGAACGTGGTGACACTCTTCCCTTCATTGTTGGCAAGTGCTATGGCTTCCACCCATTTTTACACATAATCCACCGCCACAAGAATATATTTCATCCCATGAGAACTCACAAACGGGCCCATAAAATCAATGCCCCATACATCAAACAACTCAATTACTAGAATGGGATTCAAAGGGAGATCTTGCCTCCTCGAAATACCTCTATCTCTTTGGCACCTATCACATGACTTGGCGAACTCATGAGCATCTTGGTGGATGGTTGGCCAATAGTACCCACACTGCAAAATCTTATGGGCAGTCCAGATACCACTATGACGCCCACCCATAGGCGAGGAATGGCATACCTCCAAAACACTTAGCATCTCAACTTCCGGCACACACCGACGAATAAGACCATCAGCACAACTCCGATATAAGTAAGGCTCATCCCAAAAGAAATTTTTCACATCATGCATGAACTTTTTCCTCTGATGAATGGACAAGTCCGATGGGACTTTATCACTAGCCAGAGAATTCGCAAAATTGGCGAACCATGGAATCAAGTCATGAGAAGAGGCCAATACATGCTCATCCGGGAAGGTGGCATAAATTTCAGCCTTTTCACCCAACTCTCGCATAGCTTCATCCTCTAATCTGGACAAGTAATCGGCAACTTGATTTTTGGTCCCTTTTCTACCTTTTACCTCAAAATCAAACTCTTGTAATAGCAGCACCCATCTAATCAACCTTGGTTTCGCTTACTTATTTGCCATCAAATACCTCAATGCGGAGTGGTCAGTATGTACTATAACTCTCGTGCCAAGCAAATAGGTTTTAAAATTTTTCGAAAGCAAATACCACTGCAAGGAGCTCTTGTTCAGTCATAGTGTAGTTCTTTTGTGCTTCATTTAGGGCCTTACTAGCATAATAAATGGGGTGAAGGATTTTATCCCTTGTTTGTCTCAACACCACACCAAGAGAAACCCCACTAGCATCACACATCACCTCAAATGCCTTACTTCAATCCGGGGAGATAATTATGGGCGCAAACACCAACTTCTCCGTCAACTCTCCAAATGCCTTCAGACAGGATTTATCAAAATAAAATTAACATTCCTTCTCAAGTAACTTGCACAGATGATGTGCAATTTTTGAGAAATCCTTAATAAATCTCAGATAGAAGCCTACATGCCCAAGAAAACTTCTCACACCCTTTACAGAGATGGATGAATGAAGTCTCTCAATAACCTCTACTTTTGCTCGATCAACCTCTATCCCCTTTTTTGAGATTCGATGGCCCAATACAATACCCTCTTTCACCATGAAGTGACATTTTCCCCAATTTAGCACAAGGTTGCAATCTTCACATATTTTGAGAACTTCGGCCAAGTGACTCAAACAATGATCAAAAGAGTCGCCAACAACTGAAAAGTCATCCATAAATACCTCAATAGTGTCCTCCACCATATCGGAGAATATCGACATCATACATCTCTGAAAAGTAGCCGGTGCATTACACAAACCAAAGGCATCCTCTTGAATGCGAAAGTCCCATAAGGGCAAGTAAAGGTGGTTTTCTGTTGATCCTCCGGTGCAATAGAAATATGATTATAACCCGAATAGCCATCCAAAAAATAATACCATCCTTTTCCTGCGAGTCTATCTAACATTTGATCCATGAAAGGCATAAGAAAATTGTCCTTCTCAGTCAGTGCATTCAACTTCCGGTAATCCATACAAACTCTCCATCCGGTCACCAGCCTCATTGGAACAAGCTCATTCTTCTCATTAGGAACCATTGTCATTCCCCCCTTTTTGAGCACACACTGAACAGGGCATACCCAACTACTATCTCAATGGGATATATGACTCCGACATCCAACCACTTAATAATTTTCTTCTTCACTACCTCTTGAATAGGTGGATTCAAATGTCTCTGGTGCTCAATACTTGGCTTGTGATCGGTCATGAGTTGGATTTTGTGTAAACAAATACCGGGAGGGATACCAATAATGTCCGCAATAGTCCAACCAATGGCTCGTTTGAACCTCTTTAACACTTCTACCAGACACTCTACTTGTTCCATATTAAAATTTGATGCAATGATTACCGGCAAAGTGTCATCTCTTCCCAAGAATACATACCTCAGATGAGGTGGTAGAGCCTTAAGCTCTAATTTTGGGGCCTCCTCAATAGATGGTATTGCGGGTGGAGACTCGCGATGATTTATATCTAACTCCAACTTCTTTGGTTTGAACCAAAATTCACCTCGATCAAGTGTCTCAACCAACGATCAATACTCTTCAATACCATCACTCTCAAAATTCATGATCACTGCCGCTAGTGCCTCAACACCAAGGCGCTCTTCGATTTGTACCTCAGACGTACTCTCAACCCTGTAAGATACATCAGATACCGTTTGGAGCTCACCACTCTGCTTTATGGACCTAGAAATGTTGAAGGTTGCTTCTTCATTGTTTAACCAAAACTTTATCTGCTCTTTTTCCATGTCAACCAAGGCGCTACCGGTAGCAAGGAACGGCCTCCCCAGAATAATAGACACCTTAAAATCCACTTCACAGTCAAGAATCACAAAATCGAGCGGAAATATAAATGACTCCACCTTCACTAACACATCATAGAGTATCCCAGTAGGCCTCTTCATCGTTCGATCAGCCATCAGTAACCGCATCGTAGTGGTCTTTGGGTCACCCAAACCCAATTTTTTGTAAATAGAGAGAGGCATGAGATTTATGCTTGCACCTAGATTACATAGTGCTTTAGCAAAGTGTAACAAACCGATGGTACATGGAATAGTGAAAGAGCCCAAATCTTCTTTCTTTTGCACAAGAGACCTTGTAGCAATAGCACTACAATGTTGCATTTGGTCATCATCCTCAAAAATTACCGATCTCTTCTTTGTAACCATATATTTCATAAACTTGGCATAACTGGGCATTTGTTCAAGAGCTTATATCAAAGGGATATTGATGGAAAGTTGTTTCAACATAGTAGTAAAATGTTGGTATTTACCATCCTCAGTCTTCTTCACCAATCTTTGTTGAAATGGTGGTGGTGGTCTAGGAACGGGGATCACCTTTTGGGGTATCTCTGCTTCTTTCACCGCTTTGTCTACCAACTCACCACTAACTTCCACTACCTCATCATCTTTTCTCACATCATCTTCTACGCCAGACGACATAGGTGGATCAATGGTTTGCTTACCCCCTCGAGTAGTGACTGCCATGCAATGTCCATCATTTTTTGGATTTTGAACGGTATTTCTAAGAAGAGTACCCGGTTGACGTGTGTTCACAGTAGTAGACAATTGGGCCATTTGCAACTCAAGATGCTTGATTGAGATTGCATGTGCATCGACCTTTTGCCCAATATTAGCCAAATCACCTCTCAACTCTTTGGCGTGCTCATCACTTGCTTCAAACCTCCTCATCATATTTTGCAACATATCTTCAACTCGCGCCATACTACCTCCACCATCCCTAAGATAAACTTCCCGATTTTGAGGCGGAACATAGGGCCCACTTCGATCATTTCTGTTACCATAGTTACCCTGGTTGAAGTTGTTGTCGTGGTTGTAGTTTCCATCTCAAACATAATGGACCTCTCTATTGTAATTCCCATAGTTCCGACCATGATTTCCTTGACCTTGGCGCCAATTCTCCTGATTGGAGCCTTGGGCGTTCGGTCGGAAACCCCCCATCTGCTCATTCACTGCATAAGAATCCTCTTCATAGTAGTAGTCATCAGCTGACGGTTGTGTTTTAGTCAAATAATTCACCGCATTTACTTTCTCTGCACCCCCACTGACATGTTTCAATACCAACCCATGCTCAGTTCTTATTTGAGCCATATCATCACAAATCTCATATGCGTCTAGGCTGTGTGTAGATTGCACCGCAAATGTGTTTCTCCCAGTGTCCGACTTCCTAGTACTCTAAGCCTTATTGTTGCGGGATATTTTCTCCAAATTCTCCGCGATCTCTGCATATGTGCACTCACCATAAGAACCACCCCCAATAGTATCAAGTACTGCCTTATTATTATCATCTTGCCCTTGCTAGAAGTACTTTTTCAATGACTCATCATCAATGCGGTGGTTTGGGACACTTCTTACGAATGAGGTGAATCTATCCCAAGAGATACTTACCGGCTCCTCAGGCAATGCCACAAAGTTGTTCACTCTATCTTTGTGGTTGAGCTTCTTAGACACTGGGTAGTATTGTGCTAGGAACACATCCCTCAAGTGGTCCCAAGTATAGATCGAATTATAGGGCAACTCAGTGAACCATATTGCGGATTCTCCCATTAGTGAGAGAAGGAACACCCTTAATTCGATGACATCCATGTCCAAGTCTTGCCTCCCTACACAACTCTTACACACCGACCTCAGTTTAGCGATGTGAGCATGTGGATCCTCAGATGGTAGCCCCAAAAATAAACCTCTGGTGGTGAGCATCTGTATCAAGCTACTAGTTACCACGAATGTGTGACCCTGTGGTAGAGGAAGTATGACAAGAGTCCCATTAGAGTTAGTGATGTTAATGTTGCCCCTATAGAACTCTTGAGGGCTGGGACGGGAGGTTGCCTCCTCAAAGCACCATCACCAGGGTTCTCCACCATCACTTGGTTGTGAGCATCAACTGGCGGAGGAAGTTGACGGTTGATCCCATCACTTCGATTTTTGGGATTATGTTGATCATTCATTCTGCGGAGTGTCCGGTTAAGTTCAAGATCAAATGGTAAGAATGGTTCTCCTCTACTCCGTGTACTTGGCATACACTAGAGCTAGACCTTAGACAAACAAAAACAAAAGAAAAAAAAGTAAAATTAGGAAATTGTTGACTAAAATTCAGTAATTGATATTAAAGTTAATCTAAAATCCAGTTTCCCCGGCAGCGGCGCCAAAATTTGATACGCTCAAATTACACTTATTTACGGAAGTATAAGAGGTTATATCAAGTAAAGAACCCAACAAGTAGGTTGGGGTCGATCCCACGAGAAAAATACTTTAGACTTAACTTCAATGTACAAATACGTCTATTTAGTCAAGTCCTCTCCGAAAATATGTAATTAAAGGGTTTTTTTTTGTAAAAAAAAGTGTTTAATTATTTCTAAGTAAAACAAGTAGCAAGAAATTCTTTCTTACTATTTTGCAAAGTGATAAGTTATGTATCTCTAAATCCTTGATCCGACATTTAGAGGATTTCACCCTGTACTTGGTCCAGCTACGTGTGTCTAAGTTACTAACCCTTACCTTTACTTCATACTAAGCATCATATGTGATGTTTGACTTAGTTATTACTTCGCACCAATCGAAACTAGCTTATTAGATAGTATCCACTAAATCTATGTCGATAATTCTTTTCCTATTAACTACCCCCTTGGTCCGGCAAGTAGCAATAAGGTGAGTTCTAACGCATGCACTTGTTAAAAAGACTTCTAACCGAATGAATTATCGATGCATGCAATAACCTATTTGAGAATTGTTAATTAGCTAGGTTTATTTTGTTAATCACCCATGGTTCCCACAATCCTAGTTGTGGATTTAGTTACACATGCTTAGAGAACACAATTCATAATTGATAAATAATAAATCATGAACTTACTTTGACAAATTTGAAGAAAATCCAGAAATTCAACTTAAAATCACACAATTATCTTAAAAAAACAAATCCAGAAATTTGAATTATTGCCCAAGTTGCAAAGTCAAATCTCCAAGAACGAAGTATGAAAAATACTAAAAGAATCCAACCCCAAAAATGAGGGTTTCTGCCCTATTTATAAAAATATTGTCCTATAATAAAAGAAAAACGAATAAGGAGAGTTTGTCCAAAAAACACTGCTTCAATCGACGACCCGAAATGACGGACCGTCGACTACCTCCGTCGTTCCAGACTTAGCTTTTTCTTCAGCCTTCACTTTTGCATCTTCTCTAATCCAATCGACGGACCAACAGCAGGTCTGTTGATTCACCAACGGTCCGACGATGCTTCTGGTTGTTTCATACTTAGCTTTTTCTTCAACACCGGGTACTAGGACATTCTCTAATCAAATCGATGGTTTGCCAGGACGGTCCGTCAATCAACCGATGGACCGTCGATCCTTCCGTATCCACATAATTAGTCATAATTCCCCGAGTTGCTTCCAGATGCCTGAACCTCCAATCAACGGTTTCCACCTACGGTCCGTCGATGGAACGACAGGCCGTCGATGGCTTCATGGGTCACTTTTGCACTGATTCTTCACAGCCTTCTACATTTTAATTTCGAACAACTTTCCTGCAAAACAAAGATAAAAACACATTAACATTACTACAAAACACACACCAATCTTAAGAAAAAAGCATTGAAAGTACCGTGAAACCACGATACATCATTAGTGTTCTTTAAGATTTTTTATTTGTATTGTAATACAACCAAATGTTACAAAATTACAAACCATGATTCTGAAAATAGAAATATTAAGATTTTGTTTGTGTATAATAGTTTTAATTATGACATTTTTTGTATGAATATTCACTTTTGACATTACATAAATTTGTTTGAAATTATTATAGATTTTGGTTCGAACATTCATTTTTTTTGTATGTTTTTGGTTAAAAATTTCATAAAATTTGTTTGAATTCGGTATATTGGTTAACCATGTTGGTAAGATTTTAGAATTATATTTGAATGAATTTCGTATACTATTTGTCTAATAAATGATAATTAATAGTTAGAAGTAGTATTATTTTAGTATTATAGTGGCATGACTCTGTTGTGAAAAGATGACGACTTATGGCATGAAATATGTATAATTTTGACATGAAATTGGTATGAAAGTGTGCATAATAATTGTATGAAATTTGTATAATGGTTTCAGATTCTTCGTTGTGTATTATTACTTGAATTATGGCTTTTTAAAAATTTATAATGTTATTTGGTATAAACATTGTATTTGTTCATTATTTGTCTGACCCATTTTTATTTTTGGTATATTTATGGTTAAAAAATAGATAATTTTTCTTTGGAATTAATATACTAATATTACCAGACATATACAATCGATAATAATTTTTAGATACATTTCTGGTTTGATTGAATTTTTTTAACATTATATTATAGTGAATTTTGAGAATAATAATATAATGAAATTTGTATACTGATATAACATATATTTTTTTACTTTTGAATTCTGTAATAACATATGAAATTGTTTAAAAATAACAATGTATGTTTTAATATTGTATGAATTTTGTATGCATAAAAATGATATGAAATTTGTATAAAAGTTATTTGTACTTTTGTATGATATATGACTGACACAATAATTTATGATGAAACAGAAAAATATGCAATTCAAAAAGTGTCGGAGCATAAATTATTGTTGTCTGGTTCAAAAAGAATTGTAAGGAGACAACATTTGAACGCTGTAAATGGTTTGCTGATGTGAAATTCAAGAGGTCTAAGATTACGTGCAGTACATGTCGTCGGGAGGAACACAACAAAAGACATGTTGAACTTACCCTTCTAAAAAAAAAGACATAATTTCTTTTATTTTGATTTGGTTGTATTATTGTGGCAAACTCATGTTTTGATTTATTTTGTCTTTTAAGTTGATAAATTATATTTCAGAATATTTATTATGTGTGCTAGTCAATCATTTGTGTATTTAGTGTTTTTCAAATGTATACTAAAAAAATAGGTAATGTTGATATGCGGTTGATATTGACTGGAAAAATTAAGTCAAATCTTAGTATGAAATTGGTATACATTTGGTATCCAATTGACGTTTCAGTAGCAAAATTGAAAAAAAAAACATATAACGGAGATTTCGACTGAAATAATCAACGTAAAACTAGTTGATATTGTAGCCAATTTGTAAAAATTTAGTATAGAATTGATATCCCATTGGAAGTTGAAAATTTGAAAAATCAACATGTGTTGAGATTTCAACCAAATTAGACAACCTAAACAATTTAATGTTGTATTCAAATGGTATCCATTTTGTATCCAACAAATATCCCACTTGAATATGAAAAAAACAAATGTAACAGATATTTCAACCAAATTAGACAATTTAAAACACGTTAATGTTTTATCCAATTTATATACACTCTGTATCTAACTTGAAATTTTAGGACAAAGACAAAGAATAAAAATACATGAAAGTGATATCCAACCTGTATAAATCAAGGAAGAATAAATCTGACCATAAAAGAATACATATTATATTGTTGTCAGAAATTCTAACAAAAGAAATATACATCACCCAAAAATAAAAACATATAATAAAAAGTCTAAACTGCAATAATTAATATAAATTCTATAGTTTCCTCTCTCTTCAATTTCTATTTCGTATTTAAAAGTGATTTTTCTAAATCATATTTTGGCTAAAACTTAGGAACTGCCTATTAAGGATTTTATGATCTCATATTATCTATATATATCCATAAATTTCATAATTAAATATACTTATTTCACCCACAAAATAGTATTTTAGATATAGAAAACACATAAAAATGAGTTCATAATTTCAGTAAAACAATTTTTCTGAAATAATCAAGTTTCAATTAATTAAAATAAAAAAATGAAATCAAAATTTTAAAATACAGAATTTTTAATTCAAAAAAAATTAGATTAAAAAATAAAAACAATATATAAAATTTAAAATAAAAAAGCATCAAGAAAAGCAAACAAGATCTATTAAAGATAGAGAAACTTACATGTTACAATATACGATGATATATTTATTTTTAAAAAAAAATTAAGATCACAACAGTCATTAATAAATAAAAAATATTTAAATAATGATCAGTATTTATCTGGGGAATAATAAAGTAATCAAAATAAGAATCAACTAATTAGGAGAATAAAAAGTGATTTTTTTTAAATTAAAAATTACTATATTTAGGGAAAAGATATTTTGTGAGTAATGTGCGGGGTGTGGGATTGACGTGGGGTGTTGTAACACCACTAAAACGACTTACGTGGAAGTAGAGACTAACGCTTGTGTCTTGATGATTTGAAGTCTTAAAATGAGATAAAATGAGGTTAGGAGGCAGTGGTTAAAGTATCATGAAGTTTGGAGGTCAAACGTCCAAGAACGTCCGAAAGTTTTGCCTTGAAACGACCTTATGTGTCTTAGTACGTTTCATCGAGTTTTACATGTTCGTTTTGGATGAAATTGATGTGAAAGGTCCGAAACTCGTATACGAACATATTCGGGTTGGAAAAGTCCTGGAAAACATCCCCAAGGACCAACCAACGGTCCTTGAGGAAGGACCCAACATGTAGCCAAAAGCTGTCAAAAACTAGCATCATCACATGTAGGTCAGTTGACGCCCCGTAGGTGGAGGGTGTAGGTTAAAACTTAGGCTGGTGAACTTGGCCTTCTTATGTCCAGCTTCTGACCCAAACCACAGACCAGCAGGATGGTCCGTTGGTTGGGCTACGAGGTGTCGATGGGTAAGAGTCGTTGTATAAAACGTTTTGAATCATTATATATTGATCGAATTGATGTTAATTTGATGGTTTTAACCTAATTACTCTATGAACCCATGTAATTCAGGAACCCTAGTTTTTGACTACTTTGTGGGTGACTTGATTATGTCTTAATGCTATTGAATTCTTATGTAGTTTGATTAGGGCTATAGAATTATTATAGAATCATGTTAGAATTGTTAATATGCTGCCCTAAATTCATAAATCCATGTAGTATGATCTTTGATTCATTGTCTATTGTAATTATTGAAATGAATTGGTGATCATGGTCATGGGTAACGACCATTGAGTATTGTGTTAAATGATTTAGGTATGGATTGAAGTGGTGAGAGTGGATTGGTGGTACGCAGCCCTAATTCTCTTTATATTATGTAGTGTAAGTCTTGAATTATGTTATGATTGGTATGGTCCACTTATGGTAGCGGTGCTATGTGCTTTACTTGTGAATTATGTGACTTCATCGGCATTACTTTATGCACTATGATGATCATGGACTTGTCGGCACTACTTGATATATTAGGATGGTTTGTGTAGTTGATTTATGTGAAATATGATCATGTCTATCTACATGTGAGTAATGTGAAAGTATGTGTTCTTCCATTGACATTAGGTGATCATGTTAGACTATGACTATTTCCTTATGTGTGTAGTCTTAGGGTTGATGCATGATTCTTCCTACTTGGTTATGTGAGTCTTATGATGGTTATATTGATGATATTATAGTAGTGAATACAGTGACCTATAGATGATGTTGGTTATGCCTATGTGCTTATAGAATGATATGCTATATGTGAAGTGTAACATTTCAAAATTTCAAGATGTGTCGTAAAGCCTAACGTAGAGATAATGAGGTCTAAGTACTGTTTTTAAGTCCATTTTAATGAATTTAGGTCAGTTAAGAAGTGTCAGAACCAAGACGTTCAAGAACGTCCATGACGTCCGGAAGTTGGTTCAAAAGGGTACTAGTGTGTCTTAGCATGTTTGACTAGTTTGTAGGAGTTGAAAACGTATGAATAATGGAAAAAATGTAGCTAATAGGTGTTTGAGTTGTTTCATGGTCGAAACTTCCGGGTACGACTCTCCAAGTACCAACCAAGGGTCCTTGAGGAGGACCTTAATGTTTGAAGCAACACTGCCTGGCAGTGTGCATCGACGGAGCAGGAGACGGCCCGTGTGTGGACAAACGGGGCGTTGATACCACCATTATACCACACTTAGACGTGGTAAGGAATACCCTCACATACACAGTCTCTGAACTCATCGACGGAGTGCAGGACGAGAGGGTGAGGGTCCGTAGGTTCACAGACGGCCCGTCGGCGGGGTTCCGTCTGTGATGGGTGAGTTTTCTGCACGTTTTTATATTAACTCATTTAATTAATTAGGTGGTTTACGGGTTAGTTAGGTATTAAGGAGAGACTAATTAACTAACTTAAACTCCCATATGAAAGCCCCAACCCGAATTAATCAAGAGAGAACTCAAAAACACAAACTCTCTTCCTTCTCTCTTCTTTCTCTGTCTACTTGAACTCACCATTGAAGACTAGCAAGGAGAAGGGTTTGGGGGCTGGAAAGGGACGAATTCACCATCAATTCTTCATCAAACTTTAAGGTATGGGATCTATTCACCTTTGAGACCTCATTCCTCAAAGGGTCCATTCAAATTGATTTCAAAACTAGGGATTTCTAATGGGTTTCATCCAATTCCGAATTTGAAGTTATGAATTGAGTTGTTGATGTTTCCTTTAGGTTATTATGAGTTGATTAACGTGTAGTTTAACTTAATTTTAGTAATTGTTGATGGTCTTGCCTAAATTGAAGAATATGTTCCCAAGTCCCTAACCCTAGGTTTGATCTTGATGTGAATTATGTTGGGATTGATTCATTGACTTGATTGTTGGTTAAATCATTAATAGATGATGTTATTACATTGTTCATGAAGAAGTTGTGATAAATTGTAGTGTTTCATACTAGTTCTTGATAGGTGATCTAGGGCATGTTGATTTGACTTAGTTCTAAGCTTTGATCTACTATTGAATTATGACGTACTGACTCTTCTAGACTTGTGATTACATTGGTTATTGAACTATGGTGATTTGATGACCTAATGGGGTTGAACTAAGGTTTGTGGTAAGACCTTGATGATGATGAATTGTAAAGAAGACTTGGTAAGTCTTGTGACCTTATCCTTTGTTTCAGTTATGGTTAATTGTGATTAAGTCATGATGATTGTGTTAGAGCATGCCTTGTTTAGGATTGATAGGGTGGTATGATGTTGAATTGAAATGTCTTGTTATGGTTGTGAGGTTAGTTATGATGTAAAGTAATAAGGGTGATGATGATTGCCAAATGTGCTTTATTATGAAAGGCTATGAAGTGTTAACCTTACTTATGTGAATTGTGATGAAAGGCTTCTAGTCATGCAATTCCTATTGAGCTATTATGATGATGATTATACAAGGGCTAGACCCTATGACCTAAACTAAGATATGATTGATGAATAAAGATATTAAAGACATTTCAATAAAGGACTCTAGCTTAGCACCGAGTGATCTTGTATGTGAGAGGGTGACACTTTCCCACATAGAGAAGGTAGGGTTCTCTACGGTTCTCACAGGGTGGATAGCCTCATGACCAAATAGGGTGTAGAGTGATGTTTCCTATGATGCCCCAAATTCCATAACTATGTTGCAACCATAGGAATACTATCTAGTGGATCCACCTAGAATGCTACATTTATGTTAGGTTTTACCTTGGCCGGTAGACCACCTTCCATCGATGTAAGGTTTTACAACACCGAATTCCACATTAGCTCATATGGTCTATGTCGGTTAAGGCAAGTATTCCCTAAACTAAAATAAAGTAATGATGTATAGGATAACTAAGGTGACTTGAGGGGTTTGACTTCGCTTAGGTAGGGGTATGGGACTCTACCTATGCCTTGCACTACTTTGTCTTGATTGGAGCTTTAGGAGGTCAATATTATGTATGTAAGTGATGATAAAGGTAAATGACTTATTATGATGATTATGATGTTTATGAACATGCTATTGGTATTTATTGTTAAAGTATGAACTTGTGTGCGTTGAAGGTTATGTTAAGTGAAGTAAGTTACTAATTCTGATTCTTATTTGGTTACTTGATTAAGTAGGGTTATGGGGCTTTGCTTGGTCATTGCACTTGTGGCTTTATAGGGATAGTGATTGGTTGTCTTGCTTTACTATTCATATGATTAACTCTTATCCATGCTTGTGATGTTATTATTTGGTGATTGAGTTATATGGGATTATGGGTTTAAGTATGTGAAATGCATGTAGTTGCTTTGACTTGATTGAATATGTCTAAATGGTTTGTATTGATTGTTGATTGTGCATAAAGAGGTAAATTGGCATGATTTAATTAAATTTCCCTTTTTATCATGTTTGGTGTTATATGTGCATATGGTCTCATACTTAGTACATGTGACATACTAACCCCATTTTTCTCCCTTTTTTCCAAACACTTTAGGTTCCGGTTGTTGAGGTTTGGTTCGAGGCGATTGAGAAGGAGGCTTGGATACTCTTATCATCCAAGTGGTAGGTCCTCATTTTTCCCGAGGATGATGCCGATAGTCTACCTATGGATTTGCTTAGATATTATGACATCTATGTTGACTCTATCTTTCATTTGAAGACAAAGTTGTATAAAGCCTATATGTGTCTTACTTTTATTGTTGTAGGGCTATGCCCATATTGATATTGTTGTTCTAGATGGTTTATGAGATGAGACGGATTTTATGACTCTAATTCTATCTTATATATGTGTATGAAATAAAAGTAGAAGACTAAGTAATCTTCCTATACGAACGGGTCTATGTATACTCGATATTAATACTATTATGTGTATGTAGAGGTCTATGTAACCTTCGATTAAGATATGTTTAAAAAGTTTTAATTTTTCCGCATATTTTAGTCAATGAATGTTATGATGAATGCTAAGGGGCTAGTCTTAGTCCTTAAAGAGGAAGACGACACCGGTTACGTCTAGGGGGTAAACTCAGATGTGACAAACTTGGTATCAGAGTATGAGGTTAAATATCCTTGATAACGATGTCTCTCTCAACCACGTCTATGTAGATTCGTACTCATAGTTGTGAAGTGCGCCACACTTATGAATAGGAATCTATATGATGCTTAGGAATATTTCTCTTTCTTGAAAATCCAATGTCGTGCCACTGGAGTAATGATTGAGTGTTTTTGTCTAAACTTTGTATTTTGGTTATAGGCAATGAATACTCGGAGGAATGCGGCTAGACGGCTTAAGGAGGAGGTTGCTCCTCCCCGTGTTGATCAAGATCCTCCACTTGAATAGGAGGTTAATGTTGAGCAAGTTCCGGATAATCCTCCACCATTGACAGATGGAGACATAAGGGCTGCCCTTCTTCAATTGGCTCAAGCCTCTACCCTACAAGCTCAAGCTATGATGGCCCAAGCCAATCTGGAGGTTGTTCCCCGAGCTCCTCAACAAGTCTCTACTATGGCATCTCGACTAAGGGACTTCACTCGAATGAACCCTCCTATTTCCATGGGTCTAGGGTGGATGAAGACCCCCAAGAGTTAATCGATGAGGTGTATAAGATACTCTTTACCATGGGGTTAAGAACTAGTGAGAAGGCCGAGTTGGCCACATATCAACTCAAGGATGTGTCTCAAACTTGGTATGTGCAATGGAGGGATAATCGGCCTCTTCGGGGTGGACCGGTAACTTGGGAGATTTTCAAGAAGGCATTTCTTGATCGGTTCTTCCATAGGGAGATGAGGGAGGCCAAAGTGGTGGAATTCATCAACCTTCGTCAAGGAGGTATGAGTGTTGTTGAGTATTCTATGAAATTTACTCAATGGTCGAAATATGGTCCTTCTTTGGTTTCAAATCCTAGAGATGAGATGAGTCGCTTTGTGATGGGAGTATCGGATGATTTACAAGAAGAATGTCATTCGGCCATGCTTCATGATAATATGATTATTTCTCGGCTTATGCTGCATGCTAGACAAGTTGAGGAAGCTAGGGCTAGGAGAAAGGCAAGAGATGCTAAGAAGACAAGGTCCTTTGAAGGAGGTTCTTCCTAGAGTAGGCTTGAGATTCAAGACAAACCTAGGTTCAAGAAGAGGTTCTCTAATCAAGTTCCATCCAAGTTCCCTAAGACTCGTGATGACAAAGTGGCTAAACCAAGAGCTCAAAAGGGGAAGAGTGGTAATTAACCTAATGAGAAGCCTACATGTGGTGAGTGTGGAAAGAAGCATTTTGGTACTTGTCTCATTGGGACGGATAAATGCTTTAGTTGTGGTAAAGTAGGGCACAAGGTTTGAGATTGTCCTAACATGAAGGGGCAAGAGAAGAGTGGTCAAGCAAGTGGTTCTAGTGATGCTCAAAAGAAGAACCGCTTCTATGCTCTTCGTACTAGGGGTGAGTAAGAGACCTCTCCCGATATGGTGACTGGTATGTTACAAGTATTTTCTATTGATGTTTATGCTTTACTTGATCCGGGTACTAATTTGTCTTTTGTTACACCTCTTGTAGCAAAAAAGTTTGATACTTTACCCGATATCTTGCATGAGCCTTTCTTAGTGTCTACACCGGTGGGTGAGTCGGTGGTTGCAAAGAGGCTATATAGAAATTATCCTATCATGTTGCCCAATAGAGTTTCTAATGTTCATCTAGTTGAACTAGATATTCTTGATTTTGATATTATTTTTGGTATGGATTGGTTGCATTCTTGTTTTGCCACTATTGATTGTCGGACAAGGATAGTGAGGTTTAATTTTCCTAATAAACCCGTTGTTGAGTGGAAGGGGGGAAGTTCTATTCCTAGAGGTCGCATCATTTCTTGTTTAAAGTCTTGCAAAATGATCTCTAAGGTCTGCCTATATCATATAGTGAGAGTCCAAGATCTTGACTCTGAAATTCCTCCCATTGAGTCAGTCGCCGTAGTGAGTGAATTTCCAGAGGTCTTCCCTAATGACCTTCCTGGTATCCCTCCCAAACGGGAAGCCGATTTTGGTATTGATTTGCTACCCGAAAAAAACTTAATTTTGATTCATCCTTATCGAATGGCTCAGCCGAATTGAAGGAGTTGAAGGCACAACATAAAGATTTTCTAGACAAGGGCTTCATAAGGCCTAGTATATCTCCATGGGGTGCTCCGGTCTTGTTTGTGAAGAAGAAAGATGGATCCTTGAGAATATGTATCGATTATCGACAACTCAACAAAGTCACAATTAAGAACAAGTATCCTCTCCCTCGAATTGACGACTTATTTGATCAACTCCAAGGGGCAAGCTACTTTTCCAAAATTGACTTGAGATCGGCGTATAACCAGCTAAGGGTGAGAGGTGAGGATGTACCAAAGATGGATTTTCGGACTCGATATGGCCACTATGAATTCCTTGTTATGTCCTTTGGTCTCACTAATGATCCTGCGACATTTATGGACCTAATGAATAGGGTGTTTCGAAGTTACCTAGATTCATTTGTCATTGTGTTCATTGACGACATCTTGGTATACTCGAAGAATGAAGGTGATCACATGGGTCATTTGAGGGTGGTATTGTAAACCAAGAAAGAGCATCAATTATTTGCCAAATATAGCAAATGTGAGTTTTGGTTGAGGTCGGTGGCATTTCTTGGTCACATCATCTCAGGTTGATCCAAGGAAAATGGAAGCGGTGAGAAATTGGCCGAGACCATTGACTCCAACCGACACACAGAGTTTCTGGGGTCTTGCGAGTTATTATTGGAGGTTTGTGGATAGTTTTGCGTCCATTTCATCTCCTTTGACTAATTTGACCCTAAAGAGTAAAAAGTTTGACTGGTCGAAAGCAAGTGAAAAGAGCTTCCAAATGTTGAAACATAGGCTTACTTCAGCTCCGGTGTTGACCTTACCGGAGGGTACAAAGGGTTTTGTGGTTTATTGTGATGCATCCCGTGTTGGTTTGGGTGTGTGATTATGCAACATGGGAAGGTTATTGCCTATGCTTCTAGGCAACTCAAGGTGCATGAGAGGAACTATCCCACTCATGATCTTGAGTTAACGGCAGTGGTGTTTGCTTTGAAAATTTGGAGGCATTATTTATATGGTGTCCATGTAGATGTGTTCACCGATCATAAAAGTCTCCAATATGTGTTTACCCAAAAAGAGTTTAATCTCCAACTAAGCAGATAGCTTGAGTTGTTGAAAGACTATGATATGAGTGTTCTCTATCACCCCGACAAAGCAAATGTAGTAGCGGATGCTCTAAGCCGTTTGTCTATGGGTAGTGTGTCTCACATTGAAGAAGCCAAAAGGGACCTAGTGAAAGAGGTTCATAGGTTGGCTAGGTTGGGTGTGAGATTGGAAGGTTCTTCAAATGGTGGTGTGATGGTCCATCATAACTCCGAATCATCTTTGGTTGTTGAGGTGAAGTCCAAACAACACCTTGATAAACCATTAATGGAGTTGAAAGAATCGGTTCTTAGCAAATTAAATGAGTCTTTCTCCTTAGGGGGACATGGTGTATTGAGATATCAAGGACAATTATGTGTTCCCAATATTGATGATTTGAGAAATCGTATCCTTGAAGAAGCTCATGGGTCCCACTATTCCATTTATCCGAGGTCAACAAAAATGTATCATGACCTTAGAGAGGTGTATTGGTGGGAAGGTATGAAAAGGGACATAGTAGAGTTTGTTGCTAAGTGGCCAAATTGCCAAAAAGCCAAAGCCGAACATCTAAAATCGGGAGGCTTACTACAAGAGATCCGAATTCCTACTTGGAAGTGGGAAGACATCAATATAGATTTTGTGGTAGGTTTGCCCAAAACCCAAAAACAATATGACTCCATATGGGTGGTGGTTGATAGGTTGACCAAGTCCGCTCACTTTATTCCCGTCAAGTATACTTATTCGCCGGAAGATTATGCTAAGATCTTCATAGATGAGATTGTGTGTCGCCATGGTATTCCGTTATCCATCATATCGGATAAGGGTACACAATTCACATCTAGATTTTGGAGGTCATTTAAAAAAGGGTTTGGTACTAAGGTGAAGTTGAGTACAACTTTTCATCCCCAAACGGATGGTCAAGCGGAGCGTATTATCCAAACCCTTGAAGATATGATTAGATCTTTTGTCATCGATTTAAAAGGGAGTTGGGATAAGCACTTGCCTTTGGTAGAGTTTGCTTATAATAATAGTTTTCATTCATCCATTTCCATGGCTCCCTATGAAGGCTTGTATGGTAGAAGGTGTAGGTCTCCTATTGGGTGGTTTGAAGTCGGTGAGTCTTCAATTCTTGTTCACAATTAGATTTATAAGACTTTGGAAAAAGTCCATATTATAAGAATCGCTTGCAAACGGCCTATAGTCAGCAAAAGTCCAATGACGATAATAGGAGGAGGGATCTTGAGTTTGAAAAGGGTGACAAGGTGTACTTGAAGATTTCACCAATGAAAGGGGTGGTTAGATTTGGCAAGAAGGGGAAATTGAGTCCTCGTTATGTGGGGCCCTATGAAATTGCAAAAGGTTGGTAAGGTGCCCTATGAATTGGAACTCCCTAGTGAATTGGCTTCGGTTCACCCGGTTTTCCATGTTTCTGTGTTGAAAAAGTGTATTGGTGATCCAGAGACCATTCTTCCTATTGAGGGTCTTGGTGTCAAGGATAACCTTCTTATGAGGAATTTCCGGTTCAAATTCTTGATAGGAAGTCAAGAAGTTAAGGAACAAAGAGGTGGTTTCCGTAAAAGTGTTATGGAAAAATCACCTAGTTGAGGGTGCAACATGGGAGGCTGAGGCCGACATGAAGTCCCGTTACCCTCATCTTTTTGAGAATTAAGGTTAGTCATTCTTTTTAATAATATGGATATGACTAGAAATTGAAGTTTCTTGATTTTTTGGATGAAGTTTGGCAAAGTATACATTTTTTGAAAGATCTACAGTGAAGTTACTGTAAATATTGCCTTTGAATACTTGAAATTTTGCTTTGTGCTTATTTTGAGTTATGTTATGAATTTTGATATGGTGAGTCTTATTAAAATTAGATGTAGCATGTTGATAAGATCAATTTTGTGTTAATTGACTCATGAAATGTATATTAAGCTCATGTGTGGTGAGAAGGAAAAGTACCTCATGATGAAATGCTTGAGTCTTATGTGTGGTAATTGGAGTTTTGGAATTGCCTTGTTGAAGTGATATGATTCATGTTGATTTGATATTGTTGATTAGTTGAACTGCTAGTTTTGAGTCTATTCCTTCCTTCAAATGAGTGTTTAGTGTCATTCGGGGACGAATGTTCCTAAGGGGGGGGGGATAATGTAACACTTCAAAATTTCAAGATGTATCGTAAAGCCTAACATAGAGATAATGAGGTCTAAATACTGTTTTAAGTCAATTTTAATGAATTTAGGTTAGTTAAGAAGTGTAAGAACCAAGACGTTCAAGAACGTCCATGACGTCCGGAAGTTGGTTCAAAAGGGTACTAGTGTGTCTTAGCATGTTTGACTAGTTTGTAGGAGTCGGAAATGTATGAAAAATGGTAAAAAGGTAGCTAATATGTGTTTGAGTTGTTTCATGGTTGAAACGTCTGGGTACGACTCACCAAGGACCAACCAAGGGTCCTTGAGGAGGACCCTAACGTTTGAAGCAACACTGCCTAGCAGTGTGCATCGACGGAGCAGGAGACGGACCGTGTGTGGACAAATGTGGCTTCGATGCTACTGTTGTCCCACAATTAGACGTGGTAAGGAAGCCCCTCGCATGCACAGTCTCTGAACTCATCGACGGAGTGCAGGACAAGAGGGTGAGGGTCCGTAGGTTCACAAACGGCCCGTCAGCAAGGTTCCGTCTGTGAAGGGTGAGTTTTCTGCACGGGTTTATATTAACTCATTTAATTAATTATGTGGTTTAGGGGTTAGGTAGGGATGAAGGGGAGACTAATTAACTAACTTTAACTCCCATATGAAAGCCCCAACCCCAATTAATCTAGAGAGAACTCAAAAATACAAACTCTCTTCCTTCTCTCTTCTTTGTCTCTCTACTTGAACTCACCATTGAAGACTAGCAAGGAGAAGGGTTTGGGGGATGGAAAGGGACGAATTCACCATCAATTCTTCATCAAATGTTAAGGTATGGGATCTATTCATCTTTGAGACCTCTTTCCTCAAAGGGTCCATTCAAATTGATTTCAAAACTAGGGATTTCTAATGGGTTTCATCCAATTCCGAATTTGAAGTTATGAATTGAGTTGTTAATGTTTCCTTTAGGTTATTAGGAGTTGATTAACGTGTAGTTTAACTTGATTGTAGTAATTGTTGATGATCTTCCTTAAATTGAAGAATATGTTCCCAAGTCCCTAACCCTAGGTTTGATCTTGATGTGAATTATGTTAGGATTGATTCAATTGACTTGATTGTTGGTTAAATCATTAATCGATGATGTTATTACATTGGTAATGATCAAGTTGTGATGAATTGTAGTCTTTCATACTAGTTCTTCAAAGGTGATCTAGGGCATGTTGATTTGACTTAGTCCTAATCTTTGATCTACTATTGAATTATGATGTAGTGACTCTTCTAGACTTGTGATTACATTGGTTATTGAACTATGGTGATTTGATGACCTAATGGGGTTGAATTAAGGGTTGATGGTAAGACCTTGATGATGATGAATTGTGAAGAAGACTTGGTAAGTCTTGTGACCTTATCCTTTGTTTCAATTATGGTTAATTGTGATTAAGTCATGATGATTATGTTGGAGCCTGCCTTGTTTAGGATTGATAAGGTGGTATGATGTTGAATTGAAATGTCTTGTTATGGTTGTGAGGTTAGTTAATATGTAAAGTAATACGGGTGATGATGATTGCCAAATGTGCTTTATTATGAAAGGCTATGAAGTGTTAACCTTACTTATGTGAATTGTGATAAAAGGGTTCTACTCATGCAATTCCTATTGAGCTATTATGATGATGATTATACAAGGGCTAGACCCTATGACCTAATCTAAGATATGATTGATGAATAAAGATATTAAAGACATTTCAATAAGGGACTCTAGCTTAGCACCGAGTGATCTTGTATGTGAGAGGGTGACACTTTCCCACACAGGGAAGGTAGGGTTCACTACGGTTCTCACGGGGTGGATAGCCTCATGACCCAAATAGGGTGTAGAGTGATGTTTCCTATGATGCCCCAAGTTCCATAACTATGTTGCCACCATTGGAATGCTAGCTAGTGGATCCACCTAAAATGCTACGTTTATGTTAGGTTTTACCTTGGTCGGTAGACCACCTTCCATCGGTATAAGGTTTAACAACACCGGATTCCACATTAGCTCATGTGGTCTATGTTGGTTAAGGCAAGTGTTCCCTAAACTAAAATGAAGTAATGATGTATAGGATAACTACGGTGACTTGAGGGGTTTGACTTAGCTTAGGTAGGGGTATGGGACTCTACCTATGCCTTGCACTAGTTTGCCTTGATAGGAGCTTTACGAGGTCGATATTATGTATGCAAATGATCATAAAGGTAAATGACTTATTATGATGATTATGATGCTTATGAACATGCAATTGGTATTTATTGTTAAAGTATGAACTTGTGTGTGTTGAATGTTATGTTAAGTGAAGTAAGTTACTAATTCTGATTCTTATTTGGTTACTTGATTAAGTAGGGTTATGGGGTTTTGCTTGGTCATTGCACTTGTGGCTTTGTAGGGATTGTGATTGGTTGTGTTGCTTTACTATTCATATGATTAAATCTTATCCATGCTTGTGATGTTATTATTTGGTGATTGAGTTATATGAGATTATGGGTTTAAGTATGTGAAATACATGTAGTTGCTTTGACTTGATTGAATAAGTCTAAATGGTTTGTATTGATTGTTGATTGTGCATAAAGAGGTAAATTGGCATGATTTAACTAAATTTCCCTTTTTATCATGTTTGGTTGTTATATGTGCATATGGTCTCATACTTAGTACATGTGGCGTACTAACCCCATTTTCCTCCCTTTTTCCCAAACAGTTTAGGTTCCGGTCGTTGAGGTTTGGTTTGAGGCGATTGAGAAGGAGGCTTGGATACTCTTATCATCCAAGTGGTAGGTCCTCATTTTTCCCGAGGATGATGCCGATATTCTACCTATGGATTTGCTTAGATATTATGACATCTTTGTTGACTCTATCTTTCATTTGAAGACAAAGTTGTATAAAGCCTATATGTGTCTTACTTTTATTTTTGTAGGGCTATGCCCATGTTGATATTGTTGTTCTAGATGGTTTATGAGATGAGACGGATTTTATGACTCTAATTCTATCTTATATATGTGTATGAAATAAAAGTAGAAGACTAAGTAGTCTTCCTATATGAACGGGTCTATGTATACTCGATATAAATACTATTATGTGTATGTAGAGGTCTATGTAAACCTCCGATTAAGATATAGTTAAAAAGTTATAATTTTTCCGCATATTTTAGCCAATGAATGTTATGATGAATGCTAAGGGGCTAGTCTTAGTCCTCAAAGAGGACGACGACGACGGTTATGTCTGGGGGTAAACCCGGATGTGACATGAAGTATGTGTGTGTCTTGTTTTGTTAGACTTGTGTCCCTTACTTGATACATGTACAATGTGAATATGTGTTCTTGACTTAGTATACTAAAACTTCTTAGTCTTGTATGTGAGATTGACATGTGACCTTGAGCATTGCAAAGAAGGTCCTTTATATGAAACCTTCAACCTGGTTGGAAGGTTATGATATCCTTTAAGTTAAAAGTCGTAATGGTATCCTTCTTGTGTGAATGGTGGACTTAAGCTTGGTTGGATGATATGGCATGAAATCATCCTTAGGAAAGTAATTGAGCTATCCTCTTAGCCATTGTAGGTAACCTTAATGGACCCTCTTTGGTAAGGTGTAATGTGATTGGGTTGTGAATTAGATATGAAACCTCTTCATGTACTCTTTATGTGAATTACTCTATGAGAACAAAGGCTAGAACCGAGTGAGTATGATTTGGGAAGTAGATCTAGTTAAGGATGAGGCTAGAGTACAATGAAACCCTTCATATTCCTTAACCATGTGCCTACATGGGATGTGTCCTAGTTCTACCATTGGTCCGTAGAACAAACCTCCAACGAAGTAGGTTCATGACTCCGAATTCCATACATAGCTAGTATGGTCTATGTCGGTTATTGTCTATGCTCAACATATGGGATACCTACTGGTATTGGAGAAGTTCTATGAAGTTTAGGTGGTTGTATGGGACGCTATCTAGACATTGCACGACTAGGCTTTCAAGATGTTAGTGAGTGAGTCACTAGGTCTTCTCCAAGACCATTACTTGAATGTCCTTATATGTTGAATGTCTCTTAAGTGAAATAATGAAGATAATGACTTAAGTTAGAAAGCATGTTAAATGAATAAGTACTTACCTAGAGTAGTTTAAGGGTTTCCTAGATAAGGTGTGAAGGGGGCATAGGAATGGTCACTTCATATCTTACCTAGGGAAGTCTTAAGAATGACTCTAGATAGGGAAGTAAATTGAATAAGTATACATGATATAAACTTAGGTAGTCTTAAGGATTATTTAGGTAATCTTGGAGTGGGTGTATGGGTGTTATCTTCTTGAATTACTTAAGTAAGTCTTTTGATAACCTTTGGGAGGAGAATATCATATTATATATGTGTTATGTTGTGTAATGAGAATGATCTTATCCTAAGTACTCTAAAGGATCTCTTAGGTGTGTGTGAAGGGATTCTATGGGCGGTCGCTTCATAACTCACTCAAGTGAGCCTTAGAATCACCTTCGGTAGGAGGATCTCATAGTTATGTGTTTTGTAGGTGTTATTGATGCTATATTGTGAAGTGTGGATTATTGGAGAAGTTACAGTGAAATCCCTCTAATGCCACTGTAATGTAGTGTAACTTTCATGTACTGTGGCTATTATTTTTAATGTCTTCTAATTATGTTGTTTGGTGTTCAAGTGTGATCCTTATGCTTATACTATGAAGTTTTAATTAAAAAAGCATATTTCTCATAAATGCTCGTTTCTCATGATTGTATGCATTAAGCCATACTTAGTACATGTGTTTGTACTAATTCCAGACATTTTGTTATATCTAAAGGTGTAGGTGGAAGGTGACAAATATCTTGGATCAAGCTTGGAATCTATTTATCGTTCAAGCAAAATTGAAGTATGTCCTCACTTGACTCGATGACATAATCTTCTTTAGATTTCTTTTATTCAAGTATTGTAATAGACAAAGTAATACTATATTTCATATTATATGGGAT
Organism: Solanum sitiens; assembly: GCA_016801875.1. Classification (NCBI taxonomy): domain Eukaryota; kingdom Viridiplantae; phylum Streptophyta; class Magnoliopsida; order Solanales; family Solanaceae; genus Solanum; species Solanum sitiens. Next base: position 60,868 of record JABWTJ010000260.1, read on the forward strand.
GCGTCCCAAATATTCTAGAGTCTAGGATTGACATATGTTGAGACTTAGTATTTTCTATGATTTTAATATGAAAGACGTTTTAAAATATTTCGTGGGGATAATGCACAAGTACCCCCTCAACCTATGCCCGAAACCTTAGAGACACACTTATACTATACTAAGGTCCGATTATCCCCCTAAACTTATTTTATTAATAATTTTCTACCCCTTTTCGGCCTACGTGGCACTATCTTGTGGGCCCAATGCTGTTTGACTTTTTTTTCAAGCTAGTGCCACGTAGGCCAAAAAGGGATAGATAATTACTTATAAAATAAATTCAGGAGGGTCATAGGACCTTAGCATAGTATAAGTGTGTCTGGGATTTCGGGCATAGGTTGAGGGGGTACTTGTGCATTTTTTCAATTTTGTATGAAAAGTTTTAATTCGGCACTACTTCTCATACAAGTATGAAATGAATGATGTCAAGGGCTTGTACAAGACCTCTGAGAGGTCAAGTATGCCTTGTCGTACTCTGAGAGTGTCATATCTTCTAGGGTGTGCTCTCGGGATGTGACAAAGTTGGTATCACAGCATATTTTATGAAAGTGGTCTTAGGAATAAAAAAATCTCATAAAGCCACGTCTAGTAGAGTCTCGATCATCGGTGTGAGTCGCGACACATCTATGGGCAAGAGGCTATAGGACGATAGAGTTTCCCTTCTTTCTCTACTCTTGTGTCGTTTCGTAGAGTAAAAGTTATGAGTGTCTTTCTTATTGCTTTTCTTTGTGTTTATAGGGAGATGAATACTAGAAGGATGGCCGCTAGAAAGTTTGAAGAGGGAAGGGTTAATGAGGAGATTCCTCCTCAATTTGAGCAAGTTGAGCAATTTCTTCAAGGTGTTCAAGTCCCTATTGGAGGTCAAGGTAATGAGGTTCAGGTGGTTCCCCCGGAAATGACTAATGGGGATATTAGAGAGGCTTTACTTGCTTTTAGCCCGAGCCATGACTACTGATGTGAATAGGGGTATTGAATCTAGAGGGAATGTTGTGGAGAGAACTATGACATCTAGATTGAGAGATTTTGTGAGGATGAATACTCCTATATTTCTTGGCTCTAAGTTGGGAGAGGATCCCCAAGAGTTTCTAGATGGTGTATACAAGGTGTTTAGTGCCATGGGGGTGAATTCTAGGGAGAAGGCGGAGTTAGCTTCGTACCAATTGTGGGAGGTTGCTCAAGTGTGGTACACTCAATGGAAAGATAATAGGTCGGTTGAGTCGGGTATAGAGTGGGAGGAGTTTAAGGAGGCTTTCTTAGGAAAGTATTTTCCCCGTGAGAGGAGGGAGGTGAAGGTTGAGGAGTTTATCAATCTCAATCAAGGCAATATGAGTGTTGAGGAGTTTATCAATCCCCATCCTTGGTGTCTAACCCTAGCGATGGATGAGTAGGTTTGTGACCGGTGTCGTCGACCTTGTGAAAGAGGAGTGTCATACGGCCATGCTCTATGGTGATATGAACTTGTCTATACTCATGGTGTATGCTCAATCTATTTAGGAGTATAATCTAAGTAGGATGGATAGAAACTTAAAGAGGAGTAGACCAAGTGAGCAAAACCAACCTAGGTTAAAGAAGAAGACTCCAACTCAAGATGAACCTAGGGGTCCTAAGGTCAAACTTGAGAAGGGTAGTGGTTCTCAAGGTGGCAAGACTACTTGTTCTACATGTGGGAAGAAGCATTATGGGCAATGCCCAATGGATAACGGGAGTTGCTATGGTTGTGGTAAGGATGGACACAAAGTGAGGGATTGTCCTACTATTGCAGCTAGAGGAAAGGAAAGTAAGCAAGTTCCTCCAAGTGTTCCGGGTAATGATTCTCAAAAGAAGAATCGTTTTTATGCACTCCGGGCTAGGGGATCAAAGTCATATGATGATGATGTTGGTAAGTAATAACTTCTTTCTTTAGTTTTTATGAGTTCCTTCTAAGTGGGGGAGTATGGTGAGTAGTAGAGTTTTGATTGATTGTCTCATCTCTTCTATTCAACTCAAGCTTGAGGGTTAGAAAGTCATAGTAGCATGTTGCATGTTGCATTGTGTTTAGGAGTCTTATTGGAGTTGAATTTTATTGATTCCTTGCATTGTGCATCTCATGAAGTTATGATTATGTTGTAAATTGAGTTTATATGGTTTTATCTCTCATATAATCATTTTCATTATTAATTACTTAAAAGTTGCATTTTTGAAATTTTGAAGCATGTTCATTGTAATGCCAGCTGCCGCTTACTGTAAAATTTTTGAAAATTTGGCTAAATTGATCTTTTGTTGAAAACTCTTGTAGTGTGTATATAATTGATTTATATGAGCATGAATATAAAAAAAGTTCTTGCTATTTGGAATGAAGAATGTGAGACTTATTGCATAATTAGTCGTAGATTTGTTTCTATCTCCTTGTACTGTTTTGAGTCTCTAAAAGTATGTGAAATTGGTGTTCTTCCTAATTGTGTATTGTTTATAGTGTGGTATGGTTATGTGCTGCTAGTATTGAGCGTCTTGTCTCTTGAAAGTATTTAAAAAGAAGCAAGTGTCATTCGAGGACGAATGTTGTCCAAGTGGGGGAGAATGTAACACCTCTAAAACGACTTAGGTAGAACTATAGCCTAACGCTTGTTTCTAGATTATTTGAAGTCCTAAAATGAGTTTAAATGAGGTTAAGAGGCAGTGGTTAAAGTTTCATGAAGTTTGGATGTCAAACGTCCATGACGTTTGAAAGGTTTGTCTTGAAACGACCTTGTGTGTCTTTATGTTTCATGAAGTTTTACGTGTTCGTTTTGGAAGAAATTGATGTGAGAGGTCCTAAAATCGTATTGGAACATATTCGGGTTAGAAAAATCTGGGAAAACATCCCCAAGGACCAACCAAGGGTCCTTGAGGAAGGACCCAACATGTAGCCAAAAGTTGTCAAAAACCAGCCTCACCTACGGTTGGCAATCGACGGCATGTAGGTTAGTCGACGCCCCATACGTGGAGGGCGTAGGTTGACACGTAGGCTGGTGGACTTGGACTTCTTATAATGGAATTGTTCTTGTATTGTTTGATCCACTTATGGTGGAGGTGATTACTTATTGTATATGTATTGTGATCATGCTTTTAAAAGCATCATATGATGAATTGGAGTATTATCATGTTAAGGTATATGTGAGAGTATAATGTTAAGGTGTTTATGTGATCTCAAGGAGATCTTGTATAAAGTGTTGTTGCATTGTAATTTGAAGTGTGTTCGCTCTAAGTGCTCATATGCGTTTATATTAGAATGTGAAGGGTCTCTATATTGTGATGTTGTATCTTGGTTGGTAGACTTAGGTGCCTCTCCTTGATGCATTAAAGTTGTTGAATGTGATTTGTTCACTTGGTAGGGTTAGGCATCCTATTCTGGAGTAAGGAATGAATACTTGTCTAGAATCGATAGACCTAAATATGGTGCCCTTTCTATGATTGATTAATGAGGCCTCAAGACTATGTTTTGAACCGGTAGAACTAAGTATGGTTACCCTTCATGATGAGTCTATACCCCTAAGTGAGTGCAAAACATTGAAGTGGTAGACCTTATGATGGTGCCTCATTCTTGTATGAAATGATAGACTTAAATATGGTGGGCCAGTGTAACACCCCGGAAGTTCTATGAATTAGACTAGAGCCTCACCTATTAAATAATGATTAAAATTATGTTTCCAGACCTAGAATAATATAATAAACTTTATTTAGAAGTATTAGAGCCTAGAAGTCAAAGGACGACCTTGACGTCCGAAAACTAGCCAAATTGAACTAGTAGACGTCCTTAGGTCTTGTGAAGGTTTGGGAGTGTCGTATGAAGTCTAAAAGTTGAAAAAATACTTTAAATAGGTAAAATAATATTTATAGGGTCAAAACTTTGAGTTACGACTCCCCAAGGACAACTCAAAGTGTCCTTGAGGAGGACCCAAATGTTGGCAAGGGTGCTGCCAAAGCAGCCTGCTAAATAGGCCATATGTGAGTGTGCCTGCGTGTTGCGCAGCACACACATAAAAGGCAAAAAGTGCCTCGCGACGCGGGGCCTTCACGAGGCTCACTTCCTCAAGTCGGATTCCATAAAACAGATTTGGAAGTGCCCCCGCGACGCGCATCCATGTCCCTAATTCGATAGCGTCGTTTTTAAGTCAAATTGACTTCACAAAAAGACCCAATTAAGTGAGGGGTCTCTTGGGTAATTTAGGGGATGACTATATATAGATTTAAGGTTAGTTTTAAGTCATTATTACCCACCCAAATCAATTCCCCAATTGAAACCAAAAATCACTATCAGTTCTCTCTTGTTTCTCTCACTTCTCTATAGTTCCCCATTGAAGAAGAAGACCAAGATTTCTCTAGGGCTTCAAGATCAAGACTTTACTTCACCATTATTCAAGGATTCTCAAGGTATGGAAGATATTCACTCTTGGGATCCCTTTCCCCAAGAGTTTCTTCAAAATTTGGATTTCAATGTTCTTCAAAAACCTTGTTTTCATCCAATTTCGTGGGTCTTCTTTCAGATGAAATTGTGTAGTCTTAATTCGATTATTGTTGATGAATTATGTATATTTATGTGTGTATTGATGTATCCCCTAAAGCTTTGACCTAAATATCTACAAAGACCCATGAATCCTCTCCTTCTCTTAACCCTAACTTCTGATCTAGGTTGGTTTGTGATTGAGGGAGATATAATTGAATGTGTTATTGATTATTTTACTATTATATGATGATGAAGATGATTGGATTGTTTGATGAGTATTGTGGAATTGGGGGTGAAATCTTGATGGAGTTTCTTTGAAACAATTGGTAAGACTTCAAAATCATGAATACTTTACTTCAATTATGCTAATATATTCTTGATGTTGTTGTTCAACTGAAATATGAATATTTGAATAGAATAGGAGATGATGAGATGATGAATATTGTGGCATGTTATGAATATGATGAATGTGAGATGGTGATAGGGGTATGATCATGCAAGATTGAAAGTGATTCTCTTGTGTACCTTATTCTAATGACTATGATATGATGATCTCACTACATGTTGGGTTGTGATGAAAGGAAGTTCTCATTATAAACCTTAGAGCTATGATCATGATTATACAAGGGGTTAGTCTCCTCAGCCCTATACTATAAAAAATGTTAAGAAAGATATAAAGAGACTTCAAAAAGGGAATTTATCTTAGCACCAAGCGAACTAGTCAATGAGAGGTGTCCATTCCCGAGAGGGAAGGTAGGTTCACCATTGTTTTCATGAGATGGAGACTATAATGCGATTTAGCATAAAGAGGGTTTCCAATACACATATCCGAGTCCGTTAACTATGTTTCCCATAGGAATATTAGCTAGTGGATCCACCTAGATGCTATGTTTATGTAGGTTCTACCTTGGCAAGTAGAAAACCTTCTTCCGGTGTAGGGATTAATGACACCGGATTCCATGTTTAGGTCACATGGTCTATTGTCGGTTATGGCGAATGTTACCGAAAGTAAAATGAATGAATGAAAGTAACAAAGATGGATACTAACTAGAATGACTTAAAGGGTACTACTTAATGTAGGTAAGGGTATGTGACTTTACCTATGCATTACACAAGTTGGTTTTAAGGGGAGTCGTAGGGGAGTTCTTATGTACTTATGTTATTGAATGAAATGCATAATGTTGGTTCTATATAATGTTTGTTCTTATCTGATATTGGTTTCATTTGATGAACATGATATTGGTCTAAATGACTATGTATAGTGATGACTATACATGATGTGATGTTATACGAGGTAAAGGCATTGCTTATGGTCTCTTTACTAGTTTACTTGGTTTATGCGGGATTATGGGGCTTCACATGAGCATTGTACTAGTTGGCTTGGATTTGGATTGTGAGTAAGGGTCTTTTATGCTTTGATGATATGAACTCTAGAACATGAAATTATGACTTTATGATGATGTTATTCTTGTATATGGATATCAACATGTATTGATGTTATTGTGATTATTGACTTTTATATGCTCTTGTGTGTACATAAAGGCTTTCAAAGTAACTTAGCATGCTTTTGAACAAAATGTCCTTTTTACATGTTTCTAAATGTTTTACTTGCATATGTTTCCATACTTTGTACAAGTTGTTTGTACTAAGCCATATTATCTCTATTTCTACAATAATGTAGGTTCAGGCCATTGAAGAGCTTCAAGCCCATTTTCAAGGAAGACTCTGATAGTTCCAAAGTTGTTGGTGAGTCCTCAAGTCCAAGGATGATGCTAGTATTTTAGCTTTACTATTTGACTATGTCTAAGACATTGTTCATTTCTTATATTTTGAGACTTTGTTGTAAGTCCTATATGAGACATATTGTAATAGTGTAAGGGAGATGTCCCAAACTTTGTATTTCTATAATAGATGGTTACATGTGAGACAACTATGTTGACTATTTTTTTAAAATGAGAAGTCTAAGTAACTTCATATATAAATTTTTAATTTTTCCGCATTTTCTCTACCTATGATATGCAATGATGTATGTTAACGGCTAGTAGAAGACCTCTTTGAGGACGAAGTTACTGGTTACATCTAGGGGTGCTCCCCGGTCGTGACAAACTTGGTATTAGAGCATAAATTTGAAAAATCTTAGGAATGATGTCTCACAAAACCACGTCTATGTAGAGTATTTTTCATGATTGTGAAGCACGCCGCACTTATGAATGAAAGGCTATGTGCTGCTTAGGAAATTCTCACTTCTTTGGTATTCTTGAAGTCGTGCCTCAAGAGTCTTAACTCTACATGTCCTTTTCTTCTAAGGCTACGTTTGGAAACTAGTCGTTTGGGAGCTAGTTTGTTGTAGTGTGTTGTCATTGGATTGGTGTGTCGTTTGGAGTCTAAAAATTGTAAAGGATACCCTAGTACTTAGACAGGCATATATAGGTGTTAAATATCCGGGTACAACTCCCCAAGGACCACCCGAAGGGTCCTTGAGGAGAACCCAAAGTTGAACCCCATAACTGTTCAAGAGGTGTGACCTACGGAGGGCTACTTACGTTCAGTAAGTGGAGTGACGCCCCGTAAGTGTGATTCATAGCTCAAGACTTAGATTAGGGAGCCTTAGATCCCATTTACAAGTCTCAGTCACCAACCATGAGCCTGCAGGATGGTCTGTAAGCCTACCTATGGTCCATAGGTGGGGTCATTAGTTACCATAGTGACGTTGTCTAAAGAAACGACCAAGCCATGGGTTGTTTGGTAAATTCCACCCTTGGCTAATTAAATACATAGTGGGTTATTTTATGTATTTTAGGGTATTTTAAGAGTATTAAATAAATTAAACCCTCATTTAGACTTCAACACCTAAATCTAAACCCTTCCCTCTCAAAAGGTTTTCTCAAGAACACCATTGAAGGCCAAGGTCAAGTTCAAGCTAGAATAGGAGATTTCAACTGGTTTCTTCTTCAATCTCCATGGGTTTTAAACTATTAAGGTATGATGATCCTTTATTTAGTGAAAGTTTCACCCTAGAGTCGATCTCAAAATAGTTCTCAAGTTTCACAAGATTGTGAAAACCCCCAGTTCTTACTCAACTCATGGATTCTTGCGTCAAACATTTCCAATTGATAAACTATGATTATATTGATTGTTACATGATAATTTAAAGGTTAAAACTCTATGAACCCATGATTTCACTTAATTCCTAAAGTTGGATTATAAAGTGGGTTTTATGATTATGATTGGATATTGTTAGAATTGTGTTTAGATTATACTGTATTAATGATATCCATTGTTATCTATAACTATTAAATGGTGAAATTTTGAAGACTTGAGTAATGGTTATCATATCTTGGGTGAAGGGTAAGTTAACCTAATTCTCTTGCTATATTGGAATTGTTCTTGTATGGTTTGATCCACTTATGGTGGAGGTGGTTACTTATTGTATATATATTGTGATCATGGTTTTGAAGGCATTATATGATGAATTGGAATATTATCATGTTAAGGTATATGGGAGAGCATAATGTGAAGATGTTCATGTGTTCTCAAGGAGATCTTGTATAAAGTGTTGTATTGTGATTTGAAGTACGTTCTCTCTTAACGTTCATATGTGTTGATGTTAGAATGTGAAGGGTCTCTATATTGTGCTGTTGTATCTTGGTTGGTAGAACTAGGTGCCTCTCTTTGATCCATGAAAGTTGTTTAATGTGATCTCTTGACTTGGTAGACTTAGGCATCCTTTTCTTGAGTAATAAATGAATGTATGTCTAGAATCGGTAGACCTAAGTATGGTTCCCTTTCTACGAATGATTAATGAGGCCTATATGCTATGTATTGAACCGGTAGACCTATCTATGGTGCTGTTGAGTCTAGACCCCTAAGTGAGTGCAGAAACTTAAAGCAGTAGACCTTATAATGGTGCCTCCTTCTTGTGTGAACTGATAGACTTAGAGATGGTGGGACGGAATAGTAGAAACCTTCTCTAAGAAAGTCAATGAGCTATCCGTAATGAACCTTTATCGGTAGACCTAAGCATGGTTCCCTTCTTGGTAGAGTTACTTGTAACGGCCTGTATTTTTGTATGTGGTAGTTCTATTCATGTTATACTTGACATAGACTTATAGTGTAGGTGAGGGATCATGTTTCTTATGTGATTAGTGTTGGTTTAAACTAGCTTGGAAGGTGATGTAATGCCTTGCACGTTTTAGCATATGTATTGCAAGTTAACTCCGATGGAAAGTATTTAAGTAATTATAGTAAGATGGTAATTGAGCTAGCAGCTGCATCACCTACTTGATCTATATTATAGTTAAAGGGCCCAAGTTTGATTGACCAGATTTAGGCTTATATTTAGGGGCTCATTTGAAGCCCAAACCTATTAAAGAAAATTGTGAATGAAAGAAGGCCCAGCAGCCAAATCTGCCAATTGGCCCATTATGGATAAAGCCCAAGTGAAACTAGGTAAGTGCATGACCTCCTAAGATTTGTTTTACCATGTTATTGGGCCAAGTGTCACTACACCATTTTAGGCCTACGGCCACACTTATTCTGAACTACACTTGTAAAGTGTTGCCTAAAGTAGTTTTGGGAACGCTTTTAAAGCGTAGCCAAAATTTTTAACTTTTAGCTACAATAATTTTGGCAACACTTTAAAAGTGTACTCTTTAATGGTATAAGATACACTTTATAAGTGTTGTTAAAATATGATATAATTGGCAACAGCTATTTATATACATGGCCACACTTCTAAAATGTCCTATTTTTATAATTGAAAAAACAACACTTTATAAGTGTTGCCTTAAAAAATTTCACTAAAATATTATATTCCCTCCAATATTTTTAACACTCCCTCCCATTTTTATTGGCCAAAAAAATTAAACATTAATAAAACATTTTGACTTCACTTTCCTCTTTTAGCTTTCCTTTTCACGTTTCTATTTTCAGCTGAAGAACTGGCCGGTTCAATCGTTCCGATACATGCTGAAGAACTGAAGGTTCGAGATGAAGAGAGGTGAAGATAGCTGAAGAACTGGTTCTCTTTTCCGATACAAGCTGAAGAGTCGAAGAACTGAGCTGAAGAGTTGAATGATTCCTTGAAGAGTAAGAACGATTCCTCGAAGAGTAAGAACGATTCTCTTTTTCGAAACTTATTTGATCTTTAGTTGAAGATTTTGATTTTTAGCTGAAGTGGTAGTTCTAAAATAGTCTTCTTGTTAGCTGAAGTATTTGATTTTTCATTTTGTGTATAGAAGAAATGAATATTGTTGGGTTGTTGACATGATGATGAACTGAAGCTAATTAGTCTCTCCGTCACACTTTTCTCTCAAGTGTCTCACTGAAGAACACGATTCCAAAGAGATTTTGTTGGATTTGGGTTTATCAGGTAAGAAATTTCATTTTGAAAGTCTAAATTTTAACTTAGGGTTTTGATATTCTTGTGTTTTTATACAATTTTTGGGAGTGTGACTTGTATTTTAGTTTCATCAGTTGATTTTTGGAGTGTAGCTCGTATATTAACCTCCCTATATAAACCTCTTTTTCACTGTTAGGGAATGAAAAAAAGTTGGGATTTATTTGAGCAAAAACATTTAGAGGTAAATCAAACATTGCCTTGCATGACATCTCGAAGGCAGGGGTCACTGAGACTTCTAGAGTAGATTTCAGTGTTTCCTGTAGAGTTTGCTTGCCAGAGGTTTGGAATTGTGCTTGGATTTGTCTAGCTACAGTAGCTACAAGTTTGGAGTTTAATGCTTTCTCTAGTTGGTTCACTGCCTTGTCACCAAGTATTTTCTACACCATAACATTAAGATAATTTTATTGTTTTGGGAGTATCTAGTCAGAATGCTTCATCTGTCAAGGAACAAGTTGAAGTATAACAAAGTTGAGACAAAAGTTCTGATTGAATGGCTGGTGCTTTCTCTGCATGGACCATGAAAATGTTAGTTGATGTAATATCTAACTCAGGACTTTCCACTATCTCTGGCTCGTTAGGTGAAAATGATTATGATATAGGATGTGAGCAAGCAGATAAGGAGATGAACAATGAGGAGGAAGCAATTGCTGCTGCCTACCACATCTTCAGGAATGTCGCACCGCCTGGTTCCAAGTAAGAAAACACTTGCATTTGAAACATCACTATGATGTTTTAATTTGTCACATTTTAAGTAAATATCCGGTAACATTCTTTTATTTAGTGTCATCTCTGTTGATTCACATAATTCATTTATGTATGTGTAGGTACATTGATGAGTATGACCTTAAGAGATTCTTGATTAAAGAAGAGGTCGATATTGTGTTCCCCATGATAGATGTGGCAGAAACTGGACAGATTGATAGGAAAGCATTGACGGAATGGGTGGTATGCTCAGAACTTGATCATTTTTTTTTTGGATTATGCTTTGACAATTTGATGTAAAAGAATATAAATCAGTTGGATTAGGACTGCACCATGCTCATATTTTTCGGGGTCAATTCATGATTCGGTTCTTCAAAAGGTATTCTGTATTTAAGATTCTCTATTGATAGTCCACATATTGTTTTTCTTCTATTTGAGTTCGTGTTCTTGGTAAAGTAATTCTTAACTTATTTTACCATCTTGAATCTTTGAAAGTTCAGTCTGTACTTTGTTTTAGTTGTATGAGTGTTGTATTGTGATGAAGGAAAACTTTAGTGATTTTTGGTTGTATTGTGTACTTTTTTATCTTATTGTTTTACTGCTTTGATAGTCTGCATATTGTTTTACTGCTTTGAACTTTTAATGTGGATAGACTATTGTCAGTGTGAGTGTTCTCATGCACAGTTCTTTTCGGCTCCTTCTTGATTGTTGGTCGATCATGCATAGAAAGATCAATGAAATTATTAGAAGTAGGGACTGTAGAAATAGTAGTTATACTTGTGTAATGAGTCTGTTGTTGCTGCAATGTTTCGTTAGGATTAGGGACTGTAGAAAGATCAATGATTTTGCCTAGCATTTTTTTGAGTAGTGGTTGACATTGGGTAATTGACAGTCTTTGTTATCTAACTTTGTTGTCCACTGTGTGCCATCCATATAGTGCAGGGAAGTAGAATTCTAATGGCAATGTAATGCTTTTTATATGGTTGTGTATTGTTTGATCAGTCATTGAGATCCCCCCTTACATCAGCACAAACGGTCTTGTTGGTTGTGCTGCATTCTTCTGCTCCACAAACTAGTTTGGAACTCTCTGTTGGCTGGCCATTCATTAGTGGGCTGTAAATATTCCCAGTAAGCATTGCGAATGGTTTGGGTCTCAGACTATTTTTTGCAGCTGATTTATGTTTCACGTTATGAAATTCTGCCTCCTTTTACAGTGGTGGGAATTCAACAATAGATTTCTCAATTATCTCTTTTTGTATTACCTCTTGTTTTTCATCTTGTCTAGGTTGTCATTGTTGTACTATTTTCTGAGGCAATATTCTGCATATGCCTCAGGTACTGCATATTCTGCATATGCCTAAGGTACTTCATCACTGTCGTCCTTGCTGCTGAATCTAACTATGAAATAGTCATCACTTGATAATAAACTTTTGGTTTAGCTATGTAGTTCCATTGACTAGCTATATATCGTTCAGTTGTGCCACTTATAATTTTATTTTGAATGTGCAGGAAAATGCCGATAATTGAATTTGAATTTTGGCAAGAAGTAAACTCGATCTACTGTAGCGAATGATGAAGAGTTTTTATACTATTGTCATATACGTTTGAATTACGCATTTGTTTTTTTTTGGAATTTATTGATATTAAAGATCTTTAAGCAATCACTTTCTAAGTTTTGGTTGTATAAGACATGTTTCTTGAAGTTTATTTGAAATATATAGCTTCGAATTAATTATTAGTTAATTTTGTGTATATATATTTACACTTTATAAGATTGCTCTAGATGAGATATAATGTTACACTTTATAAGTGTTGCTCGAGATGAGATTTAAATGTACACTTTCTAATGTACACTTTACAAGTGTTGCTCTAGATGACCTATAAAAGACAACACTTTGTAAGTGTTGCTGTAGATGAACGATAAAAGGCAACACTTTGTAAGTGTGACCAATAACACTGCAAAGGCAACACTTTTAAGTGTAGTCTAATAAAAAAAATGTGTCGTTAATGCCCTGCAACAAAGCGTGCTCTTATACCTCTTTGGCTACGCTTTATAAGTGTAGCCAAAGATGGCAACATTTGAAAAGTGTTGCCTAATGTCAAAGGTTACGCTTCTTTAGGCCACCCCCTAAAAAGTGTTGCTGAAAGTCCAAAAGTGTAGCCTTTTATCAAAGGCCACACTTTTTGCTAGTTTTGGCTACACTTTAGTGGTGTTGTCGTAGGCCTAAAATGGTGTAGTGTGTGTACCACCTACTTGCATTAATCTATCCCAAGTGGAATAAAAGAACAAAGGGAAAATGGACAGCCAAGGTCCAATAATATTAAGTCCAAAAAGGCCCAAGTTAAAAGGACAAGCAGGTGGGGCACCTACTTGACATTATATGGACCAAAATTGGTCAAGAGTGTCGGCCATAACACCTCCTTTTTCAAAGGATAAGGATCAAGTCTTATTCTCCATTTTGAACTTGCAAAAATTTCAGATTTCCTAAGTTCTTTCTTGGTCTCTCTTGGCTTCAATTAGCAGCCCTAAGACACCTTAGAGTTCTTGAGTGCTGTCTAATTTTTCAAGTAAGAGTTTGAAGGAGAGTTTGAATTCTTGAAGTACAAGTGTAGAGGATAAATTTTCAGAATTAAGGTAAGACTTCAACCCATTTGTTTTCCTCTCTTTGATAATGTTTGGAGTGGAGAATTTTGTATATGTTTATCAAGAATTCATGGATTGTGATAAATCTTTGAGTCAATATTCTCCTATTATGCTGAAAGATTTGAGATTGATAGTGGCTGCCTTATGAATATTGTTGTTGAGGGCTGTTTGGGTAGCTTGGGAGATGATGTATGAAGTTGTATTAATGTGTAGAGGAAGGGTGTGGTGGTTCACCATTTATGTAAGGGTTGTTTGGGCCTGATTTCCATCAAATATTTTAGCTACTGATTTGGAGGACCTTATTGTGATTAGCTGCTGATGTTAGCTTAATCATGACTTATGTTGTAGATTAGCACCCAATAAGGAAGGCTGAATCGTGATAGTGGTATTGGTCAGAAAAATAAGGTATGTAAGGCTATTCGATTTTATATCCTTTTGGCATGAAATCTGCCATCTGCAATTAATATCAATGAAGTGATTCCCATAAGTTCTATTTCTAGAAAAGGAAGCATATTGGCAGCGTACTATCTCCAAATAGCTAACAATATTTCTTTCCCCATTCTAAGCACATGGAACTACTTCATTATATGTTCACTACTCTATACTTGTGTAATTTCCCCTTGTGCTGTTATAGAAATGGTATTTGCAAAAGAAAGTTTGATGAATCCTTCTCCTAAGCCAATTGAAGTCAATTGTGCCATTAAGGTCTTAAAGTAAGGTGTTGATGTTTCATAGCTCCTTATGTCATTGTTACTGCCTCAAAGTATTGTTTTCATGTATTCCACTACTGTATTCCACTACTGAGTCCGTAATTTCATGTCTCCAAGAGATTATGACACCAAACACATCTCAAAATGTAAGATTTATAAAAATAACATCTCAAAAGGTTCTGACTGATTACAATAATCTTCAAAGTTAAAAAAAGCAAGTGAAGAAATCTGATTTAATTAAGGGTGGCAGCTCAGGGGCGAAAGCCTAGCATGGGCCGATCCCTATTGGTATAGAAGGGTGCAGCTCAGGGGCGAAAGCCTAGCATGGGCCGATCCCAAGTTGTGTAATTATGAGGACCGCATCCCAGGGGTTAATACGCCTAGCATGGGTCATCCTCTTCTACCACTGATCAGCTGGTCACTTGTATCACATGCCCAACAAAGATTATAACATACAAAGAAGGTAAAGAAAAGAATCTAGCTTACTTGATTCCACAAGAGTAAGCAAAGGTGGTCTTCTCTCCTAATCTATGCACTCATATGTTGCTACTTGATTTCATTTGTGCCTTGTATTACATATACTTTTTGCCTTACATATTCAGTACATTTTTCGTACTGACGTCCCGTATTGGGGACGCTGCATTTCATGCTGCAGGCTCAGGTACTCCAGCTAGTAGACCTCCTCAGTAGAAGCACTCGAAATTCTGCTACTTTTGGTGAGCTCCAAGTTGATTCGGAGCTTTATTAAGTCCTTGGTAAATTCGTTTGGTATTGTATCGTAGTTAAGGGTAAGGCGGGGTCTGTCTCGACCTACTCTAGTCTTCTATCTTTTAGAGGCTTTGTAGACGTATGTACATGGTTCAGTTGTGTATTAAGGAGTTGTGGCCTAAATAGCCAAGTCTTGTATATAACTTTTGAATCTACTTACGTTGGTTTGTATCGCTGCATCCAAAGTTAACTTGTCTCAATGGTTATAGTATATGCTCAGTAAGAACAGGTTGTAGGTTGGTTCTCTCGGGCCTTTAGGGCATCGGGTGCCTGTCCGTCTTAATGGGTTTTGAGGCGTGACAGTTCCCTTTATTGAAAAGCCATTATTATCATTACTTTATAAAGTATAGGCTTAGAGAGTTAACCCCTCATATGCTTAGCTCATAGGTCATAGATGAGAGTTCATCAACCTAAATCATGTGAGAAGTCCTTTCACATGGACATAGCATATTCAAGCACCATCTAGTTTAGGGTACCTTTGAGAACACCTTTCAAGAACCCCTCTATTGACTAGATCATTATACAATCATCATGGACATACTTTCATGTGGGTGGGTGTATACATATATGTGAGCAAGCCTTTCACGTAAACACCCTCAGACTACACATGTTCATACTTATATTTCATTCATGCATAAGAGTATAAGTGTAAATATATGAGTAAACCTTCCATATAAACACATTTAGACACTATGAACATTCATACTTCATCATATCATATACTTAACATCATAGCATATAAGACATATTCATAACATGTTCATGTATTTGTATTCATGTACTTAAATCACAAACCTAGGAACTATTCTATCAAGGCACACATGTGCAACGCATAGACAAGGTCCCATACCCATGTCCATACCATCAAGTCATCCTAGTTAAGGGATACATAACATACTTCATAGACATAAGCTTTATATGCATAGTAGTAGACACAAGTGCATATGGGAATACCCTTTCATTAGACACTATGAACCTATACTACTTTGTAAGCATACATGAAGTGTGAGTGTGTGTACATTGGTCAACATGATAACCTAATGGCTATCAATAACACATTGAGGCAGCCACCCTCTTAGGACCACAATGCACATTCAAGCATAGACCACACACCACAATTTAGCATAAGAAACAAGCTAACTTAACATTACACTTAAGATTCCTAACATTAGCTAATAACACATTCACATGGGGGCACATAGGTAAAGGTTCATTGATCATCAACACTTCATCAATGGCAGCACTTAAACATAACCCTAACATAGTCATTCACAAGTTTATACATTAAATAACACAACCTAGATCATAACTAGAATAGAAGACTAGGCATGCTTCACATTTGTGATCATCACCACCACACCTTCATAATACAATTTCCTTCAAGGACATTATCACATCACATATATAATGACAATAAAATAAACATCGCCACCATAAGTGGACCATACCACACAATGCCATACAAGGCCAATCATCTAGCAATTCTATAAGAAAAGTACATGAATAGAGCTTGTTGTATTATGAAAATATAATGAGATGCTCAATTATTTGAACTAGAGCGTGTTGTATTCATTTCTTTTTAAAACTTAGAATCATAACTAAAGATAAGTACGTTTGTACACCACTCTCAGGTGATGAAGAACATTTTTTCTATGATAAGTAAGACATGTAGAATAATAATTTTTTGGAATAAAAGTAGAATAAGTGCATCACGTGTATCTCGTGCGATGTACGTGCATCACATGTGTTGCACGTGCATCTTGTGTGTTGCACGTGCATCGCGTGCGTATCGTGTGTGGGTACATGTCTATAATGCGTTGTACATGCATCTTGTGCGTGGTATTTTGGATTTTTTAATTTATAAGCCAACGTAGCCCTATTTAACCCCTTGACATTTACTTTTGAAGAAAATTAGATAAATGAGGTGTATAATTACCTTCCAGCAAACAATGACATGTTGTGCGGATCACAAAGTCAAACTCCACTGACCACTATTAAGAGATAATTTTTAACTGATTTTCAAAATTAATATGTCCACACCAATCATTTGTAGCATTTTTAATCATTTTATTACTATTTGATTAATCAATATGACATGCGATCTTATTAGTCCACATAAACTTTTTCTTTATCTTTCATAGTTCACATAACAATAAAGCACGATCTGATCCGATCGAATTATCAAAATATAAAACACAAATCAAATAAATCATTTTCAAAGATAATCATGTTAGTAGTAAAGATTTGAATTAATATGATAAATTATCTAAATATCTCATCATTGAGGGAATTGTTGAGACTTCGCCGAGTATAGAGCTAATCAGTAACATTCGACACAAGGTACATTCTTTCTCAAAATAGTATTGTTTTTAGTATTATATTGAAAATTAAGAAAGTTTATTTTAATTGTGTGAAAATTAATGAAATCTTCAATTATTTGAACTAGATCTTGTTGTATTCATTTCTTTTTATAACTAGAATTATAAGTAAAAATTTCAATGATAAGTAAAATATGTAGAATAATAATATTTTGGAATAAAAATAGAATAAACGCATAAGTTATATTTCGTGCCTGCACGTGCATCACATGTATTGTACGTGCATCGCGTGTATTGTATGTGCATATCGTGTGTGATACATGTCTATAATGTGTTGTACATGCATCTTGTGCATGGTTTTTTGGGTTTTTTAATTTTATAAGCAGACTTAGACTTATTTGACCCTTTGGCATTCATTTTTGAAGAAAATGAGTTAATGAGTGGTATAATTACCTTCCAGCAAAAAGTTACAAGTTGTGCGGATCACAAAGTTAAACTCCACTGACCACCATTAAAAGATATTTTTTAACTAATTTCCAAAATTAATATGTCCACACCAATTATTTGTAGTATTGATAATCATTCTATTAATATTTAATTAATAAAATATGACATGCAATCTTATTTAGTCCACATGAACTTTTTCTTTATCTTTCATAGTTCACATAACAATAAAGCACGATGTGATCCGATCGAATTATCAAAATATAAAACACAAATCAAATAAATCATTTACAAAGATAATCATGTTAGTAGTAAAGATTTGAATTAATATGATAAATTATCTAAATATCCCATCATTGAGGGAATTGTTAAGACTTCGCCGAGTATAGAGCTAATCAGTAACATTCGACACGAGGTACATTCTTTCTCAAAATAGTATTGTTTTTAATTTTATTGTGAAAATTAAGAATTTTATATTAATTGTGTGAAAATTAATGAGATCTTCAATTATTTGAACTAGATCTTGTTGTATTCATTTCTTTTATAAAACTAGAATCATAAGTAAAGATAAGTACGTTTGTACACTACTCTCAAGTGATGAAGAACGTTTTTTCTATGATAAGTAAGACATGTAGAATAATAATTTTTTGGAATAAAAGTAGAATAAGTGCATCACGTGTATCTCGTGTGATGTACGTGCATCTTGTGTGTTGCACGTGCATCGCGTGCGTATCGTGTGTGGTACATGTCTAAAATGTGTTGTACATGCATCTTGTGCGTGGTATTTTGAGTTTTTTTAATTTTATAAGCCAACGTAGCCCTATTTGACCCTTTCACATTCATTTTTGAAGAAAATTAGATAAATGAGGTATATAATTACCTTTCAGCAAACAATGACATGTTGTGCGGATCACAAAATCAACCTTTACTGACCACCATAAAGAGATAATTTTTAACTTATTTCTAAAATTAATATGTCCACACCAATTATTTGTAGCATTGATAATCATTCTATTAATATTTGATTAATAAAATATGACATGCGTTCTTATTTAGTTCACATGAACTTTTTCTTTATCTTTCTTAGTTCACATGACGATAAATCACAATCTCATTCGATCCAATTATCAAAATCTAACCCACAAATCAAAAAAATCATTTTCAATGATAATTATTTTAGTAGTAAAAATTTGAATTAATATGATGAATTATTTAAATATACCATCATTAAGGGAATTGTTGAGACTGCGCCGAGTATAGAGCATCATTCAACACGAGTTACATTCTTTCTTAAAACAGTATTGTTTTTAGTATTTTTTGTAAAATTTTTGAAAGTTTATATTAATTGTGCTAAAATATAAAGAGATGCTCAATTATTTGAACTAGAGCTTGTTATATTCATTTTTTTTAAAGCTAGAATTATAAGTAAAGATAAGTATGTTTGTATGCAACTCTCAAGTGATGAAGAACATTATTCCTATGATAAGTAAGACATGTAGAATAATAATTTTTTGGAATAAAAGTAGAATAAGTGCATTACGTGTATCTCGTGCGCTCTACGTGCGTCATTTTTGACCCCTTGACATTCATTTTTGAAGAAAATGAGATAATTGAGAGGTATAATTACCTACCAGTAAACAATGACAAGTTGTGCGGATCACAAAGTCAATTTTCACTGACCACCATTAAGAGATAATTTTTAACTGATTCTCAAAATTAATATGTCCACACCAATCATTTGTAGCATTGATAATCATTCTATTAATATTTCATTAATAAAATATGACATGCGATCTTATTTACTCCACAAGAACTTTTTCTTTATTTTTCTTAGTTCACGTGACAATAAATCACGATCTGATCCGATTCAATTATAAAAATCTAAACAACAAATCAAATCAACCATTTTCAATAATAAACATGTTAGTAGTAAAGATTTGAATTAATATGATGAATTATTTAAATAACCCATCATTGAGGGAATTGTTGAGTCTTCGACGAGTATAGAGCTAACTAGTAACATTCAACACGAGGTACATTCTTTCTCAAAATAATATTGTTTTTAATATTTTTTTTTGAAAATTTAGAAAATTTATATTAATTGTGTGAAAATATAATGAGGTGTACAATTATTTGAACTAGAGCTTGTTGTATTCATTTCTTTTTAAAACTAGAATCATGAATAAAATAAGTACGTTTGTACACCACTCTTAAGTGATGAAGAACGTTTTTTCTATGATAAGTAAGACATGTAGAATAATAAATTTTAATAATAAAAGTAGAATAAGTGCATCATATGTATCTCGTGCGATGCACGTGCATCACATGTGTTGCACATGCATCGCGTGTGTATCGTGTGTTGTACATTAATTTGTACACGCATCTTGTGCTTGGTATTTTGGGTTTTTTAATTTTATAATTCAACGTAGCCCTATTTGACCCTTTGACATTCATTTTCTTCGAAAATGAGATAAATGAGAGGTATAATTACCTTCTAGTAAACAGTGACCAGAATTGCGGATCAAAAAGTGAACTTTCACTGACCACCATTAAGAGATAATTTTTAACTGATTTTAAAAATTAATATGTGCACACCAATCATTTGTAGCAATTTATAATCATTCTATTAATATTTGATTAATAAAATATGACATGCGATCTTATTTTGTCCAAAAGAACTTTTTTTTTATTTTTCTTAGTTCACGTGACAATAAATCACGATCTGATCCGATCCAGTTATCAAAATCTAATCCATAAATCAAATCAATCATTTTCAAAGATAATCATGTCAGTAGTAAATATTTGAATTAATATGATAAATTATCTAAATATTCCATCATTGAGGGAATTGTTGAGACTGCGACGAGTATTGAGCTAACTAGTAACATTTGACACAAGGTACATTCTTTCTAAAAAAAATATCGTTTCTAGTATTTTTGTGAAAATTTAGAAAGTTTAAATTAATTGTGTGAAAATATAATGAGATACTCAATTATTTGAACTAGAGCTTGTTGTATTCATATATTTTTATAACTAGAATTATAAGTAAAGATTTAAATGATAAGTAAGCTATGTAGAATAATAAATTTTTAGAATAAAAGTAGAATAAGTGCATCACGTGTATCTCGTGTGTTGCACGTGCGTCGCATTTGTTGCACGTGCATCGAGTGCGTATCGTGTGTTGTACATGTCTATAATGCGATGTACATGCATCTTCTGTGTGGTATTTTTGGTTTTTTAATTTTATAATCCAATGTAACCCTATTTGACCTCTTGACATTCATTTTAGAAGAAAATGAGATAAAGAGAGGTATAATTACCATCCAGTAAACAGTGACAAGTTGTGCGGATCACAAAGTCAACTTTCACTGATCACCATTAAGAGATAATTTTTAACTGATTTCCAAAATTAGTGTCCACACCAATCATTTCTAGCATTGATAATCATTCTATTAATATTTGATTACTAAAATATGACACGCGATCTTATTTAGTCCACATAAACTTTTTCTTTATTTTTCTTAGTTCACATGACAATAAATCACGATCTGATCCGATTCAATTATAAAAATCTAAACCACAAATCAAATCAACCATTTTCAATAATTATTTAAATAACCCATCATTGAGGGAATTGTTGAGTCTTCCACGAGTATAGAGCTAACTAGTAACATTCAACACGAGGTACCTTCTTTCTCAAAATAATATTGTTTTTAATATTTTTTTTTGAAAATTTAGAAAGTTTATATTAATTGTGTGAAAATATAATGAGGTGTTCAATTATTTGAACTAGAGCTTGTTGTATTTATTTCCTTTTAAAACTAGAATCAAGAATAAAAATAAGTACGTTTGTACACCACTCTCAAGTGATGAAGAACGTTTTTTCTATGATAAGTAAGACATGTAGAATAATAAATTTTTATAATAAAAGTAGAATACGTGCATCATATGTATCTCGTGCGATGCACGTGCATCACATGTGTTGCACGTGTATCGTGTGTGTATTGTGTGTTGTACATTAATTTGTACACGCATCTTGTGCTTGATATTTTGGGTTTTTTAATATTATAATTCAACGTAGCCCTATTTGACCCTTTGACAATCATTTTTTTCGAAAATGAGATAAATGAGAGGTATAATTACCTTCTAGTAAACAGTGACAAGAATTGCGGATTAAAAAGTGAACTTTCACTGATCACCGTGAGAGATAATTTTTAACTGATTTCAAAAATTAATATGTCCACACCCATTATTTATAGCAATTGATAATCATTCTATTAATATTTGATTAATAAAATATGACATGCGATCTTATTTGGTCCACAAGAACTTTTTCTTTATTTTTCTTAGTTCACGTGACAATAAATCACGATCTGATCCGATCCAGTTATCAAAATCTAATCCATAAATCAAATCAATCATTTTCAAAGATAATCATGTCTGTAGTAAATATTTGAATTAATATGATAAATTATCTAAATATTCCATCATTGAGGAAATTGTTGAGACTGCGACGAGTATAGAGCTAACTAGTAACATTTGACACAAGGTACATTCTTTCTAAAAAAAATATCGTTTTTAGTATTTTTGTGAATATTTAAAAAGTTTAAATTAATTGTATGAAAATATAATGAGATACTAAATTATTTGAACTAGAGCTTGCTGTATTTATATTTTCTTATAACTAGAATTATAAGTAAAGATTTAAATGATAAGTAAGCTATGTAGAATAATAAATTTTTAGAAGAAAAGTAGAATAAGTGCATCACGTGTATCTCGTGTGTTGCACGTGCATCGCATTTGTTGCACGTGCATCGAGTGCGTATCGTGTGTTGTACATGTCTATAATGCAATGTACATGCATCTTCTGTGTGGTATTTTTGGTTTTTTAATTTTATAATCCAATGTAGCCCTATTTGACCTCTTGACATTTATTTTTGAAGAAAATGAGATAAATGAGAGGTATAATTACCATCCAGTAAACAGTGACAAGTTGGGCGGATCACAAAGTCAACTTTCACTGATCACCATTAAGAGATAATTTTTAAATGATTTTCAAAATTAGTGTCCACACCAATCATTTCTAGCATTGATAATCGTTATATTAATATTTGATTACTAAAATATGACACGCGATCTTATTTAGTCCACATAAACTTTTTCTTTATTTTTCTTAGTTCACATGACAATAAATCACGATCTGATTCGATTCAATTATAAATATCTAAACCATAAATCAAATCAACTATTTTCAATAATAAACTTGTTAGTAGTAAAGATTTGAATTAATATGATGAATTATTTAAATAACCCATCATTGAGGGAATTGTTGAGTCTTCCACGAGTATAGAGCTAACTAGTAACATTCAACACGAGGTACCTTCTTTCTCAAAACAATATTGTTTTTTATATTTTTTTTTGAAAATTTAGAAAGTTTATATTAATTGTGTGAAAATATAATGAGGTGTTCAATTATTTGAACTAGAGCTTATTGTATTCATTTCTTTTTAAAACTAGAATCAATAATAAAAATAAGTACGTTTGTACACCACTTTCAAGTGATGAAGAACTTTTTTTCTATGATAAGTAAGACATGTAGAATAATAAATTTTTATAATAAAAGTAGAATACGTGCATCATATGTATCTCGTGCGATGCACGTGCATCACATGTGTTGCACGTGTATCGTGTGTGTATTGTGTGTTGTACATTAATTTGTACACGCATCTTGTGCTTGGTATTTTGGGTTTTTTAATTTTATAATTCAACGTAGCCCTATTTGACCCTTTGACATTCATTTTCTTCAAAAATGAGATAAATGAGAGGTATAATTACCTTCTAGTAAACAGTGACAAGAATTGCGGATTAAAATGTGAACTTTCACTGATCACCATTAAGAGTTAATTTTTAACTGATTTCCAAAATTAGTGTCCACACCAGTCATTTCTAGCATTGATAATCATTCTATTAATATTTGATTACTAAAATATGACACGCGATCTTATTTAGTCCACATAAACGTTTTCTTTATTTTTCTTAGTTCACCTGACAACAAATCACGATCTGATCCGATTCAATTATAAAAATCTAAACCAAAAATCAAATCAACCATTTTCAATAATAAACATGTTAGTAGTAAAGATTTGAATTAATATGATGAATAACCCATCATTGAGGGAATTGTTGAGTCTTCCACGAGTATAGAGCTAACTAGTAACATTCAACACGAGGTACCTTCTTTCTCAAAACAATATTGTTTTTTATATTTTTTTTTGAAAATTTAGAAAGTTTATATTAATTGTGTGAAAATATAATGAGGTGTTCAATTATTTGAACTAGAGCTTATTGTATTCATTTCTTTTTAAAACTAGAATCAATAATAAAAATAAGTACGTTTGTACACCACTTTCAAGTGATGAAGAACGTTTTTTCTATGATAAGTAAGACATGTAGAATAATAAATTTTTATAATAAAAGTAGAATACGTGCATCATATGTATCTCGTGCGATGCACGTGCATCACATGTGTTGCACGTGTATCGTGTGTGTATTGTGTGTTGTACATTAATTTGTACACGCATCTTGTGCTTGGTATTTTGGGTTTTTTAATTTTATAATTCAACGTAGCCCTATTTGACCCTTTGACATTCATTTTCTTCAAAAATGAGATAAATGAGAGGTATAATTACCTTCTAGTAAACAGTGACAAGAATTGCGGATTAAAATGTGAACTTTCACTGATCACCATTAAGAGTTAATTTTTAACTGATTTCCAAAATTAGTGTCCACACCAGTCATTTCTAGCATTGATAATCATTCTATTAATATTTGATTACTAAAATATGACACGCGATCTTATTTAGTCCACATAAACGTTTTCTTTATTTTTCTTAGTTCACCTGACAACAAATCACGATCTGATCCGATTCAATTATAAAAATCTAAACCAAAAATCAAATCAACCATTTTCAATAATAAACATGTTAGTAGTAAAGATTTGAATTAATATGATGAATAACCCATCATTGAGGGAATTGTTGAGTCTTCCACGAGTATAGAGCTAACTAGTAACATTCAACACGTGGTACCTTCTTTCTCAAAACAATATTGTTTTTAATATTTTTTTTTGAAAATTTAGAAAGTTTATATTAATTGTGTGAAAATATAATGAGGTGTTCAATTATTTGAACTAGAGCTTGTTGTATTCATTTCTTTTTAAAACTAGAATCAAGAATAAAAATAAGTACGTTTGTACACCACTCTCAAGTGATGAAGAACGTTTTTTCTATGATAAATAAGACATGTAGAATAATAAATTTTTATAATAAAAGTAGAATACGTGCATCATATGTATCTCGTGCGATGCACGTGCATCACATGTGTTGGACGTGTATCGTGTGTGTATTGTGTGTTGTACATTAATTTGTACACGCATCTTGTGCTTGGTATTTTGGGTTTTTTAATTTATAATTCAACGTAGCCCTATTTGACCCTTTGACAATCATTTTCTTCGAAAATGAGATAATGAGAGGTATAATTACCTTCTAGTAAACAGTGACAAGAATTGCGGATTAAAAAGTGAACTTTCACTGATCACCATTAAGAGATAATTTTTAACTGAATTCAAAAATTAATATGTCCACACCAATTATTTATAGCAATTGATAATCATTTTATTAATATTTGATTAATAAAATATGACATGCGATCTTATTTGGTTCACAAGAACTTTTTCTTTATTTTTCTTAGTTCACGTGACAATAAATCACGATCTGATCCGATCCAGTTATCAAAATCTAATCGATAAATCAAATCAATCATTTTCAAAGATAATCATCTCAGTAGTAAATATTTGAATTAATATGATAAATTATCTAAATATTCCATCATTAAGGGAATTGTTGAGACTGCGATGAGTATAGAGCTAACTAGTAACATTTGACACAAGGTACATTCTTTCTAAAAAAAAATATCGTTTTTAGTATTTTTGTGAAAATTTAGAAAGTTAAAATTAATTGTGTGAAAATATAATGAGATACTCAATTATTTGAACTAGAGATTGTTGTATTCATATTTTCTTATAACTAGAATTATAAGTAAAGATTTAAATGATAAGTAAGCTATGTAGAATAATAAATTTTTAGAATAAAAGTTGAATAAGTGCATCACGTGTATCTGGTGTGTTGCACGTGCATCGCATTTGTTGCATGTGCATCGAGTGCGTATCGTGTGTTGTACATGTCTATAATGCGATGTACATGCATCTTCTGTGTGGTATTTTTGGTTTTTTAATTTTATAATCCAATGTAGCCCTATTTGACCTCTTGACATTCATTTTTGAAGAAAATGAGATAAATGAGAGGTATAATTACCGTACAGTAAACAGTGACAAGTTGTGCGGATCACAAAGTCAACAATTATAAAAATCTAAACCACAAATCAAATCAACCATTTTCAATAATAAACATGTTAGTAGTAAATATTTGAATTAATATGATGAATTATTTAAATAACCCATCATTGAGGGAATTGTTTAGTCTTCCACGAGTATAAAGCTAACTAGTAACATTCAACACGAGGTACCTTCTTTCTCAAAACAATATTGTTTTTAATATTTTTTTTTGAAAATTTAGAAAGTTTATATTAATTGTGTGAAAATATAATGAGGTGTTCAATTATTTGAACTAGAGCTTGTTGTATTCATTTCTTTTTAAAACTAGAATCAAGAATAAAAATAAGTACGTTTGTACACCACTCTCAAGTGATGAAGAACGTTTTTTCTATGATAAATAAGACATGTAGAATAATAAATTTTTATAATAAAAGTAGAATACGTGCATCATATGTATCTCGTGCGATGCACGTGCATCACATGTGTTGGACGTGTATCGTGTGTGTATTGTGTGTTGTACATTAATTTGTACACGCATCTTGTGCTTGGTATTTTGGATTTTTTAATTTTATAATTCAACGTAGCCCTATTTGACTCTTTGACAATCATTTTCTTCGAAAATAAGATAAATGAGAGGTATAATTACCTTCTAGTAAACAGTGACAAGAATTGCGGATTAAAAAGTGAACTTTCACTGATCACCATTAAGAGATAATTTTTAACTGATTTCAAAAATTAATATGTCCACACCAATTATTTATAGCAATTGATAATCATTCTATTAATATTTGATTAATAAAATATGACATGCGATCTTATTTGGTCCAAAAGAACTTTTTTTTTATTTTTCTTAGTTCACGTGACAATCAATCACGATCTGATCCTATCCAGTTATCAAAATCTAATCCATAAATCAAATCAATCATTTTCAAAGATAATCATGTCAGTAGTAAATATTTGAATTAATATGATAAATTATCTAAATATTCCATCATTGAGGGAATTGTTGAGACTGAGACGAGTATAGAGCTAACCAGTAACATTTGACACAATGTACATTCTTTCTAAAAAAAATATCATTTTTAGTATTTTTGTGAAAATTTATATAGTTTAAATTAATTGTGTGAAAATATAATGAGATACTCAATTATTTGAACTAGAACTTGTTGTATTCATATTTTTTTATACCTAGAATTATAAGTAAAGATTTAAATGATAAGTAAGCTATGTGGATTAATAAATTTTTAGAATAAAAGTAGAATAAGTGCATCACGTGTATCTCGTGTGTTGCACGTGCATTGCATTTGTTGCACGTGCATCGAGTGCGTATCGTGTGTTGTACATGTCTATAATGCGATGTACATGCATCTTCTGTGTGGTATTTTTGGTTTTTTAATTTTATAATCCAATGTAACATTATTTGACCACTTGATATTCATTTTTGAAGAAAATGAGATAAATGAGAGGTATAATTACCATCCAGTAAACAGTGACAAGTTGTGCGGATCACAAAGTCAACTTTCACTGATCACCATTAAGAGATAATTTTTAACTGATTTCCAAAATTAGTGTCCACACCAATCATTTCTAGCATTGATAATCATTCTATTAATATTTGATTACTAAAATATGACACGCGATCTTATTTAGTCCACATAAATTTTTTCTTTATTTTTCTTAGTTCACATGACAATAAATCACGATCTGATCCGGTTCAATTATAAAAATCTAAACCACAAATCAAATCAACCATTTTCAATAATAAACATGTTAGTAGTAAAGATTTGAATTAAGATGATGAATTATTTAAATAACCCATCATTGAGGGAATTGTTGAGTCTTCCACGAGTATAGAGCTAACTAGTAACATTCAACACGAGGTACCTTCTTTCTCAAAATAATATTGTTTTTAATATTTTTTTTTGAAAATTTAGAAAGTTTATATTAATTGTGTGAAAATATAATGAGGTGTTCAATTATTTGAACTAGATCTTATTGTATTCATTTCTTTTTAAAACTAGAATCAAGAATAAAAATAAGTACGTTTGTGCACCACTTTCAAGTGATGAAGAACGTTTTTTCTATGATAAGTAAGACACGTAGAATAATAAATTTTTATAATAAAAGTAGAATACGTGCATCATATGTATCTCGTGCGATGCACGTGCATCACATGTGTTGCACGTGTATCGTGTGTGTATTGTGTGTTGTACATTAATTTGTACATGCATCTTGTGCTTGGTATTTTGGGTTTTTTAATTTTATAATTCAACGTAGCCCTATTTGACCCTTTGACATTCATTTTCTTCGAAAATGAGATAAATGAGAGGTATAATTACCTTCTAGTAAACAGTGACAAGAATTGCGGATTAAAATGTGAACTTTCACTGATCACCATTAAGAGTTAATTTTTAACTGATTTCCAAAATTAGTGTCCACACCAGTCATTTCTAGCATTGATAATCATTCTATTAATATTTGATTACTAAAATATGACATGCGATCTTATTTAGTCCACATAAACTTTTTCTTTATTTTTCTTAGTTCACCTGACAACAAATCACGATCTGATCCGATTCAATTATAAAAATCTAAACCACAAATCAGATCAACCATTTTCAATAATAAACGTGTTAGTAGTAAAGATTTGAATTAATATGATGAATTATTTAAATAACCCATCATTGAGGGAATTGTTGAGTCTTCCACGAGTATAGAGATAACTAGTAGCATTCAACACGAGGTACCTTCTTTCTCAAAATAATATTGTTTTTAATATTTTTTTTTGAAAATTTAGAAAGTTTATATTAATTGTGTGAAAATATAATGAGGTGTTCAATTATTTGAACTAGAGCTTGTTGTATTCATTTCTTTTTAAAACTAGAATCAAGAATAAAAATAAGTACGTTTGTACACCACTCTCAAGTGATGAAGAACGTTTTTTCTATGATAACTAAGACATGTAGAATAATAAATTTTTATAATAAAAGTAGAATACGTGCATCATATGTATCTCGTGCGATGCACGTGCATCACATGTGTTGCACGTGTATCGTGTGTGTATTGTGTGTTGTACATTAATTTGTACACGCATCTTGTGCTTGGTATTTTGGGTTTTTTAATTTTATAATTCAACGTAGCCCTATTTGACCCTTTGACATTCATTTTCGTCGAAAATGAGATAAATGAGAGGTATAATTACCTTCTAGTAAACAGTGACAAGAATTGCGGATTAAAATGTGAACTTTCACTGATCACCATTAAGAGTTAATTTTTAACTGATTTCCAAAATTAGTGTCCACACCAGTCATTTCTAGCATTGATAATCATTCTATTAATATTTGATTACTAAAATATGACACGCGATCTTATTTAGTCCACATAAACTTTTTCTTTATTTTTCTTAGTTCACCTGACAACAAATCACGATCTGATCCGATTCAATTATAAAAATCTAAACCACAAATCAAATCAACCATTTTCAATAATAAACATGTTAGTAGTAAAGATTTGAATTAATATGATGAATTATTTAAATAACCCATCATTGAGGGAATTGTTGAGTCTTCCACGAGTATAGAGCTAACTAGTAACATTCAACACGTGGTACCTTCTTTCTCAAAACAATATTGTTTTTAATATTTTTTTTTGAAAATTTAGAAAGTTTATATTAATTGTGTGAAAATATAATGAGGTGTTCAATTATTTGAACTAGAGCTTGTTGTATTCATTTCTTTTTAAAACTAGAATCATGAATAAAAATAAGTACGTTTGTACACCACTCTCAAGTGATGAAGAACGTTTTTTCTATGATAAGTAAGACATGTATAATAATAAATTTTTATAATAAAAGTAGAATACGTGCATCATATGTATCTCGTGCGATGCACGTGCATCACATGTGTTGCACGTGTATCGTGTGTGTATTGTGTGTTGTACATTAATTTGTACACGCATCTTGTGCTTGGTATTTTGGATTTTTTAATTTTATAATTCAACGTAGCCCTATTTGACTCTTTGACAATCATTTTCTTCGAAAATAAGATAAATGAGAGGTATAATTACCTTCTAGTAAACAGTGACAAGAATTGCGGATTAAAAAGTGAACTTTCACTGATCACCATTAAGAGATAATTTTTAACTGATTTCAAAAATTAATATGTCCACACCAATTATTTATAGCAATTGATAATCATTCTATTAATATTTGATTAATAAAATATGACATGCGATCTTATTTGGTCCAAAAGAACTTTTTTTTTATTTTTCTTAGTTCACGTGACAATCAATCACGATCTGATCCTATCCAGTTATCAAAATCTAATCCATAAATCAAATCAATCATTTTCAAAGATAATCATGTCAGTAGTAAATATTTGAATTAATATGATAAATTATCTAAATATTCCATCATTGAGGGAATTGTTGAGACTGAGACGAGTATAGAGCTAACCAGTAACATTTGACACAATGTACATTCTTTCTAAAAAAAATATCATTTTTAGTATTTTTGTGAAAATTTATATAGTTTAAATTAATTGTGTGAAAATATAATGAGATACTCAATTATTTGAACTAGAACTTGTTGTATTCATATTTTTTTATAACTAGAATTATAAGTAAAGATTTAAATGATAAGTAAGCTATGTGGATTAATAAATTTTTAGAATAAAAGTAGAATAAGTGCATCACGTGTATCTCGTGTGTTGCACGTGCATCGCATTTGTTGCACGTGCATCGAGTGCGTATCGTGTGTTGTACATGTCTATAATGCGATGTACATGCATCTTCTGTGTGGTATTTTTGGTTTTTTAATTTTATAATCCAATGTAACCCTATTTGACCACTTGATATTCATTTTTGAAGAAAATGAGATAAATGAGAGGTATAATTACCATCCAGTAAACAGTGACAAGTTGTGCGGATCACAAAGTCAACTTTCACTGATCACCGTTAAGAGATAATTTTTAACTGATTTCCAAAATTAGTGTCCACACCAATCATTTCTAGCATTGATAATCATTCTATTAATATTTGATTACTAAAATATGACACGCGATCTTATTTAGTCCACATAAATTTTTTCTTTATTTTTCTTAGTTCACATGACAATAAATCACGATCTGATCCGGTTCAATTATAAAAATCTAAACCACAAATCAAATCAACCATTTTCAATAATAAACATGTTAGTAGTAAAGATTTGAATTAAGATGATGAATTATTTAAATAACCCATCATTGAGGGAATTGTTGAGTCTTCCACGAGTATAGAGCTAACTAGTAACATTCAACACGAGGTACCTTCTTTCTCAAAATAATATTGTTTTTAATATTTTTTTTTGAAAATTTAGAAAGTTTATATTAATTGTGTGAAAATATAATGAGGTGTTCAATTATTTGAACTAGATCTTATTGTATTCATTTCTTTTTAAAACTAGAATCAAGAATAAAAATAAGTACGTTTGTGCACCACTTTCAAGTGATGAAGAACGTTTTTTCTATGATAAGTAAGACACGTAGAATAATAAATTTTTATAATAAAAGTAGAATACGTGCATCATATGTATCTCGTGCGATGCACGTGCATCACATGTGTTGCACGTGTATCGTGTGTGTATTGTGTGTTGTACATTAATTTGTACATGCATCTTGTGCTTGGTATTTTGGGTTTTTTAATTTTATAATTCAACGTAGCCCTATTTGACCCTTTGACATTCATTTTCTTCGAAAATGAGATAAATGAGAGGTATAATTACCTTCTAGTAAACAGTGACAAGAATTGCGGATTAAAATGTGAACTTTCACTGATCACCATTAAGAGTTAATTTTTAACTGATTTCCAAAATTAGTGTCCACACCAGTCATTTCTAGCATTGATAATCATTCTATTAATATTTGATTACTAAAATATGACATGCGATCTTATTTAGTCCACATAAATTTTTTCTTTATTTTTCTTAGTTCACCTGACAACAAATCACGATCTGATCCGATTCAATTATAAAAATCTAAACCACAAATCAGATCAACCATTTTCAATAATAAACGTGTTAGTAGTAAAGATTTGAATTAATATGATGAATTATTTAAATAACCCATCATTGAGGGAATTGTTGAGTCTTCCACGAGTATAGAGATAACTAGTAGCATTCAACACGAGGTACCTTAATTCTCAAAATAATATTGTTTTTAATATTTTTTTTTGAAAATTTAGAAAGTTTATATTAATTGTGTGAAAATATAATGAGGTGTTCAATTATTTGAACTAGAGCTTGTTGTATTCATTTCTTTTTAAAACTAGAATCAAGAATAAAAATAAGTACGTTTGTACACCACTCTCAAGTGATGAAGAACGTTTTTTCTATGATAACTAAGGCATGTAGAATAATAAATTTTTATAATAAAAGTAGAATACGTGCATCATATGTATCTCGTGCGATGCACGTGCATCACATGTGTTGCACGTGTATCGTGTGTGTATTGTGTGTTTTACATTAATTTGTACACGCATCTTGTGCTTGGTATTTTGGGTTTTTTAATTTTATAATTCAACGTAGCCCTATTTGACCCTTTGACATTCATTTTCGTCGAAAATGAGATAAATGAGAGGTATAATTACCTTCTAGTAAACAGTGACAAGAATTGCGGATTAAAATGTGAACTTTCACTGATCACCATTAAGAGTTAATTTTTAACTGATTTCCAAAATTAGTGTCCACACCAGTCATTTCTAGCATTGATAATCATTCTATTAATATTTGATTACTAAAATATGACACGCGATCTTATTTAGTCCACATAAACTTTTTCTTTATTTTTCTTAGTTCACCTGACAACAAATCACGATCTGATCCGATTCAATTATAAAAATCTAAACCACAAATCAAATCAACCATTTTCAATAATAAACATGTTAGTAGTAAAGATTTGAATTAATATGATGAATTATTTAAATAACCCATCATTGAGGGAATTGTTGAGTCTTCCACGAGTATAGAGCTAACTAGTAACATTCAACACGTGGTACCTTCTTTCTCAAAACAATATTGTTTTTAATATTTTTTTTTGAAAATTTAGAAAGTTTATATTAATTGTGTGAAAATATAATGAGGTGTTCAATTATTTGAACTAGAGCTTATTGTATTCATTTCTTTTTAAAACTAGAATCAAGAATAAAAATAAGTACGTTTGTACACCACTTTCAAGTGATGAAGAACGTTTTTTCTATGATAAGTAAGACACGTAGAATAATAAATTTTATAATAAAAGTAGAATACGTGCATCATATGTATCTCGTGCGATGCACGTGCATCACATGTGTTGCACGTGTATCGTGTGTGTATTGTGTGTTGTACATTAATTTGTACATGCATCTTGTGCTTGGTATTTTGAGTTTTTTAATTTTATAATTCAACGTAGCCCTATTTGACCCTTTGACATTCATTTTCTTCGAAAATGAGATAAATGAGAGGTATAATTATCTTCTAGTAAACAGTGACAAGAATTGCGGAATAAAATGTGCTTTCACTGATCACCATTAAGAGTTAATTGTTAACTGATTTCCAAAATTAGTGTCCACACCAGTCATTTCTAGCATTGATAATCATTCTATTAATATTTGATTACTAAAATATGACACGCGATCTTATTTAGTCCACATAAACTTTTTCTTTATTTTTCTTAGTTCACCTGACAACAAATCACGATCTGATCAGATTCAATTATAAAAATCTAAACCACAAATCAGATCAACCATTTTCAATAATAAACATGTTAGTAGTAAAGATTTGAATTAATATGATGAATTATTTAAATAACCCATCATTGAGGGAATTGTTGAGTCTTCCACGAGTATAGAGCTAACTAGTAGCATTCAACACGAAGTACCTTCTTTCTTAAAACAATATTGTTTTTAATATTTTTTTTTGAAAATTTAGAAAGTTTATATTAATTGTGTGAAAATATAATGAGGTGTTCAATTATTTGAACTAGAGCTTGTTGTATTCATTTCTTTTTAAAACTAGAATCAAGAATAAAAATAAGTACGTTTGTACACCACTCTCAAGTGATGAAGAACGTTTTTTCTATGATAACTAAGACTTGTAGAATAATAAATTTTTATAATAAAAGTAGAATACGTACATCATATGTATCTCGTGCGATGCACGTGCATCACATGTGTTGCACATGTATCGTGTGTGTATTGTGTGTTGTACATTAATTTGTACACGCATCTTGTGCTTGGTATTTTGGGTTTTTTAATTTTATAATTCAACGTAGCCCTATTTGACCCTTTGACATTCATTTTCGTCGAAAATGAGATAAATGAGAGGTATAATTACCTTCTAGTAAACAGTGACAAGAATTGCGGATTAAAATGTGAACTTTCACTGATCACCATTAAGAGTTAATTTTTAACTGATTTCCAAAATTAGTGTCCACACCAGTCATTTCTAGCATTGATAATCATTCTATTAATATTTGATTACTAAAATATGACACGCTATCTTATTTAGTCCACATAAACTTTTTCTTTATTTTTCTTAGTTCACCTGACAACAAATCACGATCTGATCCGATTCAATTATAAAAATCTAAACCACAAATCAAATCAACCATTTTCAATAATAAACATGTTAGTAGTAAAGATTTGAATTAATATGATGAATTATTTAAATAACCCATCATTGAGGGAATTGTTGAGTCTTCCACGAGTATAGAGCTAACTAGTAACATTCAACACGTGGTACCTTCTTTCTCAAAACAATATTGTTTTTAATATTTTTTTTTGAAAATTTAGAAAGTTTATATTAATTGTGTGAAAATATAATGAGGTGTTCAATTATTTGAACTAGAGCTTATTGTATTCATTTCTTTTTAAAACTAGAATCAAGAATAAAAATAAGTACGTTTGTACACCACTTTCAAGTGATGAAGAACGTTTTTTCTATGATAAGTGTTGACACCCAATTTTGACCCTCCCCGGTAGGAATTAATTCACGAGCTTCTTAAATTCTCATACAATTTAAAATAATTAGTTTTATAAATTTAGGAAAAAATATAAAGTTCGCGTTATTTTGAATATTCTTTATTTTTGTCGTTTCTTAAAGTTTTTAGATAATATATATATTATACATAATTATGTATATAATTAGTATATTTTATGATTATTCAAAAAAAAAATATCTCAAAAATATTTTAAATTTAGTGAGTAGTCTTTTAAATTAGTTTAAAGCATGGTTATATTTTTGAATCACTCAGTTTATGATTAAATTAATTATTTTATTTTATTTTTGTTTAGATTGAGAAGCTCGTTAATTAATTAATAATAATTTGTCTTAGCCAAATTTATTAATGTAATACAATTTGGCTATTTCTTAAATTTAATCCATCTTAGACTTCCAACTTAACTCAACTTTGAGAAATATTTGGGTCAAGATCCAATTCAATTATTTCCAACCCACTAATTCTCAACTACATCTTTTGAGAGATTTGAATTTGAATTTTTGAATTTTGAAATTCAAATTCATCCCAACCCATTCCATTTGCCCCCCTAAATTATTATTATTTTTTATTTTATTTTGAATTTGAATTTCAAATTTTGAATTTCAAATTATCCCAATCCATTCCATTTTCCCCCTAATCTACCATATCAATCTCCTATAAATACCTTCTCTTTTCTTCTTCTTTCTCAGGGAAAAAAGATTGAAAAAAAATTCAAAAGAGATTCAAAAAAAAAGGGAAAAAGATTCAAAGAGATTCAAAAAAATAAAAAATAAAAATTCAAGAATGAAATTCATAATCCAAGATTCATTATTTTTTATTTCATAATTCAATAATTCAAGGATTGAAGAATTCAAGAATTCAATTCATTTTTTCAATTCAACATTCAATATTCAATATTCAATATTCATTATTGATTATTCATTATTCATGATATATTTTTCATTGATATAAGGAAAACAAAAATTGAACATTCATAGTAGTCCAAAAAAAAAAAAAATAGGAGAAGGATATATACATTGATATTAGTCCGTTCATTGAGGATTTGTGGTGAAGTTGTCGCAAGCTCGTAGTCCCGGTTTGCTGCCCTAAAAAAGATATCGGCATCTCTTTATTTTTTTATTTTTCTAGGCATATTTTCAGTTTAGCATAAATGCTTTAAATTCTCTTTTCTAACTTGTCAAATTCTAACACACATAGTATTTGTTGCTTTAATTTTATAAGCTTGTTGGTTGTTAATTTTAGGCGTAATGATTGATTTTCGTTGCATTTCGGTTTTTGAAATATTTTAATAACTCCTATTTTCATTAAGTCTTGTTTTAATTATTTTCCTTATCTCAAGTATTTATTTATTTCTTTATTTTTTTATTGCATGATCCGCTTTGAGTCCATGACGGACTTATCTCCCTCGCATCTTCGAGTCGTCCAGCCCCCCCAAAAGTTGAAGAACAGGTCGATATACCGACTGTATACACTGATATACAGTCGGAAAATATAATATACAGGTGCAAAAAAATAGAAAATGCAGGCAGAAAGTAGGGATCAAAGTCCCAGCAAATTTTCCAGCAGGCCCAGCAAGAGTTAAAGTGGGGCAGAACCCATTTTAATGGGTCATTCTAGTATTAGGACAGGTGGACTAAAGCCCAACTTAATAGAATTTGGGCAAGTTGGCCCAAGTTCAAATTTTCCTTTCTCTATCTCTTTATTTACTTGTCCTTATATTGACTGATACTTTGATTATAATTTAATTAATCTCCAGTGATAGTCATTTTTTTTATATTCAAAATTTATTTATATACATATAGATTTTGCTTAGTGTTTCTTCTATTTATTAATTTTGTCAAATATTTAAATTATCCCCTTTAGAATAACACTTTAGTTTATTTCCCTCCTTAAGATAATTAATTTTAGAAAGTATAATAATAAATAAATAAGTAAAATTTGATTTTTTTTTAAACATTAGTCAAATTTGGGAAAATTATTTTAAAAAGTCATTTTAGTCAAATCGCCGGTCAACCGCAAGTTAGCGGGCATTTCGAGGGCCTAACACCTTCTCGGAATGTACATTGAACTTCGAACCCTTTTCAATTGATTTTTATCTGTTTTTAAATCTTTTGAAAAAATAAATTATAAGTTTTCTTAATTTTCTCAAAATTAAGTGGCGACTCTGTCAATTTGGAAAGTCAATTTTTCTTAAATCATAAGATTAATTGATTTTTCGAAACTTAGTCATTTCTTCTTTTTTACTTCACGTATGTATATTTTTGATAAAACAGAAATGGCGACTCCGCTGGGTATTAATTAAGTTCTAACCAAAATGATTTGACTATTTGAACTAATTGTATTATTAAATTGCTTACATGTGATTAATTTGTTTAAATTATAAACTGGCATTGCATATCATGACATATTTCCGATATATATTGTATAGTATATTAAAGGACGGTTTGCGGAACCGCAGCCGGACTTTTTTATACTCACCCTTTTTCGGAATTAGCGATAATTTATTGGTTCGTCATGCGTCCAATGGTTGTCGCGAGTTCCAGCCCAAATTGTCCGTTTGGGTTCCCGGTCTTTTCAAAAGCCACTCCTAGTAAACTAGCGTAGAGCCAAGCTAAAATCCCGAATTTAGGAGCATTTGAATTAAGATGACCCAACACCCAAGGCGTGTTGGGCCCATTAGAAAGACCACCTTGAGTCCAAAATGGTTTACGACCTAAACGGACGTTCATACTTATGTGTTTAAATTTGAAGGATGTATACGTTGTTTGAAAAATCAGTGTCCCATGGGGTAAATAGTAGATTATAGTTAATTCTAGTAGAAGAAATAGTTTCACAAGCTACTAGTTCATCCATAGACATTGACGCCCGCAGATGACAAGAAGTTCAGGAGCGAAGGTACTGTCATGGAAGCATAGTATAGGATTGAACCCCTGCGTGGGACTGATTATTTTGTATCCCGTTTTCCCCAATTATGTATCCCCATTTTAAGTTTTATTCATAAAATTTGTATAAATTTGAGATTGGGGCAATCAAATGTTTCAAATGACGTATACATCCCTCAAATCGCTAGGCTACCCTTAGCACAAAAGGGTCACATATTTGTGTAGAACGCGCAATAACTGTTTATGTGTTATAATTGTTTGTTTGATTATGTTGCTTCATTTGGATATGTTCTAGCCTACTGATTCTTGAAAAATATTTTCTAGAACTCCTTAAGCATAAATATCAAGTCACTATCAAAAGTACGTCCAAATACTCTTTGAGTCTTTAGTTTCCCAATGAAATTCGAACTTTATCTTTCAAAAAATTACTCTCGCACATCAGAAAAAAGATTCAGCATTTCAAAAAAAAAAAGAGGTTCAAGTGGGTCGAACTACGTAGGACCTGAATTCTCTTTTGTGAGATACGTAGGCAGCCTTTCAAGGTTCGGTCCCCATTCTGAGAAATTTTATATTTTCAACTCTTACAAAGAATTAGAGTTACATCTCAGTCAAAAAAATCAAAAGAATCAATCGACTTTGTCCCGTCTCAAGTCGACATTTTGACTCACAAAGCTAAAAATCAGAGAGACAAATTTCTGTCTATCTAATCATTTTTTATGTGGGTTAGTCTTTATTCAAATGAAGCGACTTTTGTGTGCTTATAACTTTGTGTGATATCTTGTATTACCTACTACCTACACAAACTAACACATTCGTTGTTTGAGTTATTTTTCTTTGTCAGGTACTCAAAACTGATTTGTGTTGATTAGTGGTTGAACATTCAAAGTTTTCAAAGATTACTTTCCCCAATCAAAATTTATTGAAAGAAAGAAGAAAAATGACTGAGAATACTAGTTTGTTTCGGTTAACCTTTGAGGGGGGAACTACGTTGACCTGATTCCTGCTTCAACGGGATATGTAGGCGTCACAATGGCTCGATCATATTCCCAGCAAGATTTCCATTTCTCTTTATAATGGAAACTGGGACAGAATTTTTGAGAGGATCTCAAAAATTCATTTGAAAATGGACTTCTTCAACAAGTCAACACTGAAATACCAAAATGCAACTGGTAGATTTTTGGGCGAATCTCAAAATTCCAAGATGATATCTTATGGAGAATCATGTTGAAATGTGCATCTGGGACAAATTTTGAGATGATCTCAAAAATTCCACACAACAATGTCCGTTGTTAAAAGTCTTATACTATCGAGGCAAACTGGGACAGAGTTTTGAGGAAGGGCCTTAAAATTTCAGAATGAGCAACAAGCAAGTTACTAGAGTTAAATATATTTCAGACCGAGACAGATCAAGACTGTCTTACAAAGGACGGGCGACCGTGTAAGCCAACCGCATGAAGGAGCGTGGAGACAAGATCAACACAAATCAGTCTTTCAAACTAAGAATTTCTCTTTGGATGCAAATGGCTATATAAAGCCGTCAACAGTGGCACAAGGCGTCATTTGCACCCATCGCGGCCTCATCAACAAAACTTAGAAAACCTTCCATCTCATTTTATCTCTGTTCATTATGTTGCCTCAAGAGATTTTTAAATAATTTTTTTTTTTATCTTATATTGCAGGAATGTTGAAGACAAACGCTGACAGATTATTTCAAAGTTTTAAGAAACAATGTGTGAGAGGGTCGCTAGTGGCAAGTCATGATCAAAGTTACAGTTGGTCTCATTATAGCCTAATCTCGATAAGCCAAATGACTCAATCTAGTTCCTCAACTTTACTTTTATTCTTTGCTTCATCATCGATACTAATATTTGGTGTCGAGCTTTGCAGGTGATAGTATTGATAAAGTCGAAATTATATATGAAATCGGCATCAAATCTGAAGATGAACAAAAGTGACACTAACTTAGAAGTGTTGCAAGGGAAAATCATCGAGTCCATCACATCAGAAAGATGTTGGTGACCGCAATATTTCCTTGACAGTCAAAGTTATTAAATTGTTACAAGTTTTCGATAACAATTGAAAATGACTACGATAAACTCTAATTCTGTTGAGTTTGTCAAGGAAGACGAGAGTGACTTTAATTTTAATGTGAAAGAATTAAGTCATTCACCTCGATAATTCTGTCTTTTAAAGAGAGAATCGTAGTCTCGACGTGCATATACGTTAATTTAGTATGTTCATCGCGTAGCAATTTAGGCGTACGTGTTTCTTGATAATTGTCAGAGTCAAAATTATAATTTGTTGGGTATCCACCCCATAAGTGGATTATGTGTCTTGATTGGCCAATCAAAGATTTTGCATATAGTTTTGTTGGGCGATCCACCCCATAAGTGGTTCGTATATTTGTTTTTCCATTTCAGGTTCCTATTTTTGAATTGTATTGGAATATTATCGAGCCATCCACCTCGTTACAGTTGGAATATTATCGAGCATCCACCTCGTTACAGTTGGAATATTATCGAGCATCCACCTCGTTACAGTTGGAATATTATCGAGCATCCACCTCGTTACAGTTGGAATATTATCGAGCATCCATACAGTTGGAATATTATCGAGTATCCACCTCGTTACAGTTGGAATATTATCGAGCCATCCACCTCGTTACAGTTGGAATATTATCGAGCATCCACCTCGTTACAGTTGGAATATTATCGAGCATCCACCTCGTTACAGTTGGAATATTATCGAGCATCCACCTCGTTTCAGTTGGAATATTATCGAGCATCCACCTCGTTACAGTTGGAATATTATCGAGCATCCACCTCGTTACAGTTGGAATATTATCGAGCATCCACCTGTTACAGTTGGAATATTATCGAGCATCCACCTCGTTACAGTTGGAATATTATCGAGCATCCACCTCGAGTTACAGTTGGAATATTATCGAGCATCCACCTCGTTACAGTTGGAATATTATCGAGCATCCACCTCGTTACAGTTGGAATATTATCGAGCATCCACCTCGTTACAGTTGGAATATTATCGAGCATCCACCTCGTTACAGTTGGAATATTATCGAGCATCCACCTCGTTACAGTTGGAATATTATCGAGCCATCCACCTCGTTACAGTTGGAATATTATCGAGACATCCACCTCATTACAGTTGGATAATTATTGAGCTAGCTTGCTTATTGCAAAGATCACCAGAGTTTTCCATGCAAAAAACAAGCAATGATATCTCTGAATCCTCAACAAGTCAAGACTGAAGATATTTTGATATTTGCAACTGGGATAGAATTTTTGAGAGGATCTCAAAATTCCACGATTTGCTTAGCGATAGTTGAAAGATAAGCCGATACCGTTAACTGGGACAGAAATTTTGAGGATGGACTCAAAATTTCAAACATAGGTTTATCGACAAGTCTAGGTTGGCTTTGAATACTTCCCATCGCATAATCAGACTTATAATATTGCTCAGAAATCAGCAAATTCCTCTGATCAATGAATATGGAGGAGTCAAAAGAGGAGAAATCTCTCCCAAATTAACTATGTTCCTGTAGAGGCAAGAATTATTTTATTGCTTATAGGGTCTTGGGAATATGATTTGTTTATTTCAGTCAATTTAGAACGTACAGCTGGATTCGAAGGTGAATCAAACGAAATCTCAAGGAAGAGTTTATGATTTCCGTAAAGGACGTCAGTTGCATCATAATGTCACATATGATATTATACGCTACCTGGAGGGCTCATTTATTTTGTTGTCGATCAAGACAATACACTACCCGGAGGGGTCATTTATTTTTGTCGATCAAGATAATACACTACCCGGAGGGGTCATTTATTTTATTGTCGATCAAGACAATACACTACCCGTAGGGGTCATTTATTTTATTGTCGATCAAGACAATACACTACCCGGAGGGGTCATTTATTTTATTGTCGATCAAGACAATACACTACCCGGAGGGGTCATTTATTTTATTGTCGATCAAGACAATACACTACCTGGAGGGCTCATTTATTTATTGTCGATCAAGACAATACACTACCCGGAGGGGTCATTTATTTTATTGTCGATCAAGACAATACACTACCCGGAGGGGTCATTTATTTTATTGTCGATCAAGACAATACACTACCCGGAGGGGTCATTTATTTTATTGTCGATCAAGACAATACACTACCTGGAGGGCTCATTTATTTTATTGTCGATCAAGATAATACACTACCCGGAGGGGTCATTTATTTTATTGTCGATCAGGACAATACACTACTTGAAAGAAATATTTTATCGTTACTTTCAATTGAGATGATATGATTATCCAGAAGATCACTGTGTTGCTCGACTTAAGCACTATCTTCATTTGGCACCAAGGATGACATCATGCATCACAAGTTAATCGCGAGAAGATTTCATACCTCACTGAAATTTATGCATCGCAAGAAGATTTCATACCTTGCGGAATTTATGCATTGCGGGAAGATATTCATGCCCCGCAGAAGATCATGCATCGCGAGTTAATATTTATGCATCACAAGTTAATCGCGAGAAGATATTCATGCCTCGCAGAAAATTATACATTGCGAGAAGATTTCATACCTCGCTAAAATTTATGCATTGCGGGAAGATATTCATGCCCCGCAGAAGATCATGCATCGCGAGTTAATATTTATGCATCACAAGTTAATCGCGAGAAGATATTCATGCCTCGCAGAAAATTATACATCGCGAGAAGATTTCATACCTCGCTGAAATTTATGCATCGCAAGAAGATTTCATGCCTTGCGGAATTTATGCATTGCGGGAAGATATTCATGCCCCGAAGAAGATCATGCATTGAGAGTCAATATTCATGCATCGCGGAAGATCATGCATCGCGAGTCAATATTCAT
The DNA here is from genome assembly GCA_016801875.1 of Solanum sitiens. NCBI lineage: Eukaryota > Viridiplantae > Streptophyta > Magnoliopsida > Solanales > Solanaceae > Solanum > Solanum sitiens. Next base: position 103,530 of record JABWTJ010000260.1, read on the forward strand.
GCATTGCGAAAGATCATGCATCGCGAGTCAAAATTCATGCATCGCGGAAGATTCATGCATCGCGAGTTAATATTTATGCATCACAAGTTAATCGCGAGAAGATATTCATGCCTCGCAAAAAATTATACATCGCGAGAAGATTTCATACCTCGCCGAAATTTATGCATCGCAAGAAGATTTCATACCTTGCGGAATTTTTGCATTGCGGGAAGATATTCATGCATTGCTAAAGATTATGCATCGCGAGTTAATATTCATACATTGTGAAAAATCATGCACCGCGAGTTAATATTCATGCATTGCGGAAAATCATGCATCGCGAGTTAATATTCATACATCGAGGGAAGATACCCATGCCTCGCAAGAAATCATGCACTGCCAGAAAGGGAATCGTGCATCTTAAGAAAATATTTACTCATCGGCATCAACTTCATCATTTTATTAAACATCAAGAAGAACATCAAAGACGACATCAAGATAAATATCAACACTGCATCTATTTTTATTTATTTCAACATCAAATGAAGAATACATTGAAGATTGCATTACATACATAAGACATAAGCTCTATTTGCTTTACGTTAAATCGATCGAGTTGACGTCAAATGTCGAGGAGAACAATTAAGTGTCGACATGGTAAAAGACATTGTCTTCCTTTTTAATTGAGTTTTTATGCTGACGAGTTTTATCTCAGTCTTTGTCGAGAGCATCCGAAAGGATGAATTCTCCAAAAATAAACCACAGGTGCGGACGACATCAAAAAGGATGCAGCACAACGTGGAACTTTTTCTTAGCAGCGAACTGGGACATAGTCCAAAGAGGAGTGTCAAACTCGTAGGACGCGAGCAGAGGGACGACTTCCACCACAATCAAACCACACCCCTATCAGAAGGCATGTGGGTTTTTCTTTAGGTTTTGTCAGTTTCGGTCTCGCATCCGGAAATTTTGATCTACCGGAAGCAAGTTTCCAATCTAAGTGACAATGCGCTGAGAGCTTTGAAAATTATGTCCATGTGAGTTCTTAATTATGGGTGTGAAGTGCACCACATTCATGACTAAGAGGTTACAAGCCTCCTTTTCATGCTCGTTTAATTTTGTCACTTGTCTAGAACCAAAGGTTATCTAACATAATAGATTCCCTTTTCAATCGATTGAGTCGAACTACAAACAGCCTGATTCTTATGGTTTAAGGATATGTAGGCTGGCTCGATGTTGAAAACTCGGCTGTATTCTAACATTACCTCTTAAATCTTATTCCCAAGCATCCCGATTTCTTCATAATTCGGTATCGAGATGACTTTTGATTTCTTTCAAAATCGTGCGTTAAATCTAGCGTATCGAACTACATGTGGCCTGAATTCTCATATAGCCTGAGATATGTAGGAAACCCATTTTCAGGGCTCGGCCATAATTTCTAAAGTCCATACTAGATCCCTTCTCTTAAAAGATAAATGTGTGGTCGGTCAAAATTGGCTTAGTCAATTTCATTTTCCTCGAATTTCTTGCATCAATCCAAGTAAAATGAGGGAGAGTTGTTGACACCCAATTTTGACCCTCCCCGGTAGGAATTAATTCACGAGCTTCTTAAATTCTCAAACAATTTAAAATAATTAGTTTTATAAATTTAGGAAAAAATATAAAGTTCGCGTTATTTTGAATATTCTTTATTTTTGTCGTTTCTTAAAGTTTTTAGATAATATATATATTATACATAATTATGTATATAATTAGTTTAATTATGTATATAATTAGTTTATGATTATTCAAAAAAAAAATATCTCAAAAGTATTTTAAATTTAGTGAGTAGTCTTTTAAATTAGTTTAAAGCATGGTTATATTTTTGAATCACTCAGTTTATGATTAAATTAATTATTTTATTTTATTTTTGTTTAGATTGAGAAGCTCGTTAATTAATTAATAATAATTTGTCTTAGCCAAATTTATTAATGTAATACAATTTGGCTATTTCTTAAATTTAATCCATCTTAGACTTCCAACTTAACTCAACTTTGAGAAATATTTGGGTCAAGATCCAATTCAATTATTTCCAACCCACTAATTCTCAACTACATCTTTTGAGAGATTTGAATTTGAATTTTTGAATTTTGAAATTCAAATTCATCCCAACCCATTCCATTTGCCCCCCTAAATTATTATTATTTTTTATTTTATTTTGAATTTGAATTTCAAATTTTGAATTTCAAATTATCCCAATCCATTCCATTTTCCCCCTAATCTACCATATCAATCTCCTATAAATATCTTCTCTTTTTTTCTCCATATCAATCTCCTATAAATATCTTCTCTTTTTTTCTTCTTTCTCAGGGAAAAAAGATTGAAAAAAAATTCAAAAGAGATTCAAAAAAAAAGGGAAAAAGATTCAAAGAGATTCAAAAAAATAAAAAAATAAAAATTCAAGAATGAAGTTCATAATCCAAGATTCATTATTTTTTATTTCATAATTCAAGAATTCAAGGATTGAAGAATTCAAGAATTCAATTCATTTCAATTCATTTTTTCAATTCAACATTCAATATTCAATATTCAATATTCATTATTGATTATTCATTATTCATGATATATTTTTCATTGATATAAGGAAAAAAAAAATTGAACATTCATAGTAGTCCAAAAAATAAAAATAAAAAAAAATAGGAGAAGGATATATACATTGATATTAGTCCGTTCATTGAGGATTTGTGGTGAAGTTGTCGCAAGCTCGTAGTCCCGGTTTGCTGCCCTAAAAAAGGTATCGGCATCTCTTTATTTTTTTATTTTTCTAGGCATATTTTCAGTTTAGCATAAATGCTTTAAATTCTCTTTTCTAACTTGTCAAATTCTAACACACATAGTATTTGTTGCTTTAATTTTATAAGCCTGTTGGTTGTTAATTTTAGGCGTAATGATTGATTTTCGTTACATTTCGATTTTTGAAATATTTTAATAACTCCTATTTTCATTAAGTCTTGTTTTAATTATTTTCCTTATCTCAAGTATTTATTTATTTCTTTATTTTTTTTATTGCATGATCCGCTTTGAGTCCATGACGGACTTATCTCCCTCGCATCTTCGAGTCGTCCAGCCCCCCAAAAGTTGAAGAACAGGTCGATATACCGACTGTATACACTGATATACAGTCGGAAAATATAATATACAGGTGCAAAAAAATAGAAAATGCAGGCAGAAAGTAGGGATCAAAGGCCCAGCAAATTTTCCAGCAGGCCCAGCAAGAGTTAAAGTGGGGCAGAACCCATTTTAATGGGTCATTCTAGTATTAGGACAGGTGGGCTAAAGCCCAACTTAATAGAATTTGGGCAAGTTGGCCCAAATTCAAATTTTCCTTTCTCTATCTCTTTATTTACTTGTCCTTATATTGACTGATACTTTGATTATAATTTAATTAATCTCCAGTGATAGTCATTTTTTTTATATTCAAAATTTATTTATATACATATAGATTTTGCTTAGTGTTTCTTCTATTTATTAATTTTGTCAAATGTTTAAATTATTCCCTTTAGAATAACCCTTTAGTTTATTTCCCTCCTTAAGATAATTAAATTTAGAAAGTATAATAATAAATAAATAAGTAAAATTTGATTTTTTTTTAAACATTAGTCAAATTTGGGAAAATTATTTTAAAAAGTCATTTTAGTCAAATCGCCAAGTTAGCGGGCATTTCGAGGGCCTAACACCTTCTCGGAATGTACATTGAACTTCGAACCCTTTTCAATTGATTTTTATCTGTTTTTAAATCTTTTGAAAAAATAAATTATAAGTTTTCTTAATTTTCTCAAAATTAAGTGGCGACTCTGTCAATTTGGAAAGTCGATTTTTCTTAAATCATAAGATTAATTGATTTTTCGAAACTTAGTCATTTCTTCTTTTTTACTTCACGTATGTATATTTTTGATAAAACAATAAGTAAAACATGTAGAATAATAAATTTTTATAATAAAAGTAGAATACGTGCATCATATGTATCTCGTGCGATGCACGTGCATCACATGTGTTGCACGTGTATCGTGTGTGTATTGTGTGTTGTACATTAATTTGTACACGCATCTTGTGCTTGGTATTTTGGGTTTTTTAATTTTATAATTCAACGTAGCCCTATTTGACCCTTTGACATTCATTTCGTCAAAAATGAGATAAATGAGAGGTATAATTACCTTCTAGTAAACAGTGACAAGAATTGCGGATTAAAATGTGAACTTTCACTGATCACCATTAAGAGTTAATTTTTAACTGATTTCCAAAATTAGTGTCCACACCAGTCATTTCTAGCATTGATAATCATTCTATTAATATTTGATTACTAAAATATGACACGCGATCTTATTTAGTCCACATAAACTTTTTCTTTATTTTTCTTAGTTCACCTGACAACAAATCACGATCTGATCCGATTCAATTATAAAAATCTAAACCACAAATCAAATCAACCATTTTCAATAATAAACATGTTAGTAGTAAAGATTTGAATTAATATGATGAATAACCCATCATTGAGGGAATTGTTGAGTCTTCCACGAGTATAGAGCTAACTAGTAACATTCAACACGAGGTACCTTCTTTCTCAAAACAATATTGTTTTTAATATTTTTTTTTGAAAATTTAGAAAGTTTATATTAATTGTGTGAAAATATAATGAGGTGTTCAATTATTTGAACTAGAGCTTATTGTATTCATTTCTTTTTAAAACTAGAATCAAGAATAAAAATAAGTACGTTTGTACACCACTTTCAAGTGATGAAGAACGTTTTTTCTATGATAAGTAAGACATGTAGAATAATAAATTTTTATAATAAAAGTAGAATACGTGCATCATATGTATCTCGTGCGATGCACGTGCATCACATGTGTTGCACGTGTATCGTGTGTGTATTGTGTGTTGTACATTAATTTGTACACGCATCTTGTGCTTGGTATTTTGGGTTTTTTAATTTTATAATTCAACGTAGCCCTATTTGACCCTTTGACATTCATTTTCTTCGAAAATGAGATAAATGAGAGGTATAATTACCTTCTAGTAAACAGTGACAAGAATTGCGGATTAAAATGTGAACTTTCACTGATCACCATTAAGAGTTAATTTTTAACTGATTTCCAAAATTAGTGTCCACACCAGTCATTTCTAGCATTGATAATCATTCTATTAATATTTGATTACTAAAATATGACACGCGATCTTATTTAGTCCACATAAACTTTTTCTTTATTTTTCTTAGTTCACCTGACAACAAATCACGATCTGATCCGATTCAATTATAAAAATCTAAACCACAAATCAAATCAACCATTTTCAATAATAAACATGTTAGTAGTAAAGATTTGAATTAATATGATGAATTATTTAAATAACCCATCATTGAGGGAATTGTTGAGTCTTCCACGAGTATAGAGCTAACTAGTAGCATTCAACACGAGGTACCTTCTTTCTCAAAACAATATTGTTTTTAATATTTTTTTTTGAAAATTTAGAAAGTTTATATTAATTGTGTGAAAATATAATGAGGTGTTCAATTATTTGAACTAGAGCTTGTTGTATTCATTTCTTTTTAAAACTAGAATCAAGAATAAAAATAAGTACGTTTGTACACCACTCTCAAGTGATGAAGAACGTTTTTTCTATGATAAATAAGACATGTAGAATAATAAATTTTTATAATAAAAGTAGAATACGTGCATCATATGTATCTCGTGCGATGCACGTGCATCACATGTGTTGGACGTGTATCGTGTGTGTATTGTGTGTTGTACATTAATTTGTACACGCATCTTGTGCTTGGTATTTTGGGTTTTTTAATTTATAATTCAACGTAGCCCTATTTGACCCTTTGACAATCATTTTCTTCGAAAATGAGATAATGAGAGGTATAATTACCTTCTAGTAAACAGTGACAAGAATTGCGGATTAAAAAGTGAACTTTCACTGATCACCATTAAGAGATAATTTTTAACTGAATTCAAAAATTAATATGTCCACACCAATTATTTATAGCAATTGATAATCATTTTATTAATATTTGATTAATAAAATATGACATGCGATCTTATTTGGTCCAAAAGAACTTTTTTTTTATTTTTCTTAGTTCACGTGACAATAAATCACGATCTGATCCGATCCAGTTATCAAAATCTAATCCATAAATCAAATCAATCATTTTCAAAGATAATCATGTCAGTAGTAAATATTTGAATTAATATGATAAATTATCTAAATATTCCATCATTGAGGGAATTGTTGAGACTGAGACGAGTATAGAGCTAACCAGTAACATTTGACACAATGTACATTTTTTCTAAAAAAAATATCGTTTTTAGTATTTTTGTGAAAATTTATATAGTTTAAATTAATTGTGTGAAAATATAATGAGATACTCAATTATTTGAACTAGAGCTTTTTGTATTCATATTTTTTTATAACTAGAATTATAAGTAAAGATTTAAATGATAAGTAAGCTATGTGGATTAATAAATTTTTAGAATAAAAGTAGAATAAGTGCATCACGTGTATCTCGTGTGTTGCACGTGCATCGCATTTGTTGCACGTGCATCGAGTGCGTATCGTGTGTTGTACATGTCTATAATGCGATGTACATGCATCTTCTGTGTGGTATTTTTGGTTTTTTAATTTTATAATTCAATGTAACCCTATTTGACCTCTTGATATTCATTTTTGAAGAAAAAAAGATAAATGAGAGGTATAATTACCATCCAGTAAACAGTGACAAGTTGTGCGGATCACAAAGTCAACTTTCACTGATCACCATTAAGAGATAATTTTTAACTGATTTCCAAAATTAGTGTCCACACCAATCATTTCTAGCATTGATAATCATTCTATTAATATTTGATTACTAAAATATGACACGCGATCTTATTTAGTCCACATAAACTTTTTCTTTATTTTTCTTAGTTCACATGACAATAAATCACGATCTGATCCGATTCAATTATAAAAATCTAAACCACAAATCAAATCAACCATTTTCAATAATAAACATGTTAGTAGTAAAGATTTGAATTAATATGATGAATTATTTAAATAACCCATCATTGAGGGAATTGTTGAGTCTTCCACGAGTATAGAGCTAACTAGTAACATTCAACACGAGGTACCTTCTTTCTCAAAACAATATTGTTTTTAATATTTTTTTTTGAAAATTTAGAAAGTTTATATTAATTGTGTGAAAATATAATGAGGTGTTCAATTATTTGAACTAGAGCTTGTTGTATTCATTTCTTTTTAAAACTAGAATCAAGAATAAAAATAAGTACGTTTGTACACCACTCTCAAGTGATGAAGAACGTTTTTTCTATGATAAGTAAGACATGTAGAATAATAAATTTTTATAATAAAAGTAGAATACGTGCATCATATGTATCTCGTGCGATGCACGTGCATCACATGTGTTGCACGTGTATCGTGTGTGTATTGTGTGTTGTACATTAATTTGTACACGCATCTTGTTCTTGGTATTTTGGGTTTTTTAATTTTATAATTCAACGTAGCCCTATTTGACCCTTTGACATTCATTTTCGTCAAAAATGAGATAAATGAGAGGTATAATTACCTTTTAGTAAACAGTGACAAGAATTGCGGATCAAAAAGTGTACTTTCACTGACCACCATTAAGAGATAATTTTTAACTAATTTTAAAACTTAATATGTCCACACTAATCATTTGTAGCAATTTATAATCATTCTATTAATATTTAATCAATAAAATATGACATGCGATCTTATTTAGTCCACAAGAACTTTTTCTTTATTTTTCTTAGTTCATACGACAATAAATCACCATCTTACTCGATTCAATTTATCCAAATTTAATCCATAAATCAAATCAACCATTTTCAACGATAATAGTGTTAGTAGTAAAGATATAAATTAATATGATAAATTATCTAAATATTTCATCATTGAGGGAATTGTTGAGACTGCGACGAGTATAGAGCTAACCAGTAACATTTGATACGAGGTACATTCTTTCTCAGAACATTATTGTTTTTAGTATTTTTTTGTGCAAATTTAGATTGTTTGTATTAATTGTGTAAAAATATAACGAGATTCTCAATTATTTGAACGGGTGCCTGTTGTATTCATTTCTTTTTATAACTAAAATTACATGTAAAAGATAAGTACGTTTGTACACCACTCTCAAGTGATGAAAAATATTTTTTCTATGATAAGTAAGACATGTTAGAATAATAATTTTTGGAATAAAAGTAGAATAAGTGTATCACGTGTATCTCGTGCGCTGTACGTGCATCACATGTGTTGCACGTGCATCACATGTGTTGCACGTGCATCGCATGCGTTGTACGTGCATATCGTGTGTGATACATGTCTATAATGCGTTTTACATGCATTTTGTGCGTGTTATTTTGAATTTTATTAGTTTTCTAATTAAACGTAGCCCTATTTAACCCCTTGACATTAATTTTTGAAGAAAATAAGATAAATGAGGGGTATGATTACCTTCCAACAAACAGTGACAAGTTGTGAAGTCAACCTTCACTGACCATCGTTAATAGATAATTTTTAACTGATTTCCAAAATTAATATGTGCATACCAATCATTTATAACATTAATAATCATTCTTTTAATATTTGATTAATAAAATATGACATGCGATATTATTTAGTTCATACGAACTTTTTCTTTTTTTTTTTGTTAGTTCACATGACAATAAATCACAATCTGATTCGATTCAATTATCCAAATCTAAACCATTAATCAAATCAACCATTTTCAACGATAATAGTGTAAGCAGTAAATATATGAATTAATATGATGAATTATCTAAATATTCCATCATTCTAGAAATTGTTTAGACTGCGATGAGTATATAGCTAACCAGTAACATTTGACACGAGTTACATTCTTTCTCAAAACAGTATTGTTTTCAGTATTTTTTGTGAAAATTTAGAAAGCTTAAATTAGTTGTGTGAAAATATAATAAGATGCTCAATTATTTGAACTAGAGCTTGTTTTATTCATTTCTTTTTAAAACTAGAATCATAAGTAAAGATAAGTACGTTTGTACACCACTCTCAAGTGATGAAAAAAAATTTCTATGATAAATTAGACATGTAGAATAATAAAATTTTGGAATAAAAGTAGAATAAGTTTATCACGTGTATCTCGTGCGATTTACGTGCATCACATGTGTTGCAAGTGCATCTTGTGTGTTGCACGTGCATCGCGTGCGATGTATGTGCATATCTTGTGTAGTACATGTCTATAATGTGTTGTACATGCATCTTGTGCGTGGTATTTTGAGTATTTTAATTTTATAAGCCAATGTAACCCTATTTGACCCCTTAACATTCATTCTTGAAGAAAATGAGATAAATGAGGGGTACAATTGACCACCAGGAGTTAATTTAGCATTAGCAGGGCACCGAATTCTTATAATATATACTTCATTATACTTTATACTTTTTAAAAATAAAATTAGCCGAATAGAACGTCATCCTTCCATAACATGTAATCTAACAAAGGATATTTTTGTCTAACTCATCATATATTTTACACCGATGTTGTTAGAGGCACAAAATTGACAAATGAAGCGAGCACTGACAGATTGTGCCGATCACTGATTCAACTTTCGGTGAGCAGTGAAAGATTTTGCCGATAACAGAACCAACCTCCACTGATCTCTATTGAGAGGTAGTTTCTCATAGAATTCTGAAATTAGTTTGACCACACCAATAAGTGATAACGTTAATAATCATTCTATTAATCATTGATTAATAAAATATGACATGCAATCTTATTTAGTACGCATGAACTTTTTATTGAATCTTTCAAACAATAAATCACAATATGATCTGATTCAATTATCCAACTCTAACTCATAACCCGAATAAATCCTATTCACTGATAATCATGATTGTAGTAATAATTTACATTAACATGATGAACTAACTAAAAATCTTATCATTAGGGAATTCATAATATTCCTAAGAGTACAAAGTTATCATGTAGCCTTTAAGACGAGGTACATACTTTCTCAAAATATGATGAATTTTAGTAATTTTTGTGAAAATTTTGATGAAATGCCCAATTATTTGAACTAGAATTTGTTGTATGCAATCCTCATTATAATTAGAATTACTAGTATTAAATGAGTATGGAGGTACATCACAAGTGAAATCAAATTTTTAACAAAAAATATTACAGTTATTCACGATTCTTTATAAATTGGTAAAACAAAATTTATTTCTTAATTCTTTCAAAACCTAATGTTGAATGCAAAATAGTTGGTTGTTTGTACATGTCCACACAATTATATATGTCTCCATGAATAGTCTACAAAAAGATAATTTTATACGACAAAGACCTTCAAAGAGAAATAAAATAATATATTTTACAAAGAAAAAGATTTCCTTCACCACATTTACATTTTTATAAATTGAAATGTCGAAACATATATTATCGAAGGATAAAATCCAATAAACATTATACTTCAAACATAAAGTGTGATCTTCCACCAATTTTTCTTACAAAACTTAATTTTCAAAACTCTAACAGAATTAAATCTTAAAAATTCAGAGAAATAGGTGAGAGATTCTGATTTCCACTTTGAGATGGTATTAACACTCAAAGGTATAAAATTGATTTCAAACTTAAAAGGGAAAAACCAACTTTTTAAAGGAAACAAAGATGTTGAAAACTTATTTAAAAGTTAATTAACATATTGAATCAATTTAGAAAGAAAATAAACTTTGTAAAAACTGACTAAGTAAAGGAAAGACAAATGAATAAACCAATAAAAATAGAAGAGTAAATAACATAAAATGATTCATCTTTAAGAAATTTAATTAAGTTAATCTAAACCATCAAAGTTAAAATTAATAAGAGATACGAATTATTATAACTAGGGGTGTCAAATGGGCGGGTTAGGTTGAAATTGAAAATATTATAATGGGTTGAGTAGAAATGGAGTTGGGCCTTGACCCACCCAAGTTTACTTTGGGCTCAAATGGATTGGGCTCAAATGGGCTAAAAACAAGTTGGGTCTTGACCCGCCCAATTTGACCCGATTAATTTCAATAATTTAACATATTGATAATTAACTTTTATAATCACAATTTGAATTTTCGCTCAAGAATTTTTTGTTAAAAAAGTAACAAATGGATCGATAAATCTCAAAAGATGTTAAATAGATAATAATTTATACCTTTAAATATACATACCTAAATAAAAAAATTTAAACGGGTTGAAATTGGAGATTGAATTGTGATCAATTGAGAATTCTCCTCAAACGGGTTAAGCTTGAATGGTTGAGATTGAACCCAATTCAAAATTATCTTGAGCCCAACCCTTAAAATTCTGACCGGGTTGGGCTGGTTATATATGTTTGGGTTCATTTTTGACACCCCTAATTATAAATAAAAATAACACCCCATACACATTTAAGATTATATATATCGAGTTATAAACATAATTTTTAAAAATAAATCACTTATAACAGATTATTATCAAATTATAGCATATCAATTAAAATATATTTAATTAAAAATAAATTATAAGTAATTATTTAAATACTAATTAATATGTTTAAATATTTATTTTTATTTTTATTTTTACAGTTACCTTTTTTAAAACAAACTCTTAATAGTTTACATTTACCTTTTTTAAAATAAATAATAAATTAACGTTAATCACATAGTACATTTACCTTTTATCTTTTTAAAAATAAATAATAAATTTATAATAATAGTACAGTTACCTTTTTGGAATCAAAAATTGAATTTTAGAGATTTGATTTTAATTAACTTCCTACTTTACTGTTGCCCAATAATTACCCACCCCCATTACACCCTATACACTAACAACATTCTCCTTCCCCAACACGCCTCACTCATCATCTTCCCCATGACGCCTGATTCATCCCCATACCCATCAAGCCTCACAGATTAATTTCTTTCCCAAACCCACAACTCAAAGATCCACAATTTTTATTCCACAAAACGATTCATCAATATTGTAAACTTTTAGAACCTTCGTAAATTATTTTTCGTTAAGTTCGTATAGAATGTCGAAGAAAATTAGTGGAACACCCCGTAAAAGTAGAAGATTGGTTGAGGAGTCATCATCTGATGATTTTCATGTTCCTTCGTTCAATATTTTGACCCAAATTCAACCGCACAAATCCACTGAAAAAGAGACGGATAGTTCTCTTAAATAAAAGCTTCAAAAAAATAAAAAAAAAATGAGGCAAAGGAAAGAGGGAAGAAGAGGAAGGGAAAAGAAATTCGAACATCTTCAGAATCTGATTTTGACTTTGTTGACGAAATAAAAAAATGGATTCCTTTGAATTTAGCTTTGATAAGTTGATGAATATTGTATGTGATCAGGGACTTTGATCTAAGAATGGAAGGCTTTTCTGTACCTAATTTAGAGCTACACCTGGATTTCCATAATTCCCATAGCACTATGGGAGACATGATCTTTAAGATGTATGATGCCATAGTATTTTTTGTCGTGAAGTTCCAGCATTCTATGATTAGGTTCCTTAATGAGTTGTTCTTGTATTTGATTCAGAATTTTCCTGCAAACTCTTCACATATCCTTTGTGCAAAATCTCCTTTGTGGAAGAGATGTTCAACCGTTTTTATATTCTGTATGAATTGACATAATAGTATTGTATGAGTATTATTTTGTAGTTTGAAAGTCACAGAGTAGATTTTTAACAATCGTAGTACGTATTGATATTGTATGATTTCTATGTGAATTGATATATGAATTGATGTATTAGTTTGTATGACTTGTGTATAAATGTTGTATGAACTGAGATATGCATTGATGTTCCAAGTATGTATTTTCTATACTCTACTGATTTCGTCAAAAATTACAACTTTATTAGTTATTGTAATATTTCTTCTTTCATTTTTTTACAGCGATTGTGTATGTACACATCTCTGTTTGATGAATACATCAGTAATGGTGTTTTTGATATGGCTGTTGCTGATATCGATGCAACAACCATCGACAAAGGTATGACATCATATCGTGGCATTATGAAAAATCAAAGAATGAAGAGGGCGCAATAAGTGATAGTGAAGTTACTGGTACGGTCGCTAGCAAATATGGTGGACCTTGCATACCGAAAGAACATGTTCCGGACACCACCAATTATCCTACACCAAGACCACGAACAAGAAAATAGAAATAGTTTATTGCACCTTCAAATTTTTTTTTTGGACTACATGTTTTTTTAACTCTTGAACAATTTGTTTATGTTTAAAGTATTTCATTTCTTATAATATCATATGTTTTTTTCCAGTTATACCATCTTCATATGAATTACAGATTAGGTTATATAATTTACGGATATTTGTAATATACATAAATTATATCGTATGCATTCAATAGTTCAAAGTAAAAATTTCATTTCAAAATGCAACATTTCAATGAATGAAATATGTATAAAATATGTATAGACTATTTATTAATCTTTATCTAATTTTTGATTATTTCAATTTCATGATACTGTATATCAATGGTTTGTCAATATGAATTTCTAATTTGTTGGCTTTTTTTGTATGAATCTTTCTTCAATTATTGATTATGCATGAAGTTTGATTACTATCTGGATGAAATATGTATGAAGTCTGATTACTACTAGTATGAACATGACATCACATTTTTAATTTATTATCGTTTTAGTATGACAAATATCATATATTTTTTGATCCATATGTATGAACTTTGTAAGAACAACGTATAATCTATGTATGAACTATTTTAACAAGAGATTCATTGTACCATTATATGTTTAAAAATTTATTTCATATATATGATTTTTGTATGAACTCCGTATGAACTATGTATGATTCTTGTATAACTATATATTAGTATAGGAATAAAATTTGAAAATTGGCATAAAGTGTGTTTACTAGTATGAACATGACATCACATTTTTAATTTATTATCGTTTTAGTATGACAAATATCATATATTTTTTGATCCATATGTATGAACTTTGTAAGAACAACGTATAATCTATGTATAAACTATTTTAACAAGAGATTCATTGTACCATTATATGTTTAAAAAGTTATTTCATATATATGATTTTTGTATGAACTCCGTATGAACTATGTATGATTCTTGTATAACTATATATTAGTATAGGAATAAAACTTGAAATTGGCATAAAGTGTGTTTCAATGTTATTTATAGGTGGACAATATTCAGAAATCACAATTACTTAAAGATTTACTGATACCAAATGAACTCCATAAAACATAACATGTGTCTCAGACAAAACAACATAAAAATTGTTTGACACAAAGTAAAAAACTAAGAAATCATTTTTTTTTAACAGGATAATTTGAACATGTCTTCCTGTTGTGTCCAACCTGACGACATCTACTATATGTAATCTTTGACCTTTTGAATTTCACATCAATAAAACCTTTCCAGTGTTCAAGTTACGGTCTTCCAACTGATCTCTTTGGATCGGGTGTCATCAATTTATGCTCTGAAATATAACTTGGTATATCCCATGTACTCTCGCAGGGTATAGGTTCAACAAGGACGGCATATGCATCTTTACCTGTTTAATTACAATAAAATAACAATTAGTATAACATCTTATAACTTAAGTAATATTAAATTTTTATCATATAAATTAATACAAACAATTCAGAATTCATTCAAAATTTCAAATACATTACAAATAGTTTTTTTAAACCAATTAATACACATTTCATACCCATTTATTACACATTTCATGCCCAATTATTACACAGTTCATACCCATTTATATCACATTTCATACTCAATTAATACAAATTTCATACAACAAATTTAACACAAACAATTAAGAATTCATACAAACAAAATCTCAAATACATTACAAACAGTGCTTTTCAAACCCAATTAATACAAAGTTCATACTCATTTATTACACATTTCATACCCAAGTAATCTATATTTATACAACAAATTTCAAATACATTACAAACTGTGTTTTCAAATTGCAATTCACAAAACAAAAATATTTCATATTTCGTACCTTATTTATACAGGATTAATACACCAATGATTAAGATTATCACCTTCATTCGATTTTATCGTACCAAATAACACTTCATATTTCGTACCCTATTAATAAAATTTACTGCAACAATTATCAAGTTTATCGAATTTCATAAAATATGTATTAATATTTTCGTGCACGTTATTTAACACATTGTAAAACTGAAACGTCTATAATGCACCATATTTGTTGAAAGTATGACAGAAAAACAACAAAAAATTTAATATGAACAATATTACAAAAAAAATCAGTAAATTATAATAAATACTAACCTGACGGATCCCATCTTTCACCATGTTTAATTAATATGGATATATTGTTGTACTCCTTCACAACAAATCACGATATTTTTCACAGAAAAATAACTTCAATCACTCAAAAAAATTGCAATGTGTAAACAAGAGAGAGAAACGTGATATAAAAAAATCAGATTTTAGTTTGATTTTAATTTATTTGAGCATTTTAAGGAATAAAATCAGATTGTATTTTGATTTCAACTTATTTGAGCATTTTAAGGAAACTGAATAATCTGATTTTTTTTTAATTCCTTAATATGTGCTAATTAGTCATTATCTATTATTAATTAATTTTATTTTAAATGATAAGAATCTTGCTACTTTCCAATTAAAAAACAGAAACGCTTTTTTTCTTTTATTCTTTTTTTTATAAATATGATTGATTTTATTTTAAATCACAAGAATCTTGCTACTTTCCTTAATATGTGCTAATTTGTTAATTATCAATTATTAATTGAAATTAATTTAAACCCCACAAATCGTGCTACTTTCCAATTAAATATAGTAACATTTTTTTATTTTATTATTTTTTTTAAAAAAATAAATGTCTTCAATTATTTAAAATTAACCTTTATTTTCTAATAATATGTTATAACCTTAGATATTAAATGTTATATATTAAAAGTTAAACTCTAAGGATATAGCTTGAAAATATTACTATAAAAAATGTTTTATATATCTAATTTTCACTAATTATAACAATAAAAAAAACAAGTAAATTTGAGCAGGCCCAAACCAGTCCTAAGTTCAAATGGCCTGCTGAAACAAATGGTTGTTTAAGACCACTTTTCCTCCTCCTGAAATCAGTTTTACAATTCTTATGGACTGTTGCCGCACTAGGGCTTTTTAGCCCATTTTCATCCTGTATCAAGTGTAAATCAACATTGTATATAATCGATATATATCGGTGTATATTGGTCGTATATGATTGATATCAGATATATATTGGCTTGTGTATTAGTCCCTTTTCAACATTTTTTTGCTCCCATTTGCCATGTATACTAGCACTTTCTTTCTATTTCTCCAAGACTGTTGAGTTTCCACCAATTAGAAATGCAAAAGACAAGGAAATGAGTTCAAATTGAACTCCTCAAATATCACATGTGGAAAAATAAAGGTGAAAAATTAATATGAGAAATTTGATATTACTACTAAATAGTCTAAGCATTTAGATATTCAAGAATGAACATTTGCAGGAGAGATCACATGCAACGTGCATAAGTTAATGAATAATCACTATGTTTTCCATTTTGCAGCACCTTATGGTGTACGCCCGTAGCAGCAAGTATAATAGAAATCCGATATATATCCATTAATGTAGCCCTTGGACGCGACCACATTATCAAACCAAAGCAACCTCAAATTGCATAAGACATTACTGCTTATTTATTTATGTTTAGAAATAAGCCAATAATAAGACTGTGAGCCAAGTTAAAATATACGAGTTACAAACTTAGTATCATGACCTGAAAACAAATTGGGTTGGGAGTGAATAGAAATTAGGAGTTTGGTAGGGATGGTAATGGAGCGGGTTAGGGTGGTTGTGGGGCTAATCCGCATCAACACACAAAGACTCTAACCCGCCCCACATAGAATAATTTGCCGATTTCCTCCCGCTCCTCCCCACCCCACATAAACCCGCCCCGTATAAATTTGCTTTGCATAATTTGTTTTAAAAATTATAAAAAAGAACTTCTCACAGAAAACATATTCAACTTTTTTGAAAAATTTGCATGTGTTATGATTAAAATAATTTTTTTCCAGAATTTGTTTCATCACAAATATAGTATTAATATTTTTCTTTTTAACTTTATTGGCTATATTGAAAGACAGGATTTGCATTTGAAAAAACAATAAAAAAATTTTTATTCATTTCCATTCCAATTTATTCATGAAAATTCTTGTCGGTATCCTATAATTATTTTGTTGTATCTCTAATGAAAATTTTATTTTTTTAATAACAATTAGCAGATATAATCAACTGTGTTCAATATTGAGGCGTAAGCTTATGACAGATACTAGGACCAAAATAATTTGCAAAGTTTAATAACTATTTTGTATGCAACAACTCAATGATTTACTTTTATAAATTGAAATAGAAATAGTGAAAATTGAAAGGAAAAAAAAAACAGAGCTTGAAGTGAAAAGAACATTTGCAGCAAATGAACAAAAACATGCAAAGTGAAAACGTAATTCAAAAGCAGAAATTCTACTCGCACCCGCTGATTTTTTTAAAAAACAAGTTCAACCCGCCCCGCCTTGCACCGGCATTGAGCGAAACTCACACTGCCCCGCATTGATTTAAACCCGCCCTGCCCTGCACCTGCATTGAGCAAAACTCACACTGCCCCGCATTGATTTAAGCCCGCCCCGCCCTATTGCAATCCCTAGGGTTTGGGCTGCTACGTATAATGTTATGTAAAAATTAAAGGAATCTCATAGTGTAAGATACAAATTACATTCTATCCCAACTAATTTACATTTTACAAAAAATCCCTTAAAAAGGTAGGGTTTGATACATAGCTACCAATATGATACAGTATAATTGATATAAGGTAAAGAAATTATTGTTGAGCGTAAAAGAAAAAAAAATCTGTAATAATTAATTATGTTAATTTAATTAGCTCAATTTGAGCGTAACTGAAACTAAACAATCCCTATCTTAATAGGTAATCTACTCAGACCTTTCAAATTTCAAAATTCAAAATTATATCTTCTTCATTGAATAACAAGTTGTGAACATCCATCGATTGAGAAAAATTGAGAAATACAACGAAGTGAAATATGAAAGTTACAAAAGTGACGGAATATTAGTTGGACAATCAGTTTCGTTTTTGAATCTCAAAGCAGCAATTTCAATCGAGTTAGATATCAATGTATCAAGGAAAAACATTGAAATTCATTACATCGTAGAAGGTAACTCGTCTCCGATCAAAATTACGAATGACATGGGTGTTAAACTATATTTAGAAGTGAAAAAAGTGACTCGAGATTCACAATGTATCCATTATGCATTGACACAAGTGAAAAATTTGACGATGATATGCATAACAAGGACGAAACTTGTATGCAGATGGACGAGGTGCTGGCTTCAGTTGAATATGCATCAAAGAATCTAGCACATCATGATTGATCTTTGCACAGAAACAATAACAAGATCAACTGGGCACTCAAAGATAAATATGAGTTCATGGATATTGTTGAGACAGTGCACCAAAAGATTACTCCACCAAGTATTATTATCGAGTGTCTGTTGATATTGTATTTTGTTTGTGGGATATGTTTCTCCCAGTTCATCAAAGATCCTTTCGATTTTGATTCAAAATTATTGAAAATTTTGAGATGCAAAATTCTTCTCCTAGTTCATTGTTTACGACGCGATTTCGAAAACTAAAGGTTTCGAAGCCGATTTCGTAAGTTTGGCCAATTTTGTAAAGTTTTTGAAAAATTTATCATTTTAGGAAGTCGCCACTTAATTTTTTAGGAAAAATTAAGAAAACTCATTTTAAAAGGAAATTTTTCATAAAAAATATTTAAATAAAATCAGAGTTTTGGGCAAGGGTTCAAATAATTCTCTAAGGAAGGGTTTAGGCATCTTAGAGAAGCCGCTAACACGCGGTTGACCGACGGAATTAAAAGCTTAGCTATTTTTAAAAGAAAATTTAAATTACTTGAAAAATCAATTATTATTATTATTATTATTGAAATTGAGAAATCTTTTGATACTTGTACATATTTGTATTATCCCAAATAATGAAATTATCCAAATATCAAGTGCCAAAAGTAAAATTCTAACTTAACAATTTATCTGAGTCGAGTTTTTGAGTTGAATAATCAACACAATCACTTAGACGTGGATTTGAAAGCTAAATACTAACTATGAAAGAATATGAATAATTCTCAAGTTAGTCTTGAAAAGCTTAGGTTGTCTAACTTAAAAGAGATTTTGAAAATTTGAATACTTAAATAAACAAATGACAAAATAGAAGAGCCATTTAAAAACCTCCAAAGGATTCATCGAAGTTAAAAAAAAATTAACAAAAAATAGGTTAGCATTCACAATGACCAAAATAATAATGAGGAAATAAACATAAACAACAAATTATAAAACTGAAATTTCCAGCCCCTACTCGACCATTTTGGGGGTTGAAATGTCGATTTGTTGCTTCGTCGATTTTGGATTTTAACCCCATTTCTGCTTCTTGCTTAGGTGCTGCCGGGATTACTGTATAAATTGGACTTGTTAAAGTCCAAGAATCATCAATTTGTGTCCCTTTGGGGACCTGTTGTTGCTGCTTCAGGTTTGGGGGTTTAAACCCAATTTTTTGCTCTTCGTTTTAGCTCTTTGGAAGTATTGTAACTCTCTATTGAGTTGCTGTCAGTGATCTGAAATTTAACTTCATGATACTAGTTTTCCTTTCACGACTCGGAGGAGGACTCGAGGGGAGGAAGATGCAAGAGATGTGGAGTCCAAGTGGACTCATACAGGAACGAGTTCATGTGTAAGAAAACAAAGAAAATAAAGATAAGGAAATGAACAAATTCTTTAATAAACTAAGTGATAAAAGTTCAACGATGATCAATTCAACAATTTATCATTCACCAAAGTTTAACCAACAAACAGGGGCGGACCTACATGCTCCCATGCGGTGCACGTGCACCCAGTAACTTTTTAAAAATGTCGTATATATATGTATATGTATAGGCAGTTGATAAAATAAACATATACTTAATTGTGAACCTTAACTACCAAACTTGCTCTGGGCACATTGGTCGAACGCATCAACTCTTTGCGTGGTTGCGCGCGAGTTCAATTCCCCACGGAGGCAATAATTTTTTAACTTTAAATTTGAAGCCTTTTCTCTGAGAAAATGATTAAAATGGTCCTTAATGTATGGGGGTTGCTTTATTTTGAACCTTTATATATTTGGCATGATCCATATAGTCCTTAATGTATCAAAAAAAGTACTCAATTTGATTTTTTGACCTAAAAGTAAAAAGTCATCAAAATTTTATGTTAAGTTTAACCCTGAGTTCCATTAAAAAGTAAATCCAAAAACTTTCTCGTTCCCCTTCTAAGCCATAGCCGAAAATCTCGTCCAATTTTCTCCTTCTTCATCTCAATCAAATTTCATTGTAAATAGTAGTGAAATACATTTCTTAGTTTCTTAGAAATTCCAAATAATGTATATATATATAAAGTAATTTGTGGCAAAGAATCAACCCAAAATTAAAACTCATTTTTGCCACCTCATTTGGCCCCACCCCCTTTCTTAACCACCCTCTTTGTCATCCGATCCCATTCTTTTCTAATTGAATTTAAAAACAAATAATTTTTTCTAACACAATTCTAAATAAAATATAAGACTCCAAAATTAAAGTCCTACTCCTATTATCTCTGTGTAAATTGGTAAGTTTTTCTTTATAAGCTATTTTTTTTACAATAATTTGTTGTTGATTCTTGTGCTTTGAGATGAATAGATTTTTGACGAAAAATAGTTCTTCTCAACCAAGTGTTAGTTTTAGAGACAATTCTTCGCATTTGATGGATGAGTTTGATTTTCATTCCCTTAAATCGGATCCTGGATAAAGAATATTCATTGCTAAATATAGCCCTAAAGTACGAGATGAAGTGAGAAGACACTATATTCAACAAGCGTCTTGTCAATCGGATATTAATGATAATTAATATCCTCAAACTAGATTGGAACGAAAATGCGTCGATTTTGTAAGACGTAATTTAAAGGTTCATATTCTAGATGGTTGCAGTATAGTATGAAAAAAGATATTGTATTTTGCGTATGTTGCTAACGTTATCCTTGTGTCACTCCAAGCCTTATCCTTGAGTCACTCGTAGTAGTGCAACCCCTATATTCAAATCCTGGGTTCGCCTATGCCAACAAACCCATTACAGTCCAAAAGAGTTAGTCTTGTCATGTTGGAATTAGTCATAAGGGAAACAAAATTATAACTACAAGCCAATGAGAATTAAAATATGTCAGATGCACTTCTCATAGTGAATAAAGAAATCATAATATCAAATCATTTCATAAACACCATTTAAACAGTTAACAACACTTCGATATCATATGGTAAAGAAATCCGAAGTTTGGGAAAAGATAAGAAACGGGGCAGCTAAATATAAACCATTAAACTTAAGAAACTCTAGAAAGAGCTAAATAACCCTCTAAGAGAAACAAGTCTACCAAACACATACATAGCTATTTAAATACAATCAACACACAGACAGTAAGAAAAACTAGCTTTTAAATATAAATTCCGACATCACGAAAACAAATTAGATAACAAATATTATATCAAATTCACAAGTGACAAACAAATGGGTGCCGAAAACAGGCAAAAAATATCCCAAGAGACTGAGAAGTAGTCATGGACAAACCGAGAACAAGAAATGATCTTGCTAGCAATGGAATTCTGGGAATAACAATAATTAGCAGGCTGGTTTGAAAATTTAAGCTTTATACAAATGAAAGCAAACTAAAAAAAATAAATAAGCAAAACACTTTAAATGATCATTAGTGGCACTAAAAACGCAATAGCAAAATGTCATACTACCAACTTAATGTGGATTCAAAGAAAATAGCAGTGAGGAAAAATATACAATATACTCATATTAATCAAAACAGGGGAGAACATGCTGCGAAAATTGAAAATATAGCCATGGATTTAATCTACTATTTCTTTCAAAGGAAAGACAAAGGCTGGAAAGAGAAATTACATGAACACCAAATTTCGAGATGAGGAAAACAAGGCTATATTTAACACAAAAAGAAAAAAGAAAACTCATTCAATACATAAAGATGAAGAATCAACTATAGTTTAACACTTTCTTTGTACATGAACTTAATGCCTAAATCCAATCATAAGAATAGAAATTAAACAGCACATTATATAAATAATAAGTTTGATTATAAAATCAAGTAGATACAAATAGCAGCTAGATCAAAATATCTTTAAAACAACAAGCTTACATAGAGGTTGAGCTAAATTAAAACGAATAAAGCTTAAATAGACTAGTGGAAAAACACAAATCACAAATCAGGCAGATTATACTAAGACCATGAATATAACTACAACTAATACCCAAATAGATTCCTAAAGACACATAAGCAAACTAAAAGGAGTAGCAAAAAAAAGAAGAAGAAGGTTACCTGGTTTTGGGCAGTGTACCAGAACGACGAGTTTGACGGAGACAATTCCACTTCTTTCAACTCGCACCGCAACACAAAAAAAAAAACAATTTATTCCAAAACCTTTGGGTACTCTTTGGTCTCTGAATCCCCCCTTGAGCAGTGAATAGGGTGGCTTTATATAGAGAAGCTTCTGAGAGGATTTTGGATATGGAAAACGATGTGGGAGAATCTCAAATTAAAAAATCTATATGGATAGGGTCGAGGGAGCTGGAATTCGTACGAATTCTCAACGAATTGAGAACCAAGGCCGTCCAATTATGAGCAAGGACGAGCGAGCTACAGGATTGAGACACCTGCCCGATTTGAATACGCTTGTACGAGAGGATAGGAAGAGCACGCGATGTTGGACGCGATTTTCTGGTTTTGTCGCGTTGCTTGCGAGTCGTTTCGCTGAAGAAGGAGAAGAGCACAGGTTGGGTTCTATTGTATGTTTGTCGGGTGGGCTGGGAATTTGAGAATTATAAGAAGTATAATTTACCTAAATTACATAGTGTAAAACCTAAATAACATTTATCCTTATTCTTTTTCAATTTACAAAAATTTCTTTAAAATCAGTGCAATCCGGATACATAGAAAATAATCCAGATACATTAATTTCAATACATTAAAATAAAATCAGTTACACTTTTAAAGGAAAGGGAATCAATTTGAATTTGAGTTCCCCAAATCAAGCTAATCAATTTGTTGTCAATCTTTCTTAAATGGTAACAATTTCAATTAATTCAAGATTCAAATTTTATTCTCTCAATTCTCCTTCAAATTCTCCTTCCATAATCAACAAATTCAAAATTCATTTTTTTTCTCTATTCATTGTCTCATGTTCATTCAAATTAAAC
This sequence comes from Solanum sitiens, assembly GCA_016801875.1. NCBI lineage: Eukaryota > Viridiplantae > Streptophyta > Magnoliopsida > Solanales > Solanaceae > Solanum > Solanum sitiens. Next base: position 126,939 of record JABWTJ010000260.1, read on the forward strand.
TCAAATTTGTCAAAAATTTGATAAGATACATAATAAATAGTTGTTGAAAAATAATTTCTTTTGTGAATCTCAAATACAATATTGTAGTAGATCGATGAGATGAGAAAAACTTGAAAATTCGATATATAGTAGAAGAAATCGCAAGAAAATGTTGATTCTGCTGCTTGGCATACTCTTCATCTCATCTCGATCGTGGCACCACAGTAAGAGATGGTCAAAGGAGTTACTGAACACTTCAATTTTTATTTCAAAATATATTAGTTGATGTATCCTAAAATTGTTCTTCTTATTCTTTCTAAAAAAATCTCAATTTATTGAATCAAACTTGTATTGATACAACATGAACATGTCCATCTTGTTGAGACATTCGAAACCTGAGAAAATGAGGTGAGGTATGAATGATACAAAAGTGGTGAAATTATTGTTGGTCAAAAAATTGATTTGTGAATCTCAAGTCAACCATTGCATTTGAATCAAAGATCGATGAGTTGAGGAAAAAACTGGCGATATGTTACATCGTTGAGGTGAAGAAATAAGAGTTTGAATTTTCAATGTATCTGTTAGGGATTGATACAACAAACAGAGAGCTAAAGAGATGCATAGTTCTGATGAATCATTCATACCTTTTATAATGTTGTGTAATCGTTTTCTGAATTTTGTTTCTAAGCTTGATAGATTTATCAATACATTGCTATTTATGTATCTTGTTTAAATTGATAAGTGTTGTATTTCTACCAGATCCATTAAATAAGTAATTGTTATTCATAAGATGTAAGGTTTGAGATTGATACATTACTTTGTGGTAGTTTCTAAGATACAATTAATATAAATTTAAATTTACGTATCATATCTAGAAAATTATATATTTGTTCATGCAATAATAAAATATTGTGTATCCGATACATTATATCATGTATCAATCATATGGTTTAGTAGATGTAATATTGTGTTTCATAAAATTGTTTATCTATCACACAATTTGTGCAGTTGTGTTTGATAAAAAAAATTGTATTTGATACTAGCACAGTTTAAAAGACAGATTGTTGAGTACATAATTTATCATGTTGTGTATCTAATACATGATTTAATATATGTATTAATGCGCTCCATGTTTATAGTATCAAAAGAACTTCATATTTAGACTCGAACTAAACAAACTTTTGATAATAACATTTGCGTATCACCGTTTATGAATCTGATACATAATTGTGTGACACTTAATGTATCATGTACTGTGTACAGATACATATCCTTCTAAATTTAAATAAGATAAAAAATACATAGCAACACCTAGATACATGATAACTGATACATTTGGTTGAAGTTTTATATCAAGTATCAAAACTAATTAAGTTTATGTATCAAAACTAATATTTTAACACAATACACTGTGTATGATAAAATTATGATGTATCGTAGTGTTAAAACAGAGGAATTATACATTAATTTAAGAAATAAAATTGACTAGATACATTAAAAATCTAGTTAATGTATCCCAAACTCTAACCGTAAGATAATTTAGTAATTTGAACTCGATACATTGTACATAATGTATTATAATGTATCATAATGTTGAAACAAAAATATTACACATTAATTTAAGAAACAAAAACAACTTGATACATTAAAAATATGAACTCATATATATCAAAAAACGATGAACAAGAAGAAATCAAAAAAAAATAAAAAATCAACAATCTGATCTATTTTGACTTCTCCTTCTCAGCTATTACTTTTGAAGACAAATGTACATTAACTTTTTTCTACATTTACTTTAGAAAACGAAGGTACATCCTTCTTCTCATTCTCCTTCTCAACATTCACTCTTGCATCATTTTTTTACTATTAACATAGACGTTACCCATGAATCTTGATCCAAAGTCCTTACCAAAGCCACCAGTAGATCGACTTTTTCACCTTTTTGAGCGTTTTTTCACAATCTATTTGAAAGACGAAGATGCATCCTTCTTCGACTAGTTGAGTAATATCAACACTAAAAGAATGATCTAAATCCATATGCATCAAGAAATAAAGACTAAAAACAATGAAGTTGAAGAAAACGACTATAAAAGAAACACAAAATATCAATTGAGTAGTTTGAATTTGATTGTCCGGAGAGAGAATCCTTTTGAAAATAAAATTGATATGAAAATTCTAACTGATAAGATTGTAGAGAAACATTTTGAAAATCAAATTGATATGAAAATTGTAACTGATAAGATTGTAGAGTGAAATTAGGGAGAGAATAAAGGAGTGAAAAAAAGGAAGGAAATCATGTGTCAAGGCTTGGATATTTATGTATCTGGTTGACTTAATAATTGGGAGGAAATAAGAGATTTTGGAAATATTTTAAAATGGTAGGGAATAATGAAAATTATGAAAAATAAAGATGTGTATATATGTAATTTATCCTTATAAGAATGGAACGGGCCTTTGAAAAATGAAAGGAAAAGGCCCAAAAAAAGAAATGGTTTAAGGAATGGCTGAAAGTAAAAAACAAAAAAAATGGTTTAGAAAAGCTAAAGTAGCTAGATTTGGGATTGAGGAAAGGGCCAAAATATTTTCGATGATAGCCATTCAAAATTAAATATCTAACCAATTTGGATTTATAAATAGAACAAATCAATATTAATCCAATAACGAATTTCTTAATCTTAACGAAATAAAATAATTATTTCAATTATAAACTAATTAACCTAAAAGTATAAATTATTATTTAAATCACACTAGTTGTCTAAATATTTTACTAAAACTAAATTTTTTTTTGAGATGTTTTTTGAATAATCGTGAAATATACTAACTACATACATAATCATGTAAAATATATATTGCCTAAATATTATAAAAAGTGACAAAACTATTTAAAATAAACTTGAAAAATATTATGAATTTTATAAAACTAATTATTCTAAAACTTTTGGCAATTAAGAAACTCGATGATTAATTTATATTGTGGAGGGTCAAAATTGGGTGTCAACATTCATTGAAGATCTTTCAATTTTGATTCAAAATTATCAAAAAAATTTAGAATACATCATAAGTATCTTTGCTACTTAGCATTTTACTATTTATGTATGTTGTTTAAATTGATAAGTATTTTATTTGTACTAGATACATTAAATAGGTAATTGTTGCACATAAGATGTTAGATTTGAGATCGATACATTACAGTGTGGTAATTGCTATGTAATTGATACATTTAATATGAATTTGAATACGTATCATATCTTAAAAAAACTAGTGCATGATACATTATTATTTATTATTGTCGTTTAAATTGATAAATATTGTGTTTATACTAGATACATTAAATAAGTAATTGTTACTCATAAGATGTTAGATTTGAGATTGAGACATTATCATGTGGTATTTGTTATGTAATTGATACATTTAGTATAAATTCGAATTTACGCACCATATATAAAAAATTGGTGCATGATACATTACTATTTATGTATCTTGTTTAAATTGATAAGTATTGAATTGTTACGGGATACATTAAACATGTAATTGTTGCTCATAAGTTGTTTGCCTTGAGTCGATAGATGTAGTAGAAATTAGTGTTTATGAATCATGCCCATATAATTCGATGTAGCTATGCATCATATACCAAAAAAATAAATGAATATGAGATATATTTAGTATAAATCTGAATTTATGTAACATGCCTAATAAATTAGTGCATGATATATTACTATTTACGTTTCTTAATTTATTTGAGTAGTGCTTTACTTTATCAAAAGATACATTATACATGATATATTACTATTTATGTGTCTTCATTCGTTGTTGCTTCATTAAGATCTTGAGGGCCTTGATCTGGTTCGTCATCCTAAAGAAGCAACATATAGTATAAGTCAAGAAACATTAAATTGATAATACATCATACAAACAAATTTTGATGTATCAAACATCTGATAATGTATCATAATACTAAATTTTCTGATCATACTAATATATTCTTATGTTCACTTGCTTCTGTAGTAACATGAATATTTTCATATGTGGGTTGAAGTTCTGAAAAATTCTCTATTTCTTGTTGATTTTTGATAGTATCAACAATATTTTTCATCTGTCGGTTAGACTTCTGAAACATTCCTCATTTATGATTCTTAATAGTATCATCAATTTGTATTTGTAGTTTCTAAACAAACAATCATTAACAAATATATATGTTAATGATACATTTAATTATATTCAAGAAAATATGTATGAGATATATAATGAACTATAAACACTATCATCTATAATATATCTCTGCAGTCATGGATCTGATCTTCAACCTCAACAACAAATACAATCGTTTTTCAATTATGTTGTGCTAAATTCTTTAATGCATCTGTAACTGAAGACAACACCTTGTCCATCTACATACAAGTTTCGTCTTAGTCATGCATCTGCAAAAAAATAATTCTATTTTCTGCCCAATCTTCGTCATCAGAATCTTATATTTTTCGATTAGTATCAGGATCCATGTGTATCAAACAGAACATGATGAAATAAAATAAAAATCAAAGTAAAAAAATGACAAACTTAGGGAGAGAGAACACAGAAGATGAAGTATGATACAGAACAACAATACATGGTAGATTATTCAATTTGTTCTAATTATGTATGAGATAATAATTAAAGACATGAGACACACATATTTAGATATGAAAATAAATCAGAACCTATATGTCTTAGAAAAAAGATTAACAACAAAAAATATAATGTATTGTATTGTTGCTGCATTTAAAAAAAGTAGTGCATCTTCATAAACACGACCAATACCAATAATATATCAAATTGTTGCTGCATTTGTGGTAGTCCATTGGGTGCACAATAAAAACCTTACCAATAAATTGGCACAGCAAACCCACCAACACTGGCATATGAAGGAGGAGGGAATGGACCGCAGTATATCATATATTAGTTATTACCTCCAGGATTAAGCAAAAAAATGCAGGCCACTTTAGAGAATGGATACTTAGATCCGTGAAAAATCCACTAATAGCAGCAGGTAAACATGTTGATGTGGTAGGTGGTCAAGGATAGTTTACACTAAAAGGTTGGTTAAGAGGATTTGTGATGGGAAAAAAAAGGAGAACTGAAAGTTGGAGAAGATGAATAATGTATCTATTTCGGTGTTGAATTCAATTTGACAGGAGAGAGAGAACGATTTTGAATTTCAAATTGTAAGGAAGGAATTAGGGAGAGATTGATGGAGTGAAACAAGGAAGAGAAAACGTGGGTTTTGGGAGTATGGATTTATGTATCAGCTGTTGGGTTTTAGGAGTAAAATAAGGAATTTTGGTAATATTTTAAAATGGTAGGGAATGATAGAAATTATGAAAAATAAAGGTGTGTAAATAGGTAATTTTTCCTTTGTATTGGGCTAATTTGGTTAAATTCTTGGACCCAAAATTTTGGCTGAAAAAGTGGACTTTAAGCTAGCGTTAGGCTATAGATTTCCAAATATTCTTGGCAAATATTATTTGAGTGAAAATTTGGGTGAAATTTCACCATGTGTTTGGACATAGTATTTGGAAAATATATTTCACTTTTTTAGAAAAATATAATTTATACGCATAAGTTTTAAAAATATCAAAACTAACCATTAGTTTGTATTACAAGTCAATCGGATCTTCGTTACAACAATAACAAATAGTGTCCATGACGCTAGAGCAATGTGATAATTTGGAGTGAGTGCAACAAGCATCATTCCATACATCGTGAAGTAGACAAAGCACATGATTTTGTTATCTTGAGCCGTTAGTTCATCATTTTCATCAATAACCATATCATCATTTAACATTCACCCAATATTTCATCACTACTTGATGTTAGCGTAAAAAAATATGCAATACAATGCAAGCAACAATTATAGAGGATGTTTTTGTAAAGGAAAAATGTGTAAGTACCCCCTCAACCTATGCCTGAATTCTCAGAGACACACTTATACTATACTAAGGTCCTATTACCCCCTGAACTTATTTTATAAATAATTTTCTACCCCATTTAGGCCTACGTGGCACTAGTTTGAAAAAAATGTCAACACACGCTAGGCCCACAAGATAATGCCACGTAGGCCGAAAAAGGGTAGAAAATTATTTATAAAATAAGTTCAGTGGGTAATAGGACCTTAGTATAATATAAGTGTGTCTCTGGTATTTCGGGCATAGGTTGAGGGGTACTTGTGCATTATCCCTTTTGTAAAAGATAAAAGTTTGGGGTAAAATTTTAAATTTTAAAAGATCTCTAATAATGAGATTTGACCCAAATATTAGAAAAACTAGTATTTGAGAATTTGAGATATTTGCCAAAGATATTTGTCAAATAATAGCAAAGTGTATAGACAAACACTATTTGTCAAATTTCCCCCCATATATTATTTGAAAAATCTATTGTCAAACGGGTCCTAAAAGGAGTAAAAATTGGTTATGTTGACACCCAATTTTGGCCTAACATTTGAAAAATTCATAATTTTGAAATTTTATTTATTTAATAGCTTAGAATAATTATTTTTATATAATTTTAAATAAGTTTATCGATAACTATCTTTATTTATCAAAATTTAGGATTTTTTGTTAGTTAATTAAAAATTGCATTTTACATGTCATTCGTTACGTTCATTATATTATTTTAAAATTCATTTTATTTATTACATTTGTTAATATTTATGTTGAATTTAGAACAATCTAAAATTTAGCCAAATACGAATTTTTTTTTTTAGGAATTCTATTAATAATTTTGGACCTACAATTGCAAGCCCACATATTTGGGTCCATTGCATTTTATTTGTTTAGGTTAAAATTGGTGATGTATAAAAAAATGGGGGAAATTAATTTTAGAAAAGGGGGGAAAAGAAAACCTAATCTCCTCCTCCTTTTTTCCCTCTCTCCGCCTCCCTCTTCTCTTCTCCTTTCCCCTCTCCTTGGCAGCCACCCAAATAACCTCAAATCACTCTCCATTTTCCTTCTTCTCCAGCCAACCAAAACCGCCTCCTGGCAGCCCCTTCTCTGCCTTTCTTTTATCCTTTCTCTCCTCCCCCATCGCCTCTTCTCCTCTCTCCTCTTCTCCTTCTTCTTTTTCTTCTCTTTGCAGGCAGCCGCCGCCGCCGGAAAACCTCACCCGTTTCCTCTCCAATACAACACTTCGAACCATTGAAGCACCACCAGTAACCAAGCAGAATCAGATCCAAAATCCTCCCATTTTATTTGCTGCAACCAGCAACTCTGTTTAGACTCTAAGACTGCCGCCAAAACACCATCAACAATAATCCCATACCCAGCTGAAACAACAACAAAATCAGCCCCAAAATCGCCTTATTTCTTTAGCCAAAAACACCACCACAAAGACCCAAAACCCCACCATGGAACTACCATTTTTTCCACCCGTTTCAGCCACCAAACAACCACCAAAAACAGTTGGAAATAATCTCTAAAGTTCGCTGAAACAGAAGCCAAATCCGACCCAAAAACCCCACGAATAAATCCACCCATAACCATCACAAAACCTCACTCAAACAGACCACCACCCGACCAAAGCCACCAACAATGAAACCAGCCCATTCCCCTCTTCCCCTTTCACGATTTTCCTTCATTTTCAGGTGTTCCGAGGCAATATCAGTGGGCAATTAGTGAGTACAAAGCTCCGGCGAGCTCGAATCTTGGACAACAGCAACTAAGCACAATCCCGCGATATTTAAACTCCAACGGAGCTCAGAAACTAAACAACCAACTATCCATGTTCCAAATACGGCAAATGGTACTTCTTTTTTTTTTTCTTCTCTTTAGTTATTATCCATGTTTCAGATCTGGCCAGAGGAACTCTAGCCGTCGTTATTTTTCGATGAGATTTGTGTCTTCCCTGATGAAGAATATGTTTGTCTTGTTGCGCCATTTTGCTTGTGCTTTCTCTTTTAACTCTTATATTATGCCATTCATTTTTTTGTATTTATTTATTTATTTTATGGGTTGACTGGTTGTTTGCTCCATTTTTAATTGTTGTTACCTTATTTTTGTGCACATGTGTTTATTTAAGGTTTATTAAAGATTTTATTTGAAAAAAAAAAAAAGAATTTTTAGTGTATTGTGTTGCTTTTGTTATTTTTATTGGTTATGATCACTGTGTTGCTTTTGTTAACTTTTTTTTATTTTTGTTACTATCATCGTTAGGTTGTTGTTGTTGTATTGTCATTTAATTTGTTTATTTGTATGATTAATTGTGTCAAAAAATAATAATAATATTTAATTGGTTACTTTGTTATAATTTACGTTTATTGTTCTTGTTTTTGGAGTTGCTTTACCATTTTCATGTTGATTTACTTGTATTTTCATTTTGTTTCATTGACTCTTGATTATTTTATCAATATATTACTTGAAATTAGAGATAATTTTTAGCTACATATTGTTTTAAGTTGTTATTTTATCTTAATGTTGAATTTTATTGTTTTGCACTCCCTGTGCAAATGTTAAGAGTTTTTCCTGTAAGTTACTTTCATTTTGATGATGCATTGCATTCATTATTATTAACACACTATTGTGTATTTCGTTATTTTTCACTTTTTTCATTGTCATTAATGTTATTTGTTAAATTGGCCAATGAGAAAATCTCTCCGTCGGTTTTGGAGGCCTTTCCATTTTAAAAGACGGAATTTTAATTTAAGTTTATATATTTTATATGTTGAAATTGGCCAATGATAAAATCTCTCCGTCGGTTTTGGAGGCCTACCCATTTTAAAAAGACGGAATTTTAATTTAAGTTTATATATTTTATATGTTGAAATCGGCCAATGATAAAATCTCTCCGTCGATTTTAGAGGCCTCCATATTTTATAAGACGGAAATTTAATTAAGTTTATATAATTAATTTGTTAAAATGGCCGATGAAGAAATTACCGTCGATTTCCAAGGCCTTCCATGTTAATAAGACGGATTTTTATTTTTAAGTTATTATTTGAGTTATTCATTGTTATTTATATTTATTTGGTACTAACTCTTTTACTGAGTGTCTTTACAGGTACCCGGAGGTGCTTCTCCTTGAAATTATTCGAATGTAGTTCGAATCATACTTTTTATTTATTATTTTGTATATATTGACGTTAGACAAACTTTAGGCCGTTTCGTATATTTTCTTATTTTTATTATTTGTGTATATTGCATGTTTATTATATTTGTATATTATTTTATTTTTTCCTCAATTTGAAAAAAAATGAATTCAGCCGGGACCCACACTTGTGGATTTCGAAGGGTGCCTAACCCCTTCCCTTCGAAATAATTTGAACCCCTTACCTAGAATCAAATTGGTTTCGTAGATAACTTAATGGTTTCCTAGTTTTTTTTCCTAAAATTAGGTGGCGACTCCTTTTTTTAAAAAACTCGTTTATTTTTAAAACTCTTTCAAAATTGAATCAATACATTATTTTTTGAATTGCCGCGACGTTTTGCCCTATTTTAATAGAGTAGGGATGTAAACAGAATGGCGACTCCGCTGGGGACTATAGAGGTTTTAACCAATATGAATTTAATTTTTTTTCCAAATTGAGGAAATTTTTGTTTTATTATTATGTTATACCTTGTATTTTTATATTTCGCTGATTATTTGTTTGTTGTATTTATTCATTATTTATTTTATTGTGTGTATATTATCATTGCATTCATTGCATAATTTTCCGTCAAACGACAATTATTTTATTTTCACTAAAGGACGATTATTCGGGTTCGCAGTCGTTCATTAACTAAAATTTTCTTGGGGCACCCTGACGAGTGTAGTTGGCTACTTGATAGTCAACGATCGTTAACTGTCTCAGCCCAAATAGTCCATTTGGGTTACCTTTTTCACTCTAAATACAACCCACTTTTAGTTGACTAGCGTAGAGCGAAACCAAATCCCAAATTTAGCGCATTGAACTAGGACGATTCAAACACCCAAGGCGTGTTGAGTCCATTAGAAAGACCACGTTCAGTCCATAATGGCCTCCGGCCTAAACGGACAATCATAATTGTGTGTAATTTTAAGGATGTATACGACATTTGACAAACCATGGTCCATCTGATTAGAGAGTTATTTTAATAGTCTATTTTTGTCAAATTCGGTTCTTCACAAGATATCATTCCATCCAAAAGTGTTGACAATCGAAGATGACAAGAATTTCAAGAGGAAGACCTTTCCGCAAAGGCTTAGAATAGGATGGTACCCCTACGTGGGATTGAATATTTGTAATTTTTTTTTCCTTCTTTGTTTTGCCCCTAACTTCATAATTCTATTTCATTTATTCATAAAATTGTACTAAGTGTTTTGGGAGACAATGGAATGTTTCAAATAACATATATATCCTTCAAATCGATAGGCCTACCCTAGGCATAAAAGGGTCACATATTTGTATAGGACGTGCAATAATTGTTTGTATGCTATATGATATGTTTCAGTTTGTTGTTAATTAAAACAGTGTTTATGTGTTTAATTCATTATTTGTGTGATATTTTGCATTATCCATTATGAACAAGAATCAACACTCTTACCTTTTGAGTTGTTCTTCTTCAGAGTGAAATGTTGATTTATGTCCGAATTCAGAAATCATTATTTGTCCGAAGTTGCAAGAGACAAGAGGATTAGCGAAATTAAAGTCCTTGCATTTCTCAATTATATCAAGTCAAAACGATAAATTAGGGGAGTATTTGACTATAAGGTGACACCCACTTATTTTTATTATTATTTTGAATAATGGTCTTGCTCTCACATATTTCTCATATTTTTGTAGGAATACCATCCCCGACATCAGTCGGGGATGGTCATAACAATGTCTGGATCTCGTGAAAATTGGGAAGAGACAAAGGTCCAAGAAAACATCCAAAAAGAGTACAACAAATCATTACTGTAGAAATTCGTAGGTTACATTCAACAAACAGTATAAATATTGACGATTATGAGGCTATAAAACATATTGGTGCGGAAAAAATAATAATTAATCATGACTACAAATTTTAGTGGCGCTAGACCTAGGAATTTCTTTCAGTTGTCTAAATCTTTAAATTATGCCTTATCTGGACGAACTACGCGTACCTGATTCTCATTTTAATGAGATACGTAGGCAACCCTTCTTGGGTTCGGTATTATCATCTCCAAAAAAAAAAAAAAATAGTTTGTGCATATTTTTCAAGTCATATCTGGACGAACTACGCGTACCTGATTCTCATTTTAATGAGATACGTAGGCAACCCTTCTCGGGTTCGGTATTATCTTCTTCAAAAAAGGTAAAAAATAAAATAATAAATAAAATAGTTTGTGCATATTTTCCAAGTCATATCTGCATGAACTACGCACACCTGATTCTCATTTTAATGAGATACGTAGGCAGCCCTTCTCGGGTTCGGTAATCATTCTTTCAAAAAAAAAAATAAAAAATACTTGTATATACTGTAAGAGTCATGTCTTCAGCTCAGTTGGGACCTATTGTAGTTAAGAGCATGTCAATATATTTGATATGATGGAAAAGACTGACTTTGCGGTAAACTATAGATTCTCGTGGTACCTCTTATCTGTACTTTTGTGATGCTTGAAAATTCTCTTGCATGCAATCAAGATAAGAATAAAACTAACCTTATGTTTCATGTGCATTGTGTGGTGAGATTTTGATCAAAGTTCAATTGTGTTACACTGTTGATCTTGAACTTGACCTGAATGTTTTTCAAGGCGAAATCCTGAGTAATGTTTGGTTTGAGAAAGGATTGTAGGCCTTTTTTGACCCGATTGTGCCTTTCAAAGCCTACCAAATTACATTAATCCCTAGTTTTCCCACTTTGAGCCTGAAACTTTTCTTTGGACAACCACATCTTAACCACTACCCTTTTGAGTGCTTACAAGCACTATCCTCTCTTGGCCCAACCTTCTTGAGTGCACCAAGAATGTGCAAATTATAAGAGAAGATCCATGTTTGAAATTTCCAAAGGCAAAGATATCGAATCTCCCAAGTCAAGGAAACAAAAGACTTCTAGAGAAAAAAAAATAAAGGAAGAAAGAAAAGGTGAAAGAAATAAAGAAAGACAAAAATACCCTTACAAGGTCAATGAAAGGTGGGAAGGAAAATACTCCAACAAAAAGGAGAAAAATTTATAAGAAAGGAGTGAAATAAAAGAAAAGCTCCAAGAAATAAGGACTCAAAAGAAGTCAAAACAAAGAGGGTAAAAAAAAAAGAAGAGAAGAATGGAAAAGCTCCAAAAAATGAGAACTCAAAAGAAGTCGAAACAAAGGAAGAAAAAAGAAGAAGAAGGGAAAAGAGTCAAAAATGAGAATTCAAAAGAAGTTGAAAAGGGGGAGAACAATGAAGAGGATCTAACGCAAAGGCGTACCAATCATTAAGAGCACAAATTATGTGTGACGCTCAAGGAGAAATTAAGTCACTTTTATCCCAAATAAATATCCTACCCATCCCTAAGACCAAATTACAAGCCAATGACAAGCCCTACATGATCTCATTCCGAATGTTCTCATATTAGTGGAGATTTACATAAGGGTCAAGCCTATGGTATCACGGTTGTATGCATTGAACATTCTTGTGAGTGTGAGTGCACTTTGAAAAATGTCATAAAATCAAATGTTTCAAATACGTGTGAAATAGGACAAGTCTTTTTCGTGAAGGCACTTGAAACATGAGGATTGATACAATTCAAAACCTTTGTTTGAAGCAAGATGAACAGATCATGTTGATCCTTAAGTATATTGGAGGTACCACTTGAAGCTATAGGAATTACCTTAAATTCAATCTTTAAAAAAAAAAAAAAAAAAGGAATGAGAGATTTACCTGCAATCTTAACTATTGGTACCAATTGTAGTGAAGGTTTGACTATCTAATCATATTTTTTATTTTTCAAAAAGAAAAGAAAAAGTGAGCAAACACTCATTCTTTAATATTTTAAAACCTTTTTAAGAATCTTTCAATTTAAAAAAAAAAAATTGTCTTTTGAGTTGCTCATTGTAAAAAGTGTCATCGGGTTATTCTTGTATGTGTGAGAGACCTATTTTACTTCATGAGATTGTCCGTCCCAAAAATGTGATATGTTTTTTTTTATCTCTAGGTTTTGGATATCACATGGAATATTATTTTCCTATTTCATCATGTTTATATTGTGCATTTTCTACTAATGATTTTCATTCAGATTCTTTGCAGTATTCATCATCTACAAGTTTGGAACTACATTTGACCTGATTCCTGCCTCAACAGGATATGTAGGTGCCACGACGGCTCGGTCATATACCCAGTGTGATTATTATTTCTCTTTACAATAAAAACTGGGACAGAATTTTTGAAAATATCTCAAAAATTCTCCATAGAGGTGTTATCGCCAACAAGTCAAGATTGAAGATCATTTTGAGATTTGCCAAAATTCTAACTGGGACAGAATTTTGAGGAAGACCTCAAAATTCTGATAAGTACTGCGAGAAGCTTGATAGCAACTACAAAAATCATGCATTGAGAGTCAATATTCATGCATTTCGAAAGATCATGCATCGCGAATTAATATTCATGCATCGCGAGTTAATTCATGCATCGAGAGTTAATGATCATGCATTGCGAGTTAATATTCATGCATTGCGAAATTCATGCATAGCGAGAAGATTTCATACCTCGCAGGAAATTCATGCATCGCGAGTCAATATTCATGCATTGCGAGTTAATATTTATGCATCACGAGAAGATTCCATCCCTCGCAAAATTTATGCATCGCGAGAAGATTCCATCCCTCGCAAAATTTATGCATTGCGGGAAGATATTCATGCATTGCAAAGATCATGCATCGAGAGTCAATATTCATGCATAGCGGAAAATCATGCATCGCGAGTTAATATACATACATTGCGAGAAGATTTCATTCCTCGCAAAAGTTTACATATCGCAAGAAGATTTTATACCTTGCGGAATTTATGCATCGCGAGAAGATTCCATCCCTCGCAAAATTCATACATCGCGGGAAGATATTCATGCCCCGTAGAAGATCATGCATCGCGAGTTAATTCATGCATCGAGAGTTAATATTCATGCATCAAGAGTTAATATTAATGCATCGCGAGAAGATTTCATACCTCGCAGAAATTCATGCATAGTGAGAAGATTTCATACCTCGCAGAAATTCATGCATCGCAAGAAGATTTCATACCTTGCAGAATTTATGCATTACGGGAAGATATTCATGCCCCGTAGAAGATCATGCATCGCAGAAAATCATGCATCGCGAGTTAATATTCATGCATCGCGAGAAGATTTCATTCCTCGCAAAAGTTTACATATCGCAAGAAGATTTCATACCTTGAAGAATTTATGCATCGCGAGAAGATTTCATCCCTCGCAAAAGTTTATATATCGCCAAGAAGATATTTGCATTTAAGACGCATCTATTCGGAGGTGAAGGATGTGCACCATATCTTTTTAACGTTCAAGTCGGTGGAAACTTGCGTTGAAAGATGTTTGCATATTAAGACGCATCTATTCGGAGATGAAGGATGTGCACCATATCTTCACAACGTTCAAGTCGGTGGAAACTTGCGTTGAAAGATATTTGCATTTAAGACGCATCTATTCGGAGGTGAAGGATGTGCACCATATCTTTTCAACGTTCAAGTCGGTGGAAACTTGCGTTGAAAGATGTTTACATTTTGTCCTACCGATGGACATACATTCGAAATCCTACCGATGGATAATTTTTTCATTCGTCCTACCGATGGACATACATTTCAAATCCTACAGATTAATCATCATCTTTTTCATTCGTCCTACCGATGGACATACATTTCAAATCCTACAGATTGATCATCATCTTCATTCGTCCTATCAAGGGACCTGTATTTATCTCCATTTATCGTATCATAAGAGATGCTACCCTTTTTCTTTTAGTTTTGCCTATATTAATGAGTTTTATCTTTGTTTTTTTTAGAACATTCTACATGATGCACTCTCAGAGGAGCCACATGTGCGCATTACTTCAACAAGGACGCAACACATCATAGAACCTTTTGGAGACAAGTCTTGGATTAACTTCCACCATATTCAACCGCACTTCTCTACAAAGGTCATGTTTTCGGTTAAAATTGGGTTTGTCAATTTTCGTTGTCCACGATTTCTTCCATCAATCATACACAACGAAAGGGACAGCTGTTGACACCCAATTTTGGCCTAACATTTGAAAAATTCGTAATTTTGAAGTTTTATTTATTTAATAGCTTAGAATAATTATTTTTATATAATTTTAAATAAGTTTATCGATAACTATCTTTATTTATCAAAATTTAAGATTTTTTGTTAGTTAATTAAAAATTGCATTTTACATGTCATTCGTTACGTTCATTATATTGTTTTAAAATTCATTTTATTTATTACATTTGTTAATATTTATATTGAATTTAGAACAATCTAAAATTTAGCCAAATACGATTTTTTTTTTTTTAGGAATTCTATTAATAATTTTGGGCCTATAATTGCAAGCCCACACATTTGGGTCCATTGCATTTTATTTGTTTAGGTTAAAATTGGTGGTGTATAAAAAAATGGGGGAAATTAATTTTAGAAAAGGGGGGAAAAGAAAACCTAATCTCCTCCTCCTTTTTTCCCTCTCTCCGCCTCCCTCTTCTCTTCTCCTTTCCCCTCTCCTTGGCAGCCACCCAAATAACCTCAAATCACTCTCCATTTTCCTTCTTCTCCAGCCAACCAAAACCGCCTCCTGGCAGCCCCTTCTCTGCCTTTCTTTTATCCTTTCTCTCCTCCCCCATCGCCTCTTCTCCTCTCTCCTCTTCTCCTTCTTCTTTTTCTTCTCTTTGCAGGCAGGCGCCGCCGCCGGAAAACCTCACCCGTTTCCTCTCCAATACAACACTTCGAACCATTGAAGCACCACCAGTAACCAAGCAGAATCAGATCCAAAATCCTCCCATTTTATTTGCTGCAACCAGCAACTCTGTTTAGACTCTAAGACTGCCACCAAAACACCATCAACAATAATCCCATACCCAGCTGAAACAACAACAAAATCAGCCCCAAAATCGCCTTATTTCTTTAGCCAAAAACACCACCACAAAGACCCAAAACCCCACCATGGAACTACCATTTTTTCCACCCGTTTCAGCCACCAAACAACCACCAAAAACAGTTGGAAATAATCTCTAAAGTTCGCTGAAACAGAAGCCAAATCCGACCCAAAAACCCCACGAATAAATCCACCCATAACCATCACAAAACCTCACTCAAACAGACCACCACCCGACCAAAGCCACCAACAATGAAACCAGCCCATTCCCCTCTTCCCCTTTCACGATTTTCCTTCATTTTCAGGTGTTCCGAGGCAATATCAGTGGGCAATTAGTGAGTACAAAGCTCCGGCGAGCTCGAATCTTGGACAACAGCAACTAAGCACAATCCCGCGATATTTAAACTCCAACGGAGCTCAGAAACTAAACAACCAACTATCCATGTTCCAAATACGGCAAATGGTACTTCTTTTTTTTTTTCTTCTCTTTAGTTATTATCCATGTTTCAGATCTGGCCAGAGGAACTCTAGCCGTCGTTATTTTTCGATGAGATTTGTGTCTTCCCTGATGAAGAATATGTTTGTCTTGTTGCGCCATTTTGCTTGTGCTTTCTCTTTTAACTCTTATATTATGCCATTCATTTTTTTGTATTTATTTATTTATTTTATGGGTTGACTGGTTGTTTGCTCCATTTTTAATTGTTGTTACCTTATTTTTGTGCACATGTGTTTATTTAAGGTTTATTAAAGATTTTATTTGAAAAAAAAAAAAAGAATTTTTAGTGTATTGTGTTGCTTTTGTTATTTTTATTGGTTATGATCACTGTGTTGCTTTTGTTAACTTTTTTTTATTTTTGTTACTATCATCGTTAGGTTGTTGTTGTTGTATTGTCATTTAATTTGTTTATTTGTATGATTAATTGTGTCAAAAAATAATAATAATATTTAATTGGTTACTTTGTTATAATTTACGTTTATTGTTCTTGTTTTTGGAGTTGCTTTACCATTTTCATGTTGATTTACTTGTATTTTCATTTTGTTTCATTGACTCTTGATTATTTTATCAATATATTACTTGAAATTAGAGATAATTTTTAGCTACATATTGTTTTAAGTTGTTATTTTATCTTAATGTTGAATTTTATTGTTTTGCACTCCCTGTGCAAATGTTAAGAGTTTTTCCTGTAAGTTACTTTCATTTTGATGATGCATTGCATTCATTATTATTAACACACTATTGTGTATTTCGTTATTTTTCACTTTTTTCATTGTCATTAATGTTATTTGTTAAATTGGCCAATGAGAAAATCTCTCCGTCGGTTTTGGAGGCCTTTCCATTTTAAAAGACGGAATTTTAATTTAAGTTTATATATTTTATATGTTGAAATTGGCCAATGATAAAATCTCTCCGTCGGTTTTGGAGGCCTACCCATTTTAAAAAGACGGAATTTTAATTTAAGTTTATATATTTTATATGTTGAAATCGGCCAATGATAAAATCTCTCCGTCGATTTTAGAGGCCTCCATATTTTATAAGACGGAAATTTAATTAAGTTTATATAATTAATTTGTTAAAATGGCCGATGAAGAAATTACCGTCGATTTCCAAGGCCTTCCATGTTAATAAGACGGATTTTTATTTTTAAGTTATTATTTGAGTTATTCATTGTTATTTATATTTATTTGGTACTAACTCTTTTACTGAGTGTCTTTACAGGTACCCGGAGGTGCTTCTCCTTGAAATTATTCGAATGTAGTTCGAATCATACTTTTTATTTATTATTTTGTATATATTGACGTTAGACAAACTTTAGGCCGTTTCGTATATTTTCTTATTTTTATTATTTGTGTATATTGCATGTTTATTATATTTGTATATTATTTTATTTTTTCCTCAATTTGAAAAAAAATGAATTCAGCCGGGACCCACACTTGTGGATTTCGAAGGGTGCCTAACCCCTTCCCTTCGGAATAATTTGAACCCCTTACCTAGAATCAAATTGGTTTCGTAGATAACTTAATGGTTTTCTAGTTTTTTTTCCTAAAATTAGGTGGCGACTCCTTTTTTTAAAAAATTCGTTTATTTTTAAAACTCTTTCAAAATTGAATCAATACATTATTTTTTGAATTGCCGCGATGTTTTACCCTATTTTAATAGAGTAGGGATGTAAACAGGTTACACTTGTAATCACGAAATGAACGTATGAATTTCAATTATAGTCAATATAAATTTACAAAGTAATCAATTAAGTTAATTAATGAATTTGACTAAAAGTTAAATGAGACAAATTAATACAAATTAGTCAATAATCAAATTAATTTACTCAAAATATAATTTATAATTTATAATTAAATTAAACTAATTAACAAAATATTTAATTAAAAACAAATTATTTTAGACTTCTTTTTATTTTATTTTATAAAAGGTAGTAATTATACATATTTTTGGACCACCACTATAATACGGAATGTTACACAAACTTCATCGTGTTAAGAGCTAATTAAATCACATCCTTACTCTTTTTAAAATTACAAAAGATCTCTTAAATTTGGTAAAATTCGAATACATTCCAAGACTTCCGATACATCGCGTACCGATTTTGAATACATTGTTTAACGTCTTGATACATCGCGTTTAGATTTTGGATACATCACTTGATGTCTCTGATACATCGTGAATGTACCGTTACTTCACATATGATGACGTATCCAACCAATACACCGCGTAAACTGATGTATCTCAGAATAGGATAGAGTAGATATTTTGTAATTTTTTTTTAAATAGTAGGGAAGTTTAGAGAATATGATCTAATAAAGTGTACATATATATATATATATATATATATAAATGACAAAACTACTTAAAATAACTTGAAAATATTTTGATTTTATAGAAGTTAAATTTTTTCAAATTTTTAGATATTAAAGAAACTCGATAACTAATCTATATTGCGGTGGGTCATAACTGGGTGTCAATAACTATGCAAAATAAGACAGTTTTGCCATCCATCATAGATATTTGTGTGCTTCTCATTAAAGACAAAATAAAAAGTTTAAAGTTGAATTGTTACTAAATATAAAAAAGTATATTTTTTAAAAAATAACTAGAAAATGAAGAGAGATGATGAGTTGTTTGACATTGTTGTCAGGAGGCTTGAAACACTTATATTTCGTGTTTAGATGTATTATGTGTATATTTTAAATTTTGTATATTATTTGACGTATTATTTTGCAATAATTAAAAGGAAAAAAGGAAACAACAATATTTTTGTAAAATTAGAAAAAACAACAACTGAAGATTTCAACTCTCTCGTAAAAATGTATAATATTGATTGAAATTTAAAGATGTACATTTTAATTTAATAAATATAACTTTTTTTGTCATGCCCCGAGCATACACCCTGGGTGAGACTGACACTTAAGAACTATTGTTACCCCAAGTGAAACCTTGGCCTGGCTAGAGACACGGAGCTGACATATGAAGCGAGCATTACCAGGTCGTGTCTATAACAACTTCAGCTTCCAGCGAGCGACATGTTGTACCGATCACAGAGCCAATCTCCAACTATCATTATTGAGAGGTAATATCTCAGAGATTTTCTAAATTAGGTTGACCACACCAATCAGTGATAACATAGATATTCATTATATTAAAGGAAAAATGCACAAGTACCCCCTCAACCTATGCCCGAAATCCCAGAGACACACTTATACTATACTAAGGTCCTATTACTCCCCTGAACTTATTTTATAAGTAATTTTCTACCCCTTTTCGGCCTACGTGGCACTAGCTTGTGAGCCCATCGTTTGGTCCAATTATTCAACTCTAACACATAACCCAAATAAACCCTATTCGCTGATAATCATGATTGTAGTAATGATTTACGTTAATATGATGAATGAATTATAAATACCATCATTCAGGGAATTGAGAAGATTGCAACGAGTACAAAGTGGTCATGTAGCCTTTGAGATGAGGTATATACTTTATCAAAACATTTTGGTTTTTAGTTGTTTTTGTGAAAATTTACCGAAATACTCAATTATTTGAACTTATAATTATATTGTTGTATTCTTGTCAATATTTTTTTAATGAGAGTGAATTAATTTTCATATGAAAATGTTTTAGGTGGAAAAACATCCTGAAGCTGGTGAAATAATTTTGTTGGCTTTAGGCATATCAAATACCGTTGCTTCAGACACAACAAGTAGCGTTGTTGTACCTTCACAACATCATAGGTATATTCTTAGTTCTCACCAAGATTAATTAGTTAAATCATAGTACTTTGTTACGTCAATATTTAAGAAATACATCATTTAACCTGAATTGCAGCGACATGCTGATTTAATAACGGCTTAATTACTTCGATTGTTATTACCATCTTCCTGGACGTATTTGGGGGGCTAACCATTGGTTTCTCCATGAATATCACATGTTTTTTCTCTTTGTTATTTGCTAGTAATTTGGTCTATCATATTTCGTATGTGCTAAAACAATGAAAACAATTGATGAGATATATAGGAATCAGATAATTAGTCAAATTAACTTGTTTTGTTATTTACAATGTTAGTAATCAGAATTGCATGACCAAGTTACCTTTCTTTACTAGTCTCAACTTCCATTAGTTTTTCATGCATGACTTTCCTTTTTTAATTTCTCATATGATGTTTAGAATAAAGGATGAATTAGTGCAGCACGTGTATCTCGTGCGTTGTAGTGCATTTTTTGCGTTTCACGTGCATCTTATGTGTTGTACGTACATCTTGTGCGCTACCCGTGCATCACATGTGTGGCACATGTCTATAATGTACTGTACATACATACTGTGTGTGATATTTTTGAATATATTGATTTTATAAGTCAGCTTAGCTCTATTTGACCCCTTGAAAGTGTTTCAATTTTAATTAATCTTCTTAATTTCATTTTTTTCATTCAATATTCTTCGTTTTTACTCTCTTTTATTCTATTTTATTAAATTATTTGATAAAACTTCGAGTTAATTATTCTTAATTTATTGAATAATTTTCGTGAAATTATAATTTTAATAATTGTCGTTGGCTTGTATGTATCACACTCTCTTTGATTTTCCACACTTTTTAATTATAATCAAGGTGGGGTTATAATTGATCAACAGAGGTTCATTTAGCATTAACAGGAAATCAAATTCTTCTAAAAGATTCTTTCGTGAAACTCTTCAACTTTTAAAAAATAAAATAAGTACTATTAAACTTCTTCCTTCTTCCATAATATGTAATCTAACAAATGAACTTTTTGTCTAACTCTCATCATCTATTTTACAGCGATGACACTAGAGACACAAAGCTGACATATGAAGTGAGCATTTACAGGCCGTGTCGATCACATCTCCAGCTTCCAACGAGCGACATGTTGTGCCGATCTCAGGCTAACCTCCAACCTCCACCGATCACTATTGAGAAGTAATATCTCAAAGATTTCCAAAATTAGTTTGGCCAGACCAATTAGTGATAGTATATGTATTCATTCTATTAATAGATTATGATCTTTTCAAGGAGAAAAAGAAAAAACAACATTCTATGAGGATTTATGGTGCGATTACTCGACCTTCGAGGTATCCAGGTAGGTTAGAGCTTACTTCTTTTAGAGTGCTCAACTTGAGTGATAGTTTATTGTATAAAGTATGTTATACATGGATTAGACATGTTGATGAGATTGAAAATTTAGAGAAATCAGTTGCTTCCATAAAATCTAGGTTGGAAAATTTATGTTTTGTGTGTTACTCTATGCTTCATATGTTATACCACACTATGATGAGTTAGTGGATTAAAGGGGTACTAAGTTGAAATATATCTACTTAGTTGTGGAAAATATGGCCGAAGGGCTGTTTTGAAAGATAATATACTATTTGAGAAGGTTGGTAGCCCATGTATATTGTTGTTAGAAAGATGCTTATATTTCTGTTGTATTCAAATTTTCTTATTTTTTGATCATGCATGCATGTTTATTCTCACGGATAATGAATATTGGTACTATATATGTGACATAATGATACATGAATGCTCGACGGAAATGGTTCCAGGTGATTGATTATTGATAATATCGAGGATAAATATTGATTTATATGCCCAAGGGAAATAATTTTGGATAGGTATATGAATTTCGTGACTTCCTCAGTAGTCCGGGATAAATATTGATTTATATGCCCAAGGGAAATAATTTTGGATAGGTATATGAATTTCGTGACTTCCTCAGTAGTCCGGGATCACATGCCTCTATGTATTGGATTGGAATATATCTTAAATGTATCTGATATTGGATTAGAATGTGTCATGTATATTTGGAATGTATACAGTATTCCAGATGCATATCTAGTGCGATACACATATATCTGAGATACACCTCACCTCTCTCCTTCTCTCATGACTCGCGTCTCTCTCTGTGTATTTATATTATAGAGTGTATCTTGTAGATAAAAATGATGCATCTAGGTGTATCTGACTTGAAGATGAATAAGTACCACACAGAAGGAGAAATCTTAGGAGTTAGGACATATGTAACCTTCTTATCAAAAAGCGCCGGGGAAAATCTAGTTTATAGTTGAAATATGTGATAGGTAAATTTGGGGCCTTTCTGTAAAATACTTAGGATGTAGAATTCTAAATTAGATATTATAGAATTTAAAATTATAATCACTGCTCACATATGATGAAAAAAACGAATTAGAAAATTTTCAAATCTAGAGGGGATAACATCAAATGAGAGATCACCATGAACATCTATCTTGTAAGGACATCCCTTTAACTCTGAAATATACCATTGAATATGGCATAGTAAGCAACTGAAATAGTTGTTGGTAAGTTTTTTGGTTAGTTAGAAAATCGATCGATTAGTTTTAGACGTATTTATTTTAATAGTCTATTTTGATAGTCAATTTCAATTTTTAAGTCCATTTGTTAGTTATGTTAAACCAAAGGTGATCTATTTCATCAAAATTAAGGGACTAAAGATGTTCGGAGTTATATTTAAGGATCAAAATAGGCCTACTCCCATAGACAAGGGACAATTTTGGCTAAAACCTCTTAGATGATGTATTTAATTGGTTTGAGTTATTAAAAATGATATCAAATTTCATTGTTGCATTAATTAAAGAATTAATAAAAAAAACTTTATCAAATCTAGAGGAAATAATAACATTAAATAAGAGATTGCCACAGTCAAATTTATTTGCTAAATTCTATGTATTCAGGACTAAAAATTAAAACAAAAAGTCCATATAGCAATATAAATATTATTGGTATTACTTATCTTTGCCCCATTTCTCAACTTCATTGTTATTTCCTCCTAACTCAACCACAGTTTTGATAGAAAAGACGAGGTAAGTAGTTTTTCCTCCTTTAATCTTGAAATTTCATTTGGTAGAATTACTCAATAAATCTACTACTTTTATATTTCTTTTCTCTCTTTTGATGAGTTTGATGCTTTCATTTTCTAGTTTTAATAATGTTGAAATTTGTGAATCCATGAAAAATGTTAACAATTTTGAGTCAATCATGTCTAGTATAGGTACATTTCTTCTTTGATATTTCTGGAAAATGTTACCTGAAAGAGCTTATGTGAAAAAGTTTGATTTGGTACTTTTATTTCATTTCATGGAAGAATGTAGTGTACGCAAAAAATGGGGGTAGGGATATATATATATATATATATATATATATCATAAACAAACAATAATGCTTTATGATGAGAATAATTATCATGATACTACACACTTGATCTTAGCCAAAAGGCCGAGAAAGGTATATCATGATACATTTTACTAGTGTGTAGAATAATAATTAAATTTTTGTATGAGTTCGCTGTATATATATGCTAGCTAGTATTAATAAGTAAATTAATAACTTTATTTCATAAAACAAACATACTGTACTGATTAAGTATTTTATTTTTTACTAAAAATAAGTTGTTTTTTTTTATTATTATTATATATATGTTATGCACCTACCTGTAGATATAAAAACAGAATTTTATTTATGAAGTGAAATAAGAGAAATCATATGTAGATTTATAATGAAAGGATGGACGAATAAATAACTTTAAGAAGAAAAATTCATTTTTTCTCATTTAAGTTTGTATTTAACGTTGAAAGCTATAAAATATAACTATACATTTGAGAATTAATAAAGACAGATAGAGATTCTAAACCAAAATTATTGGCACATAGAATATTGAAGATAACAAGATTCTCCGGACCGCGATGTTGAAGAAGGACGATGTTGATGTGATCATCAAATCCCAACAACAAATTCTTGGTGAAGCATTTGATGAAAAAGAGAAAGCGAAGTCACGAGAAAGAGATAGGGAAGCAGCACGGATCGCTATTGCAAGTATCAAAAGAACAGTTAACTTTGATGATGGTTTTCAAGCTGAAAGAGATTTGATGTCCATTCTAGGCGCTCCACAACAAATTCTTGGCAAAGCATTTGATGGAAAAGAAGGGAAGAAGAAGACTGAGTTGCAAGAAGAGAAAGCTAAGTCGCAGCACAAAAAAAGATAGAGAAGCGGCTCGAATTAATTGATATTACAAGCATGAATTATATTTAAGGGACAAAAAAGACAACTTAACATAGCAATATAAATATAGTTGAGTAATTGACATTACATATATTTGCCCCATTTTCCAACTTCATTGTTATTTCATCCAAACTCAGTTAATTTTTTATAGAGTCAGTTTTGATTCGTGTAGTGATTCAGTTCTGATAGATAATCAATTCTATTAGTTTTGTTCATTACTAAAATGAAGGTAAGTAGTATTTTTTCCTTTAATTCTTTGAAATTTCATTTTGGCGAATTATTCAATAAATATAATTTAGGGCTAATTATCTTTGTTTTTCTCTCTTTTGATATGATTTGTTTCTTTGATTTTCTAATTTTGATAATCTTGAAATTCATGAATGCTTGGGAATTGTTAACAGATTGAGTTAATCATGTTTAGTATAGATCAAATTATTTTTTGATATTTTTATGAATTTTTGTTTTGAATAGATAAAGATATGAAAAATGTTGTTTCTCATTTCTAATAAAACTTGAAAAATATCAATTTGTTTTAGGTAGCATAAAACATGTGTTTGGGGGCAAAACTAACCCTCTTTTTTACTCTATTTTTGTATGTATTTTCTTAGCCATTTAAATGACTGAGGCAAAGTCTTGGTGTCAATAAATGAATGCAACCATTTACTTTGAAACACCGTACCATCCAGATAACTCAATAATTTATTTAGTATAACATAAATGGGAAAAAGAACAAATTTATCTCCGAACTTTGATAAATGGTACGTCTATGCCCTTCGTTATACTTTGGGTCCATTTCAGCCCCTACCGTCCAATTTTCGGTACACACATGCCCCTCACACTAACAGCCCCTCATCATGTACATGTGTCTTAATCCTAATCAACTATTCATTTGACCATCATTTTTAACCCATAAATTAACAACCCGCCCCATAAATTCATACCCACCCGATTTCCTCTAAATTACCCTAAGTCAGTTAAAAGATCCAACAACATCAACACGGCCATTACAGCTCCGACGGAGTTGTGTCAGTGCAGAACAACAACGAAAGGAGTACTCATTTAACATGTCCAGTCATTGATGGATTTCCTACCAATGAAATCAATTTCGCTGGATCTAAACCTTACATTACAATTTCACCTCTTAATCCATTAGCCAAAGTGTATGCATCTGTATCTTCTCTCTTCAATTTCCTTCTTCCTCTTCCTTCACGTGATTCAATCTCATTTTGCTTTTGTTTAACTAACAGATTTCATCATCATCTCTTGACGTCGGAGTTGTATCGGACCACAGTGCGATGACGAATGTATCAAACACTTTTTTGATGAACTCATCATCAGGTGCAGGTGTTGGCGCCGACGTTGTGTCAAATGCACTTTTCGATTTAGACAGAGAAGCAAGGGTAATGCGGTATAGATAGAAGAGGAAGAATAGAAAGTTCGAGAAGACGATTTGATATGCTTCTAGAAAAGCTTATGCAGTTATGCTGAGACTCAACCCAGAATCAAAGGGAGATTCGCTAAACGTACTGAATTTGAAATCGATTCACTCATAGTCCGATCGTTTTGATTTTTATATCTATTATTATCTCTTAGTTTTAAAAAAATCGAATTTTATTTTTCTTTTTTCTTCTTCATGTTGTTATTATTAGTGAGGAGGATCGTAAGTTCATAACTATGTGTATATACATATCTAATTTTGTTTCCCATTTTGTGTAATTCATAGCTGTTTTTGTTATAAAAAAATAGAAATTTGTAATGGATAAATTTTATATTAAAATTGTATTTAATTTTGTTTAACAATATATTATAGATAGGAACGAGAGATCATATTTTGATTTTTTAATTGACTTAGAATATTTTAGAGGAAATCGGGTGGGTATGGATTTATGGGGCGGGTTGTTAATTTATGGGTTAAAAATAATGGTCAAATGGATAGTTGATTAGGATTAAGACACGTGTACAGGATGAGGTGGCCGTTAGTGTGAGGGGCATGTGTGTACCGAAAATTGAACGGCATGGGCTGAGATGGACCCAAAGTATAACGGATGACATATGCGTACCATTTATCAAAGTTTGGGGGTAAATTCATCCCTTTTCCCAACATAAATTGAACTTTCTAGAATAGCTTTAATAAGTTTCACCTTTAAAGTTTATCAGTAGGGACAATCGGGGTCAAAAGTTTGAAACTATCATTTCAAGATCAATGATGAAACTTTTTATTGCTAGGTAGAGAAAAGACATGGTGAAATTATTCAAATTACTTCAAAGCGTCTTGAACACATACATCACCACATTATTTGCACAGTCCCTAACATTGTCTACAAATCCTCTTGCAACATCAAGTTTGCTCTCAATATTTTGTGTGTTGATTTGAGTAATTCAAATATTGATCATTCATTGCTTCATGTCTCCACCTGAGGTGTTTATGAACTCACATAATCACAATTAAGATATTTTAAGATAACATATTGTACCTTCAATTTGCTCCGTGACACTTCACCTTTCTTGAATCTTGCGACAATCAACCCAAGACATACTATTTTTTATCAAATATTGGAGAATAACGCCCTCGTGGCTCCATTGCTCTCTACCTTGAAGCTTACGGGTTATAATGATATCCAATTCCTCAATATTTCAGCCCCCTATGCTTAATTACTTGTTTATTCTTGAAAGTCATTACGTGGATTGAAGTTCCTCAAAACCTATCCTGAGCTAAAAATGTTGAGCATTTTGGTGGGTGACACTAAAATTCAGAACTATGATTTTTGGAGAAGGTTTAACTTGTTAGAATTTATTTGTTCATTCCCTAACCACTTGTAGATGTGACGGTTAATTCTACAAGATCACTCGAGGATGAAGGAGTCTGGAGCTTTTACCTTGACCTGCTGTAGTTTCTTCCATCATCACCAAATGTCGACATACTGCTTGATAATTATTAATTCCAGCTAACTAGGTTATACTATTAGACCACAAGCCCTTACGGAGTCAGCTTGGTTCACAACACATTCACTCAGGCGTTCACTTCTGTGGTGATGGGGTTTATACATTGACCTCTATCTTCGTTTAGGACAGAAAACCTTACCTCTACGAGTTCGTATTAATATCAGTTTTCTGTATACCAGTCAATTTACAAAGAAAAGAAGCCAAGCCAAGCAAGGAAAACCGAAAACAGACTGCTCAATCTTTATGCTGCTGGTACCTGAACTAACTGAAGAGGATTTTAAGTTCTCACAAAATCTTAGAAACACCTCTTGTGGACAATTGAGGGACCATATTCATCATACTCGCCCTTCGTTATCAACATCTGCATAGGATGTAGTTATTAGAGTTGAATCACATGAGCTTAAAAGAAGTTAACAAGAAGACATTCATAGTTAGACCCAATCATTCGAGACTAAGATTAGTCAAATAAAGTAAGGAGACACTAACTCTTTTGAAAAAATCGACGGAAGCTAGAATTGATCCTCCTATCCAGGTGCTATACTTCCTCTCAGGTGGTGCAATCACCTCAATCTTCGTGTCCCTTAGAGCAAGAGCAGTGATTTCCTTGGTCATACGTTCTGGTATGCCAGGAAACATAGTTGAGCCACCACTAAGCACAATGTTTGCAAATAAATCCTTCCTAATATCAACATCACTTTTCATGATTGAATTGTAGACTTTTTCATGGATTCCTGTCGGTCCCTTTCCGACCAGTGATGGCTGAAATAGGACTTCAGGACATTGGAAACTCCCAGCACCAATATAAAAGATTTGTCTATCAGGAAGCTCAAAGCCCTTGTGAACTGAAGATCTGTTTTTTGCCTTCTCGATCTCCTCTTCAAAATCCAGTGCAACATAAGTAATTGTCTCCTTCATACGCCTAGCAATATTTTCTTCTCTCTCTACGTTACATGGAAACCCTTCTTTGACAATGAGCTCCCCTAAATAATCAGTAAGATCACGACCATCAATACCTAACCATGAGATAGCATGGGGAAGTGCATGTCCCTCATAGATGGGGACCGTGTGGGTCGAACCATCACCAGAATTAAGCACAATGCCTGGTTGTAAAATAACAAATGAAATTAGTGTTCGGCTAATATTAAACAGTGGAGAACCAGTAATTCTTCTCTTCTGCTTACCAGTTAGGCGACCATTAGAAATCAGAGAGAGGAGGCTGGATTGCGACATGCATGGATGGAACATTGAATATCTCAAACATGATTTCGGTCATTTTCTCCCGATTTACTTTGGGGTTAAGTGGTACTTCCGTCAGAAGAACGGGATGCTCCTCGGGAGCAACACGGAGTTCATTATAAAATATGTGATGCCATATTTTCTCCATATCATCCCAATTTTTTACCATGCCATGTTCCATGGGATATTTCCGAGTCAAAATACCTCTTCTGCACTGAGCCTCATCACCAACATAGACATCTTTTGGTCCCATACCAATCATGCAGCCAGTATGACGAGGACGACCAACAATACTTTCAAAAATAGCCATTGGAGCATCATCCCCAGCAAACCCAGCCTAATGAAACAAGTGTTTGAATATCCATTAAAGTGCAATACAATGAATAAAATTGAAATTGCAAGAGGTTTGTTCTTACAAACCTTGGATCTTGCAGTTCCGATGTCCATAACAACTGTTTGAATATCTATCCCATCATCCATCTTGTAACGAATATAAAAACTATTTGTACGAAATATCTACCTTTATTAGTTTGATATGATTTTCATATTTCTAGTTCAAAGAGTAATTTCCTGCCAGTGAACAAAAAAAGAGCAAATTTCGAGATATAAATACTCAAGTCTCGAACTGAATCTAAAATCAAATCATATTCTATAACAAATTAAACACCAAATTAAACACCGGATCCGATGTATTGAAGCATATTCACCTTTCTAGGAAAAAAAATAGAGGACTTTTTCTATCTAGCATAAGAATGAATCCATCAGATTTACGTACAGAGAGAAAAAAACTGAAAATTCTACAAGTGGATTTGAAATAAGTGGAGCCCTTACCTTGTAAATTAGCGTACAACTTAAAGAGTTTAGGGGTGTTAAATGGGTAATTTGGGCTCACCTTTTACTCAGGTCCACCTCTGCCCCACTATCCATCGAGGGTAACCTTTGTGTCCGACCCTCACCCGATAAAACCCATACCGACTTAAACCCGAGACCCAACTTGACCAAAGACGTGACCCAACCCCCAACCTTGAATAGGGACTCGATCCCCAACCCTGACTTGAGACTTGATCTCATCCCGACCCAGCCATTACAGAAGACCCGAGCCTTGAACCTTGGTCATTAGAGTAGACAAAAAGATTTAGCTAGTTTGTCCTCAAGAGTAAATGAAAAGACTTGACTACAATATTATTTATTTATTGCTCGATAAAGTATCATGATTTACTTTCTTATACGTTTATCTTGAAGATTTATGTCTCTAAGGATGAAGAATTATTTGTAAGATATGTATTATATGTTTATGATAGGTCTAATCACGTGAAAAACTTAAGATTTGCCAACGGAGCTATCACATAGTACCCCTTCGAGCAAGCGAAACGAGACTGCTTTTTGTTAGCTATTTG
This sequence comes from Solanum sitiens, assembly GCA_016801875.1. Lineage (NCBI taxonomy): Eukaryota > Viridiplantae > Streptophyta > Magnoliopsida > Solanales > Solanaceae > Solanum > Solanum sitiens. The sequence goes on from JABWTJ010000260.1 coordinate 157,061, forward strand.
TACAGTAGTTTTGCTTGCCACAATAGGTTCAAAATAAAATTCATTTGGCCAGTAGAATTTCCAACAATAGGTATGCAGATAAATGCACAATAGAATGATATAAAGAACAAGAATCTTTGCTTTCAAGTTGAATAACATAGGTGTTTCTTAATACCTCCAAAACTTGAAAAAATACAACCCGAAACCATAGAATACAAAACATAAAAAATGTAGATCTATCCTTCTGTTGCCAAAACTTAGAGCATATAATTTTGATGTAAACACAAGGAAATCCGCATTCCACATAACTCAGAAAGCTCTTGTTTTTCAGAAGAAGATACACGTAAAGCGATTGAACAAACATTAGTGGCAGAGATACTCCATCTTCGTGGCTTTCAACATGGAATAAAGAATAAATGTGAGGCAAGCTAGATTAGCATATGACAGAACAGATAGAAACTAAAAATATCATTCATTTGAAAAGAGAGGATGTAAGTTATCTAACCACTCCTACAAGCACTTTTTGTGGACAATTGAGGGACCAGATTCATAGTACTGGTCCTTTGTTATACACATCTGCACAGAAAGTAGAAGTTAGTGATGAATCCCTTGACCTACGAGAAATTATCAACGAGACATTCACAACTTGTTTGGAAATGAGACGTAGTTGATAAGCCAAATAAAGCAAAAAAGAAACTAACTCTGTTGTAAGTATTGAAGGAATTAACTACAATTGATCCTCCTATCCAGGTGCTGCACTTCCTCTCAGGTGGTGTAACCACCTCGATCTTCGTGCTTCTTGGAGCAAGAGCAGTGATTTCCTTGCTCATACGTTCTGCTACGCCAGGGACCAAAGTTGAGCCACCAATAAGCACAAGTTATTTTACCTTAAAGTTTGTCCATAGGGAAAATGGGATTAAAAGTTTGAAACTATCATTTCAAGATCAATAATCTAACTTTTTATAACTAGGTAGAGAAAAGACATTGTGAAATTATTAAAATTACTTCAAAGCGACTTGAACACGTACATCACCACATTATTTGCACAGTCCTAACATTGTCTACAAAATCCTCTAGCAACACAATGGCCCTATTATCAAGTTTGTTCTCGACAATTTGAGTGTTGATTTGAGTAATTCAGATATTGATCATTCGTTGCTCTACCAGAGGTGTTTAGGAACTCACCAACCCAAACCTTTGTCTTCTTTCCTATTCAACTCATCATCATCACAATTGAGATATCTTAAGATAACAATTATCTATGTAACACTAATTATCCACCATCATTTATACTTTTTAGTACAACATAAATCCTGTAAATACTTAACATTTACAAATCAAACATTATAATAAGATGTCTAAGGACTTATGTGGAGCACGATAGTCATATACTATAAGTGTATAGTAATGGGTACACTTGGCTACACGCGCGACGTGCATAATAAGATGTCTCAGGACTTATGTGGAGCACGATATTCATAAACTAAGAGTTTATACTAATGGGCACAATTGGCTACAAGCGTGACGCGCGTACCCAAAAACTAGTAACTTGAAGAGTTTAGGGGTGTCAAATCACAAATGGGTGAGTTGGGCTGACATGAGCACTTTAAAGGGAAAATTACCTAGCTACAATCTTTCTTTTCATATTCTCTAAAATTTTCTACCATTTCAAAATAATACAAAAAATCTTATTGTACTTTAAATTTACTTCTCTCATTTTCTAGATACATAACTCACAATCCTCTAACCCAACGATTTTTGTTTGTATTTTCACGCCTGAAATCACTCTCACAGATCAGTAATTATCTTCATCACTTTATTTGTAAAATTGTTTCTAAAGAGGTAGAACTATTTTTTTTATCAATTGTTTTTCTTTTCAGTTCTTGAATTATCGTTTTAAAAAAAATTCTTTTTAGCTTTTTCATCCACAATTTTAATTTTTAATACATATGATATTGGTGATGAAAACTTTCATGAAGAATTTGAGAGGGAAAGTTGGATCTATCGTTACACAACTATCACTATCAAACTTGCAGATTTTCAATGTATCTCATTTATTTTAATTTTTAAGTTAAACTTTGTTAGTGTTATCACCACTTCGATACATCACAGATGCAATAGCCTTTGTTTTATGCAATATAGTGTATCATGATCACATTTAAGGTATTGATACATAATCCCCAATGATGTTCAATCTTCGAGTAGTGTTTATCCTGCTCAATATAAATGTACTTGATACATAAACATAACCTAATGTATCATTTATATGTATCAAGTTCTACCATGTATCTTCAATCATATTCAAATTTAAAAGGCTATATAGGTAGAACCAAATCAGTTGTGAGTTATGTATCCACGATCTTTAATATTTGTTTCGTCTTATCCAACTTATATATATATATATCATTGGTTATTGTATTAATGTATCTGGTACATGTTATAAGATGGTTACAAAATTGTGTCGCTATGTGTTAGTTTATTGTTACATAATTACCATAATTTGATACATAATAAAGTAGTCCACATTGCCACTGTTATGTATCATATACCTATTATTGGAATTGATACATAGTGCTCATAATGTGCCACAATTAGACACTATGTATCAATTCCAATAATAGGTATATGATACATAACAGTGGCAATGTGGACTACTTTATTATGTATCAAATTATGGTAATTATGTAACAATAAACTAACACATAGCGACACAATTGTGTAACCATCTTATAATATGTACCAGATACATTAATACAATAACCAATGATACAATTATTTATACAAAAAATTGACTACACAACATCTCGAGATCAAAAAATCGACTACACAACATCTCTCCATCCTTTTTGTGTGTTGTATCAATGTATTGTAGATATATTACAAATTCACGCTCATGTTTCTTCACCACCAAATATAGACTAACGGAGATATTCATAATGTGTCTTCTTAAAAATTTTGACAGATCTTCGATGAAATGGGAGAAGAATTTTGAATCTCAATTTTTTCGATAATTTTGAATCAAAACTGAAAGGATCCTCGATGAAATGAGAGAAAAAATTTTATTCTAAAAGATATTTGACAATTTTGAATAAAAATCGAGAAGATATTCAAATAATTGTATAGGAATAAAGCAACACTCGTCTCTGTGAAGTCTGAAATCTCCAGATTTTTCTTAACTCATCGATCTCCAAGCTGCAATGGTTGATTCAACTCACCTCACTTTCTCATTTTATTGAATGTCTCAACAAAATAGAGATATTCATGATGTATCAACTCAATTTTTTAAAATGATTTTGAATCGAAATTGAAAAGATTTTTGACAATTTTGGAGAAGAAATTTGAAATTTGTTTTTTTTGAAGTTGTTACGTTTTGAGAGAGATCGATTAGAAGTGAAAACAACGTAATTGCATGACTTATAGATTTGATATTTAATTTTACGTTTCTTTTCCTTTTTAAGTGCAACATAAAAGATTTCTTTTCCGTTTTTTAGCGCAATAGAAGGATTCTTCTTGTATCGAATCCATGTATCCAGATGGTGGATTAATATATCCAATGCTGAATTATGTATCCGGAAGATACAAATTTTAGGAGATTATTATAATTAGAAAAAGACTAGAAATATGATGTAATTTACTCTTTACACAATGTGATTTATATGTAAGTTATACCAATTTAAAATGGATTGGGCTCTCCAGGTCCACCCTCCCCTACTATTTGTTGAGGGTAGCCCTCGTGTCGACCCACAACTCCGACCCTCTCCCGATAAAACCCATCCTAACTTAAACTCGAGACCCAACTTGACCAAAGACCTGACCCAACTCAATCTTAAGTAGGGACTCGATCCTCAATCCTAACCTGGCTGCCCAACCCTAACTCAGTCGGACCCGAGACCCATCCCAACCCTTACTTGGGACTTGATCTCGCCCCGACCTAGTCAGTACATAAGACCCGATCCTTGAACCTTGGTCAAAATATAAATAGGGATTGAATGAAAAGAATCTTTCGATTTAGAAATTAAAATTCTTTGTTTGAAAATTTTTTGGAGCCCGTACACGAGGATAAGAGTAGACAAAAAGATTTAGCTAGTTTGTCCTCAAGAATTTTAATAAGAGTAGATGAAAAGACTTGACTACAATACTATTTATTTATTGCTCCATAAAGTACCATTTACTTTGTTGTATGGTTATCTTGAAAATTTATGTCTCTAAGGAATAATTTTTGTTAATAAATATATATATCAAAATATTATAGGTCCAATGACGTGAAAATCTTGAGATTGTACCCTTTCGAGCAAGGGAAAAGAGGCTGTTTTTTGTTAGTTATTTGTACAGTAATTTTGCTTGCCGTTTAAAACAAAATTCTTTTGGCCAATAAAGTTTCCAACAATTGGTATGCAGATAAATGCACAATAGGAAGTTAAAAAGGAACGGAGGGACTACAAAATTTGCAGTCATAAGGGCTTTAAAATGTGGTACAATTAGTAACTTTTTTTAGATTCAGCGTCTCTAAATAAACCTATCGAATTGTACTTTTCTGAAAAATAACAGTAAAAACTCGCAATTCATTAAAGCATTTCATGCAAAAGATATTACTATTTCCGTCCCATTTTATATTTCACCTTTCAGATTTTAAGAATCAAACAAGTCTATCTTTGATCGTAAATTTTTCATAGATTTTTTAAACATTTTGAATTATCAATTATTGTGACTCATAGTACTTTTTACGTAGTTTACCGATATATAAAAGGTGTCATATAAATTGAAACAAAGAAATTATCTAAATGTTGACTCATTATTGGGGTATAATATATACGGTCAAGGTAAAATTATACATACCAAAATTGATATCATTTAAATATTGTGAATAAAAGAGACTTATTACCATCATTTGACCAGATAACTCACGATGATCTTCGAGAATTTTATTGTAATTTACATTAATGTATTTGTTTAGTTTGAGTTATTAAAAAATGATATCATTTTCCATCGTTGCACTGATGAAACAAGCAATCCAAAACATTAGTAAATTTCCAAATCTAGAGGAAATAAAAACACTAAATAAGAGATTACCATAATCAGATTTATTTACTATATACTGAGAACTTAGGACTAAATATTAAAAACAAAGCTCATTAGTAGTATAAATATCATTGGTATTACATATCTTTGCCCCATTTCTCAACTTCATTGCTATTTCCTCCAAACTCAACCTAATTTTGGCTAGAAAAGACGAGGTAAGTACCCCCCCCCCCCCTTTTAATCTTGGAATTTCATTTTGTAGAATTACCCAAAAAATCTAATGCTACTCTTGTGTTGAGTTAATGTTTTCGTTTTCTAGTTTTGATGATAATGAAATCTATGAATGCTTGGAAAATTTTAACAATTTTGAGTCAAATAATGTCTAGTATAGATCAAAAAATTTTCCTTCGATATTCTTGGAAAATGTTACATGACTCTTGTTCGAATTCACTAAGAAACTCAACTAAAGCATTTCATTCAAACAATCATTGATCCTATATTGAAGGAATTCATGATCCTTGTATGAACGGATGCAAATTAATTATAGATATCTTTTTAATGATCTGATAATGTATAAATTAATTACGCTATTAGTATATAAGTTAAACGATTACCTTCGTTGTTTCAATTTATGAGACAAACTTTAATTTGATACCTTTATTTCGTACTTTGTTAGAAATAAATCCTTCAATTCATACTATATTAGATAAAGTAGAAACTGTTCATTAATTGAACATATCAATAAATATTACTCTTCTAAGTTAATTAGTCCCGTTAACGATGACTACTTTTCATGAAAGAAAGTATAGTGAACGGAAAAAAAGAAGGGGGGGGGGGGGATCTATAGCAAAACAAATAATGATGCTTTATGATATATAGCAAAAACAAATATTATGATTAGAATTATCATGTAGTGATGTAGGCAACAATGAAAATTATCATGAAACATTTTATTAGTTGATAAATTTTAGTATGAGTTATATATATATATATATACCAAAATAAGGTTTTTTTATAATTGATATATGTTATGCTCCTACCTATGTATATAACAAATCGAATTTTATTTATGAAGTGAAAATGGAGAAATCATATGAAGATGTGTAATGACATGACGAGGGAACGGAGAAATCATACGTAGAACAATTGTTTATAGTAAGGATGACATATAAAATAAAATCGAGGGAGTATAAAATTAGCAATCATAAGTGCTTTAAAATGTGGTACAATTAATTTTTTTTTATAGATTCAGCGTCTTCAAACAGACTAATCGAATGGTGTACTTTACTAAAAATAACAATATTTAAAAAGTCAAAATTCATTAAAGCATTTCATGTGAAAGATATTATCAAAATCTTGACTCATTATTGGGGTATAATATATAGGGTCAAAGGTAAAATTATACGTACCAAAATTGATACCATTTAAATATTGTGAATTAAAGAGATTTAATTACCATCATTTGTCCATATATCTCGCGATGATCTTCGAGAATTTTATTGTACTTTACACTAGTGTATTTATTTAGTTTGAGTTATATTCAACAACTATATCATTTTCCATTGTTGCGTAGATGAAAGAAGTAATCCAAAACATTACTAAATTTCCAAATCTAGAGGAAATAATGACACTAAATAAGAGATTACCTTGATTAGATTTATTTACTATATATTATGAATTTAGGACTAAAGATTAAGAAAAAAGAAGCTCATTAGTAGTATAAATATTATTGGTTTTACATATCTTTGACCCATTTCTCAACTTCATTGCTATTTCCTCCAAACTCAACCTAATTTTTGCTAGAGAAGACGAGGTACGTAGGTCCCCCCCCCCCTTTTTTTTTTTTTAATCTTGGAACATCATTTCATAGAATTACCCAAAAAAATCTAAGGCTACTTATATTTTTTTTCTCTCTTTGTTGAGTTGTTTTCATTTTCTAGTTTTGATAATGTTGTCTATGAATGATTGGAAAATGTTGACAATTTTGAGTCTAGTATAGATCAATTTTTTCTTCGATATTTTTGGAAAATGTTAGATGACTCTTGATTGAATTCACTTAGAAACTCAACTAAAGCATTTCATTAAAACAATCATTGATCCTAAAATGAAAGAATTCATGATCCTTGTATGAACGGATGCAAACTAATTATAGATATTCTTTTTAATGACTTGATAAATGTAAAAATTAATTGCACTGTTACTCCCTCTGTCCCAATTTATATGATACCTTTATGTTTTGAGAGTGCAGTTTAAGTTTGACCGGAAATTTGCGCATGAAATCTTCAATTTATTTGAAATGAAATTTATATATTTAGAAATTACGTAAAAAGTACTATGAGTTACAATAAAAAGATAATTCCAAATGTTTAAAAGATCTATGAAAATTTACGGTCAAAGATAGACTTGTTTGACTCTTGAAATTCAAAAGGTGACATAAAATGGAACGGAGAGAGTAGTATATAAGTCAAACAATTATCTTTTTTATTCCAATTTATGTCACCGAGTTTAATTTCATATCTTTATTTCCTACTTTGTTAGAAACAAATCCTTTAATTCACACTATATTAGATATACTTGAAAATGTTCATTAATTGAACATATCAATAAATATTACTCTTCTACATTAGTCCCATTAACGCTCCATCACTACTATAGCAAAAACAAATAATAATGCTTTATGATTAGAATTATCATGTAGTGATATCATGATACATTTTACTAAGTGTGTAAAAAAAAAATATTCGTATGAATTATATATATATGTTTAATTAATGTACATAACACATAAAAAAAATTAGAACTTTTAATAAATTGGATTCCATATTTATTAGGCTTTGACCGTCAGATAAATCTAAATTACAATTTGGAAAATATGTCGTTAATGGAAATTAAAGCAAGACTTATACTGTTATTACTTAGTTCATTTTACTATTACTCACATATCAATTATCTTTTATCTACATTACAATTTAGGGTTATTATCTTGTTCATTGTTACGTTATGGCGATGCTTTGTGATTCTAAATCAAAATTATTGACACAGTTGGGACCCACGATGTCGAAGAAGATTGATGTTGATATGATCATGAAATCCCAAGAACAAATGTTCGGTGAATCATTTGATGGAAAAGAGAAAGCCAAGTCACGAGAAAGAGATAGGGAAGCAGCACGGATCACTATTGCAGGCATCAAAAGGACGGTTTACTTTGATGATGGTTTTCTAGCAGAAAGAGAATTGTTGGCCATTATGGGTGCTCCACCACAAATTATTGACAAAGCATTTGACGGAGAAGAGAAGAAAAAGAAGAAGAAGAAGAAGGTTACGTTCTGTGAGGAACAGTTGCGGTACTTGCAAGAAGAGAAAGCCAAGTCGAAGCTGAAAAAAGAGAGAGAAGCTGCTCGAATTGCTATTGCAAGCATGAAAAGGATAGTAAGCTTTGGTGATGATATTCAAGCGGAAATAGAATTTTTGACCATGATTGGTGCTCCATTACCAATTTTTGGCAAAGTAGTTAAGGAAGAAGATAAGAACAAGGAAAGTTGAGTTGTTGGAGAAGCAGTTGCAAGAAGAGAAAGTCAAGTCGCAGCAGAAAGAATTAGGATGGATGATTTTGAAGATGGGGAGTTTTGATGGGTGCTCTAAAAAGTCGTTGGTTTAGAGTTTGGTTGTTTTTCAATCGAATGTATTTTTCGTTTGATACTTAAGTGATTTTCATTATTAAGAATGCGTTTAATATTGAGGAAAAATATTTTCCATGAAAACTATTTTAATAATCTAATTGAAAAATATAGATGACTGATTACTGTATGTCAATTGCAATTTGTTCTCAGAATAATCTATCACTATTATAAGATCTTTAAACTTGTTTGAAAAAAAGAAAAAAAAATTGCCATAAAATTCCTTTTTTTGGGCCAAAAAATTAGCTTTCCTAGATATTATATATTATCGTAATTATAATGTTTGTTGATTTCGTGGTTATGTGTTGTTCATATTCTTAACTTTCTACCGTAGTTGGGAATTTTTTTAAATAAGTATGAATCAATCTAGAGATGCAATTCATGGGAGTACTTTAAAGATTGATTGAGCAAAGAAGCAAAAGATCATTTCGTGATAATAGATAAAGATATGAAAAATATTGTTTCTCATTTCTAATAAAACTTGGAAAATATCGGTTTATTTTTTGTAGCATGAATCATGTCTTACGTACAAAACTGAACCTATTGTTTAATCTATTTTTATGTTTTTTTTCTTAGTCTTCTTATAACGCCCCAAATTTCCAAACTATGACCCTAGCCGGTCTTTCAAAGCATATAGACTCCAAATTCGATGATTTTTAATGTCGGGAAGGTAATTTAAATAATTTCTTTCTTTAGGAAAATATTTGGATGTGAATTAAGGTCATAACGGATTCCTAAAGTATTAAGATTTTATGGCCTAATACCGAGAAAAAGAAAGATCGTGAAGCCCTTGTCCTAGCGTCTTCAACCATTCGAACAATCCAAGTTATGTGTTAAAAGTTATGCCTATTTTACTGAGCACTACAAATTTTGTGCAACCCGCCGTGCGAAGTAGAAATCAGCTGCGCGGGCAAGTGAGTGTTACTGTAAGGGTCATGCGAAGTAGGCTCCAGTTGAGCATCCACTCACGTGCTCCGAAATCATTTAAGTCTTTTCTTCTTTTCACGTTTTAAGAGGCTTGTTTTAGTCCTTTCCTCATTTCATAACCCTACCCCATGGATATTAACTTTCCCCAAAAGCCATATTATAGAAGATTTGATAAGTTACGTCAAACACTACTCCTCTTCTTATTTTACTTCAAGAAACAAGATCCAAGGTTATAAATTCTCAAAGTATCTTTTCTAATTAGTTCTTCTCTAGACATTGAAATTTTTGGGACTCTACAAGATGTCAATTCGAGCGGGACTCTACAAATTGTGTTCAACTCAAATTAGGATTTCTGGAGGCTACTCAACCCTAGTTTATGCCTATGTAAAGGGTACTAAATTCTCTTAAAAGGCATCTCAGAAATTTTATAAAGAGATCAAGATCTTGAATACTCCGCAAATTGATGGATCATTCATATAGAGAGGTCATATCTAAATCATCCTAGTTCGAGAAATACGCCACTAACGGCCCTCGAATCATGGATAAATCTTACGAGAGTAGAATCAAGGAATCAACAGATTTGTACCCGCTATCTTGATAAATAAAGTTATGTTTCTTCAGATTTTATTTGAGTGGTTTATTTATTTTCCATATGCTTAAAATTTGTTGCAAACAAATTGGCACGCCAATGGGACCAAATATGCCCTTTATCTCTTCTCTCTTAAATCAAATCTAAAGCTGCAAATGTGGAAGAATGAGTACTTCAAGCCTCGTCTTTGAGTTTCATCAAGTCTACTGTCACGCCTCGAGCCTACACCCTGGACGTGGCCGGCACTCGAAGACAATTGCTTGCCTCGATTAGACCCTTGGTCTGGCTTACTGAACTCAGCGGAAGACAACAATCAATAACTACAATGGTCAAACTTAACTGAACTGATAAAGCATACTAACTGAGAATGTTGTAAAGGTTTAAAACATTCATCTGGACAAAAGTGGCAACCCAAATCTAAACAAATAGAAAAAAATGGAAAGACTAAAGGACTAACATCTGATTTGTCTATCTATGTAACCTTCTAAAACTGAGATAGATGTTGGGACAGATCGACCCCACAACACCTAATAAAGAAAATACTGAAAAACAAAACAATAAAAAGAATCCTCCAGAATGCTACGAGGCTCACCAACTAACTCTGCTCAACTAGATCAACGGTGCGCCGGATGCCGATCCTCGTTACCTAAAGACAATTGACATCAGTATATTGAATGTACGAGTATGCGAGTTGGAATGCTAAAACAACTTAAGCTTGAAAAGAGAAAGAAGGAACACTTACCTTAGCTCTGCTCAACTCATTAATAACATAACTCAATAATACTAACTCATTTCAATATAAAGCAATTTAAAAGCAAGCGCAATATAAAAAAAAAACTATTTGAAAACATACTGTAAATTCTTAATGTATACAAGGATACAAATAACTCTGAGATGTATGTAAAAATAAAAATAAAAAACTGATGTATTATATAAATATATTTAACTTATGTGGGAGTTTTTCTAACCGACAACCATCACTTAAGAGCTATAGTGATGATAAAACGAGCGCATCCTATACCCGGTCAAAAGTATAAGACCTGAACTACCTAATGGATCCATTAGTCTACTGTGAAAAGGGTTCATTTAAAAAGTATGACATTTTTCTACCCATGGTGGCTACATGGTTTATGGGGACTGTGAGTTGTCTGAACTCTCTCCATATCGGTGCTCAATACTACTCTCAAAATATATTGACTCTTATGTTTTAAAAACATAAATATTTTGTGATTTGAGATTAGTGCTCAAAACCTTAGCTCAAGGGCTATCTTGGAAATCTCAGTTTCCCTGTTTGCTTCATTTAGAAAACTTTTACTCTTTTCTGAAAGCTAGCCCGAAGGCTCTTTGAAAATCTCAGTTTCCCTTCTTTTTAAATGTGAAAACATTTTATACTCCTTTGGAAATACCTAGTCCCCATATACTGCTTTGAAGAAATGTTCACTTTACTCTGAACCGAACTCAAACTTAAGTCTTAAAAAGACATTTAAAACGTTTTTGAAAGACTTATGAAACTTGAAATGAACTTCTTCTTCTTATCTTTAATCTTTACTCAACCTGATGTTTAAGTCTTAAAACAAGTTTAAAGTATTTGTAAAAGACTTCTTGAAAGGACTCTATGAACTTTCTAGACATGACTATAAACTTTCCTTGAATTTGAAGTTATAGATTCAAGGTTGTAATTCATGTTTCTGGATGATTTTTATATGATTAGAAGTCATTTAGAGTAGTTAGAATCATTAGGAAGTGTTAAAATACTTTAGAAAGGTTTAATCAGAATAAATTACAAAAACTGGGTGAAAAACGTCGATTCGGATGCGTCTGGGGCGCGCTGCGCCAACCTCTCTTGACTGAGGCTCCTTTCTGGCGCACTGCTGACGCGCTGCCCCAGCCTTCCTGGCGCTATGGGGGGCGTCGCGCCAACCTGTTTCTTATTAGGCAAAAATCTGCCGAATATTTCCTCTCGTTTCTAACCTTAAATTATTTTAATTCGATTGTTTTTCTCAAATTCACTTTAGATTCATGTACCCGCATCATATATACAAGGATCTAACCCAGTGAATTCAATAACAACACCTAGATCATCAAAGAACTCCTAATCTCTACTCATGTTTAAGAACGAAAGCAATTCAAGAACATTCAAAAATCTATCTTTTTAAGATGAAATCACTCTGAATCAAACATGCTCGGCATGTGGGTGAACGAACCCAACGTTATGGAAGACTCACATACCTTTTTAGGGATCACCCCCGACGAAATCTTCAAGTTAATTCGACGATCTTGGCGAGTCTTGCCCTCTTTCTTCTTCTCTTTTCTTCTCCTTTCTCCAAGCCCTAGCATGAATTTTCTTCTTTTTTTTCCTAAACTGAATAAATTCTTGTTTTACCCCAATTTAGTTCCTAAAACGAATTAATTAAATTAAGTATGGAAAATACAACTTTGTCCTTCCCAAATTCAGATTGGACTTTCCTTAATCCAACAGTCCAACTTCCAAAAGGCATAATTCACTCATACGATATCGAAATCGCGCAAACGCGGCGCATTGAAAAATATTATTCTAAGGGATTTCCAACCATATCTGGAACTACTCCTAACTCATCCTGAACTAGGAGTTATGGTCGTTTGAAAATGACAAAAATTCACTTTCCTAACTTAGACAAATTTTTCAGATTTTCTTATTCTTTCCAAATAAGTATTATCAAATTTTAAACTCTTTCTAGTTCTTTCTAGTTGCGAGGTGTTACATCTACACTTCGACAAGCCTTGAACCAGGGGGCATTTGTAGACATTGAAATTTTGTGGGACTCTACAAGATGTCAATTCGAGCTGGGACTCTACAAATTGTGTTCAACACAAATTAGGATTCTTGGAGGCTACGATCAACCCTAAAACCCAAGTTTATGCCTATATAAAGGGTACTAAATTCTCTCAAAAGACATCTCAGACATTTCATAAAGTAATCAAGATCACGAATACTCCGCAAATTGATGGATTATTCATATAGAGAGGTTAAATCTAAATCATCCTAGTTCGAGAAATACGCCACTAATGGCCCTCGAATCATGGATAAATCTTAGGAGAGTAAAATCAAGGGATCAACAGAATTGTACCCGCTATCTTCATCAATAAAGTTATGTTTTTTCAGATTTTATTTGAGTGGTTTATTTATTTTTCATATGTTTAAAATTTATTGCAACCATCTTCATCAAAAGGTATGTTTGAACACTCCCTACTTCAAACTACGCATACATGGTTTATATTATATTTTATTATTCGTATTTCCTAAATTACCTATTGAGGTAAGGGTTGAGAGTTGATCTCATGAAAATTGATTATAAATAATGTTCTTCTCTTGTTAATTGTTTTCAAATTACTTTACTTTGAATGAGTGAATTTCCTCATATGATTTTGAAAAGGGTTTTCCCTATAAATATTGAATTTGGAGATCTATGAGTCTTTCAAAAGCTTTGATTTAAATGATGAACAAATTGTACTTTTCCTCAGTTAAATGCTAATGATTTTGTATTTTATATGTTGTCTTATATAACTTGGAAAGAGTTGGATGTTGATATTGAACGAAATGTTTAAACATAAATGAGTCTTTGATTTTAAAAGGACAGTTTAAGAGTTCTAAATGGCTAACTATGAAATTGGCATGGTTAAATCTTAAATGGCTTGAAAGTCTTGATATGATGGTACAAATTGGAATATGTCTTATTTAGATAACTCTTTATAAATGAGAACTTCTAAAGATTTTAATTTGGGAGCTTAAAGAGTTTGGTAGTATCACCAAGAAGACGTAAGGTCCTTGTGACTCATCACCCAAAACTATTTTTCGATGTCGGAGGTCCCTGTCCTGAAATATGAATGACCATTGTAGGTTGTTAATTAGAGCAGCCTCTACATTTTTTTATTTGGGAGAGTTTGGTTCGCCAGATTCTGATATTTCTCAAAGTCATGCGGCATACATGCATTGGGGCCTTCGGTCAGTCAGAGGACGGACCTATGTAGTATGTGGGTCGCATTATGTCGGTAAACACTACCTTACTCAGAATTAATGATTTTTGAAAGGTTTTTGTTTAAATGTTTTGGGTCTGCACTTAATGATTTTGTCTTTTCTTTATGGTTATGTTACATATATGTCTTGCATGCCAGTACTCGTCGTACTGACCGTCCTCGGACGCTACATCTTTTCATGATGTAGGATCGGAGACACATGTTCGTGGCTCCAGGAAATAGTAGATCATTGAGGAATAACGATCAACATTGTGGTGCTTTTTCCATCTTTGGGAAAGTAGACTTTTTTTTATCAGTCTTTCCTTTAATTTTCATGGTATGTTGGGGGTCATGTCTCGATTTAGATATTGTTATTCTGTTATTAGAGGTTTTGTAGACCTATGGTTGATTGGATTTGGTTTGCTAATTAAGAGTTGAATTGGTTTTCAATTTTCAGTTTTCTTGAAAGTTGATTAGAATGGACCTTACTTTCCTCAATGGTATTTAAAAATTTGCATTTGTATTAGATTATCTGAATTAAGCAGGTTGGTTGGTGCTGTCAGGCCTAAGGGGTTTCAAGTGTCGTGTCACATCTAGGATGGGGTCTCGGGGCGTGACACTTTTAGATGAGTGAAGCTAAATCTCGCTGGCAATGCATAGATCGACGACTTACTTTCAAAAATCAAACCATATTGATAACTCAATGATTTATTTAATATAACATAAATTAAACTTTTTGGAATATCTTCAACAAGTTTTAACTTTTTACCTTAAAGATTCGTCCATGAGGCAAGCGGAGGTCAAAAGTTTAAGACTGTCGTTTTCAACATCAATCATGTAATTTCCTATAACTAGGTAGATAAAAGACACGGTGAGATTATTAAAATTACTTCAAAGCAACATATATGGTCACGTACATCACCACATTATTGTTTTAACTTATTAGAATTTATTTGTTTAAGCTGTTATTTGGTTGCTTCAAAGTAAATTCCAATTACATACACTTAATATCCAGGTATACATTCTTAATACTTATAGAATTTGTTCTAGATTACATGTAGCACTTATAGATTTTGTTCCTTAGCTTCTAAAAAAGGAAATCATATACTAATTGTGCATTGAGAAAGATGAATATCAAGAAAGTTATCAAACATGTTCAAAATAGTTTGCTATAATTGAATGCCTTTCCTAGTAAAATCCAGTTTTGGTGTAGTGATATTCGATACAGTTGCAATTACAGATTGAATCATTCCCTAAACGGTTTTGCTGGCTCGTTGCACTTGTAGAGGTGACAGTTAGACTTACGAGATCACTCAAGGATGATGGAGTCTGGAGCTTTTACCTTGAACTGCTGCAGTTTCCTCTAGCATCACCATATGTCGATGTACTGCTTGATGAGTATTAATTCATCCAGCTAGCTAGGTTATGCTATTAGTATAGCCACATTAATGATTTATTCCATTTGTAGTTTATCAACATAGGTTCATAATGATGTAACTAATGTTTGTTCAACTTTAAATGACAATCTATTCAGCTTGAAAGAGAATTATTTGAAGTTCACGCAAAGCTTAGAGACACTTCTTGTGGACAATTGAGGCACAAATTCATCGAACTCGCCCTTTGTTATTAACATCTGCATAGGAAGTAGATATTAGTGTTGAATCCCTTCAGCTTAAAAGAAGATCAGAACACGTTCATAGTTAGAACTAATCGTTCGAGACCAAGAGTTGGTAGATTGATTTATTGATAAGTCAAGTAACGTAAGGAGAAACTAACTCTTTCGAAACTATTGAGGGAGCTAGAATTGATCCTCCTATCCAGGTGTTGTACTTCCTCTCAGGTGGTGCAATCACCTCGATCTTCGTGCCCCTTGGAGCATGAGCAGTGATTTCCTTGCTCATACATTCTGCTATGCCAGGAAACATAGTTGAGCCACCACTAACCACAATGTTTGCAAATAAATCCTTCCTAATTTTAATCAAGGATACATCATACATCTATCCAAATTTCATTTCTTTTTTAAAAAGCAGGTAAAGTTCGAATAGTTTTGAAATGATGGTTGAATGTTGGCGGTGTGGAAGTAGTTATCGTCCTTCCTCCACACCCTCCTTTTTGTTGAAATGGATAATAATGCCATATATTTGCGCAAAATCAGAGTAGGTAGAACATTTGTCATTGGTAGTTCAGTAATTTTGGCTACCACATCATATCTAACAAAAATAGTTCTTATTCCGTCAACTCAAACCCGCTAACTGTCAATTTCTAAGTCTTTCAAAAACATAGTCCTATCACCTTCCTTAGCTAGAAGATCATAAACTTGACTTTGCTATCCGTAGTTGTGGCTGTTTGCTGGATTCATTAGTAATTGCATCGAAAACCTGCATTTAGAGACTAGTCAATTGTAATTATCAAAGATAAAGAGTGTCTTCATCCCACGGGAAGGCACCGATGTGTTTGATGTTGGTATACAAAATCAACATGTGGAGGAGATCAATGCTGGTATACAAAATCACCAAGATTCAACATTATCTTTACGTGTATCGAGAACGCAATGATTTGGTTGATGCTTTCGCAAAAGAATAAACTTAATTTTAGCTTCCAACGATTAAGAGGAGATAATGCTTTACATTAATCCCGGTACTTACTTTCAATGTGTACTATAATCATAATTATTCATAAATAATGATGTAAACTAACAACAAAGCAAGTGCTATTATACTTTTGCTTTCATTATCACCTACAACAATAGAAAGGTGTGAAAAAAATCTCTGCTTGCAAACCAGTTAACATAAATGAGCAGAGGATCGTCAAAGCTAAGATCCGAACTCAAGTAGAAAAGCATGAAAACCTAATTTTTACCGTTCTGCAATTTCACAACCACTTGTCGATACAACTGAAATGTCTGCTAATATAACCAAATGTTCTCAACCTAATGCAATATAGGCACTTAGTAACAGACGATCCACCAGTTTCCTCCTTACTAGCTTATTATAAAGAAAAGGTAAAAGCCCTCCAAGCAAGAATAGATCACTGTAATTTAAATGAAGCATTCATTTGAAGGGATTTAAATACAAAGATTTTTAAGTTCTCACCAAGTTTAGCGACACTTCCTGTGGACAATTGAGGGACCAAATTCATCATATTCGCTATTTGTTATACACATCTGCACGTGACGAAGATATTAGCAGTTAATTAAGAATTAACAAGAAGACAATCACCGTTAGAACCAACTATTTGAGACTAAGGACTTAATCGGTACATTTATTGATCCATCAAATATGGCAAAAATAAACTAACTTGTTGGTAAGTACTGAGTGAAGCGAGAACTGGTCCTCCTATCCAGATGCTGTACTTCCTCTCAGGTGGTGCAAACACCTTGATCTTCGTGTGGCTCGGAGCAAGAGCTGTGATTTCCTTGGTCATACGTTCTGTTAAGCCAGGAACAAAGTTGAGCCACCAACTAAGCACAATGTTTGCAAATAAATCTTTCCTAATATCAACATTGCATCTCATGAAGTCATGATTGAGTTGTAAGCTTTTTCATGAATTCCTGTCGCTTCAGGACAACGGAACCTCTCAGCACCAATATTAATGATGTGGCCAGAAGGAAGCTCATAGCCCTTCTCAACTGATTTTGAGCATTTTTTGCCTTGTCAATCTCCTGTGCAACATAAGCAATTGTTTCCTTCATATCACGAACAATTGGTAATATACGACCAAGGACAGTTAAATGATCATAACTCTTCGTTTGTTTCACGAGATACTGGGTAAGATGACGACCACCACGATTTATCAATGAGATAGCATCGGAAATTGCATGTCCCTCATATACAGGGACAGTGTGGCTCACGATATCACCAGAATCAACCACAATACCTTGCTGAAAAACAACAAATGAAATTAGTATTACTAACTAAAACAATAGAAGAAAACTAGCTTATGTCGGTATTCAATTCTGCTCAACTCTTACCAGTTGTACGACCATTAGCTAACAGAGAAAGAACAGCCTGATTTTCAACATACATGGCTGGAACATTGAATGTCTCAAACATAACTTGAGTCATTTTCTCTCGGTTAGGCTTGGGGTTAAATGGTGCCTCAGTCAGAAAAACAGGATGCTCTGCAGGAGAAACATGGAGTTCATGGTAAAACGTATGATGCCAGATTTTCTCCATATCATCCCAGTTTCTTACTACGCCACGTTCAATGGGATGTTTCAGAGTCAACATATATCTTTTAGACAGAGCTTCATCACCAACATAAGCATCTTTTAAGTTCCATCCAACCATGACGCCATTATGATGAGGACGACCAACTATACTTGGGAAAACAGCCCTGGGAGAATCATCCCCAGCAAATCCAGCCTGAACAAATAAAGGCTGAAATTGCAAGCACTTTATTTCTAACTAACCTTGGTCATTCCACTTCCGCAGTCAATAACAAATGTTTGAATATCCATGCTTTAAATAAGTGGAGTAGTATTTATTTTTCAAATTCAGACATCATTGTTAAATCTACGGAGTCAAAGTTAAAATGATTCATAAAATCGGCAAGAAATTTCTGATTGGGATTAAAACGAATCTAAATTGATGGTTAATCAAACAAATTCGAAACTTACCTTTACCTGAAACGAATCCATTGCTAATAAGTAATATCAATTGATGAGAAAAGGCTAGGATCCAAACTCCTCAATCCCTGGCAATCATCTAGATTCTATTTTCTCGTATTAGATTTTTTTTTTTTTCATTCTTGTATTAGAATTACTAAAAAGAAGTTTCAGCACACAAGAGTTGTTCCAAATGATCCAAAAACAACTTCCAAATCTAAAAATAAATTTGAGACCCTTAGCACTAAGAAGAGTATTCATAGGACAAAACAAAGTGAGGGAGAAAGAACATACTCATAAAGAGTACGGCTCCAACTGTAGATGAGTTGGCTGAGGAAACGTCAAGTGATGAGGCAGAAACTTCCCAAGAAGAATAGACCAGGATACAACTGATGAAGAAGCGTTTGGAGATTGAGATATTTCAGGATGCACGAGAAGAGAACATTGATAAGCAAAAAATATCTAGCAAAGGAAAAGTCTTCAGTGACAAGAAACCAAAAGAGATGTTCACAAACTAACACTACCAATCTACATGACTAAACATCATTGGGTTGAGTTTGTTCTTCTTACCAAAATATTGGGTTTATTACAAGAATCATTTATATGGCCTATTTGATCTTAGCACAAGAACATGTAACTCCGCACTTGCCAATGAGTCTACTATGTTGTTATTCCAGAACTTGTACATCATTTCATTTCCTGAACGTTCCTTCAATTCAATGCCAAATTCATTACTAGAAGGTGTTCACAGAAGTACTCTGGAATCACACCTCCAAAACTGGTGTTAAAACAAAGATCAAGAGAACTTGAAGATGATGCAACTTATATATCAACGTGTAGGCTTGAGAGTTGGTTTCTGAGACAAGTAAACCTTTAAGAAACTTCCTTACATGTTAGAAGCAAGGGAACCGGATCGCATATGTTTCAATTTCTTCAGAATTTATTGTTACAAAAATCAGATTGTATGTACCCTGAACGGTCAGGGACCAATGAATCATCCCGCCTTCCAATTTTTTGCTGAATTAGGAAACAAAACAGATATAAGTCGCAGAGGTTCTAACATTTTCATGGCATACTAATCAAATCACTTGAAATATATTAAACCCGAGAAAAGTTAAATCAGCATGTTGATACAGAGCAGCTAAAAGTTTAGAATATCCTACTGCTGAATACTGTATCCCTGCTGAAATAGCATTCATTTCCTGGAACTTAACTAGGCAGGTTTTAAGTTATCAAACCACTCTTAGAAGCACGCCCTGTTGATAATTGAAGGACCCATTTCATCATACTCAGCCTTCACTATACACATCTGCAAACCAAGTAGAAGCTGGGAATGAGACGTAGTTAATTAAATGACAGATCGATTAGTAAAATAAAGCAAAAAGAAACTAACTTTCTGGAAAGTACTGAGGGAGGCTAGAACTGATCCTCCTATCCAGGTGCTATACTTCCTCTCAGGTGGTGCAATCACCTTGATTTTCGTGTGGCTCGGAGCAAGTGCAGTGATTTCCTTGCTCATACGTTCTGTTAAGCCAGGGAACATAGTTGAGCCACCACTAAGCACAATGTTTGCAAATAAATCTTTCCTAATATCAACGTCGCATCTCATGATTGAGTTGTAGACTTTATCATGAATTCCTACCGCTTCCATTCCAACCAATGATGGTTGAAATAGGATTTCAGGGCAACGGAATGTCTCAGCACCAATATTGATGACTTCTCCATCAGGAAGCTTATAGCCCTTCTCAATTGATTTTGAGAATTTTTTTGCCTTTTCAAACTCCTGTTCATAATCCCGTGCAACATAAGCAATCGTCTCCTTCATATCACGAAATATATCGATATCTCTTTCCGAATCGTTAAATACATAAAGACCAGCCGTGAGTAACCTGGCGAGATACCATGTAAGATCAACACCACCAAGATCTAACTGTGAGATAGCATGGCGAAGTACATGTCCTTCATAGACAGGGATAGTGTGTGTCACACCATCACCAGAATCAAGCACAATACCTTGTTGAAAAAACAACAAACGAAATTAGTATGACTGACTAAAACAGTAGAGAACCAGCCTATATTGGCATTAAAATCTGCTATTTACCAGTTGTACGACCATTAGCTAACAGAGAAAGAACGGCCTGGCTTGCAACATACATAGCTGGAACATTGAATGTCTCCAACATGATTTGAGTCATTTTCTCTCGGTTTGCCTTGGGGTTAAATGGTGCCTCAGTCAGAAGAACAGGATGCTCCTCAGGAGCGACGCGAAGTTCATTGTAAAACGTGTGATGCCAAAGCTTCTCCATATCATCCCAGTTTTTTACAATGCCCTGTTCAATGGGATATCTCAGAATCAAAATACCTCTTTTAGCCCGAGCTTCATTACAAACATAGGCATCTCTTAGTCCCATTCCAAACGAGATGTGATTATGACGAGGACGACCAACAATACTTTTGATAACAACCCTTGGAGAATCATCCCCAGCAAAGCCGGCCTAAATAATCAAAGGAACAATTTATATAGTTAACACCAAGCATAGTGCTGAAAGCGCAAGCAGTTTATTACTAACTAACCTTGATCATTTCAGTTCCATTGTCAATAACAAGTGTTCGAATATCCATTCCACTGAACTTATATACTAAAGTTTTTTCGGAGAATCACATCAAAGCTTCAGACAAAAACAATAACAAAGACAAAGTATCTATATGGAGATGAATCCAATGCTAATTCAGAAAGCAGTATTGAGAGTGTAATTGTAAATGTAAATAAAACTAAAGTTTCAAAGCAAAATCATTATTGCTCTTTTGACCAATTCTTTCTTTCTGTTTTTTCCCTTTATATATGGAAAAGTTACTACTTGTTTGGCTAACTCAAAGTGTTAAAAAGTTTCGCATAGGTTTTGTTTAGATACTGGGCTTAATTTTAGGCTTGAAATAAGGAGTTATTCCTATACAATGTATATTGCTATAAAAATTAATATGAGTTGCATATCTAAAAAAATTTACTAAGTTAATAATCCCTCCTACACTATTTTTAACTTTTTGTAAATTTCATATTTTAACTATTAAACTTCTATGAAGTAGACTCATTTTTCAAGAGCTTTTTCATCTCCAACATACCTCTTAGCAAATTACCCCAAATATTTTGTCTTATATTGAATAGGGTTTTGTTTTAGTCTAGAGAGGGCTATAGTTTTGGGTTAATAGGAACACCCACTAGTTTAGATATGAAACTCACAAAATATTGAGAATATTCGGGGTCAAGTGTTAAACGAGATAATATCTCAAATAATCACTCAATTATGAACTTTTTTTCTCATTACTCAATTTTAATATCTAACTCAAAAATCATTCAATTGTGGACTATTTTCTCAGAAGCCACTCAATTATGGGTGTTTTGCTTATAAAAACACTCAACTTATTTAATTGATTTTTTTAATTAAATTTATTGACATAAAAATTTTATATCTAACCAAAATTTTAAACAATAAAAAGATATCCATTTAAATCATTTCATAACCCGCACACCTAATCAACTCGCTATATATATAATATTAATTCTTTTATATTTAAAAAAAATCATAAATTACAAAAATTATTTTTAGACTTAAATTTAGAACAAATTCAGTAGTGTTACTGTTAGGTTAGCCCTCAACTATATCCAAAATATTATCAACAGACTCGACTTTGGTCATATCACCTCCTAAATAATTTTAACATAAAATAAAGACTTGACTATGGGTCATATTACCTCCTTAACAATTTTAACATAAAATAAATACACCTTAAACGTTGATGTGGCATAAAGAGTGTGCCCCTCTTTGGAAGCAATTGAAGGTTACAAAGAGGATTTTACAAGAAATTAACAGGTACAAATTTCAACTTTTAATTGGACGTTACTTTAATTACATCTAATGTAAGTTTTGGGCTATATTTTTACAATGTACTGCTAAATTTTATATTTTGATCAAATAATCAGAACGTACGTTCTTAGTCTTTTTGAATAACTTTTCTAATCAAATAAGAACTGTCATATACGTAATCAGAACTCATATCATAGGTATAAAACAAAAATATGTCTTTTAATGTAGTCATAAGTGACATTTCTGAAAGAGTTGGTTTTGGTTCTTGTGGAATCAAACTAAATGGAAGATGAATTAACATGAATATTTGGTAGGAAGATAATTAGTACAAAATAAAAGTCAAGATAGTATCTTGGTAGGTGAAAGTTAGGCAAACCATAAAATGATTTCATATCTTAACCTTGACAATTTTGACACATAGTGATGTCATGGATGACATCAATAGGATGAATTTATTCCTATAAATAGGTAGCTCTTAATTCATTTTCAAATCATCCTCTCACTTGCCTTCTCATCTTCTAAGGCATTTGTGTTCTCTCTCTTGTAGTATTTCACTTGTATTCTTTGTAGAGTGAAATAAATATTGGTGCAGTTGTTCTTTGGTGGACGTAGGATCATTTTGATCCGAACCACGTTAAA
Organism: Solanum sitiens; assembly: GCA_016801875.1. Taxonomy (NCBI): domain Eukaryota; kingdom Viridiplantae; phylum Streptophyta; class Magnoliopsida; order Solanales; family Solanaceae; genus Solanum; species Solanum sitiens. The sequence continues at coordinate 180,353 of JABWTJ010000260.1, forward strand.
TATTGTTGTTCTTCCTTGTTCTTTAATTTCACGTTTCTGCTAACAATTGGTATCAGAGCTAAGGTTCTGTCTGAGTATGCTCTGTGGTTGCAGCACAGTCTGAACTTCCACATCAGAAAAGGATTACTTTGGTTTTCTGTAGTTCCAAATACATTGTAGTAGAAAAAGAAGAACAAGTAAAAAAATGAGTTCCATGAAGTTTGAAATTGATAGATTTAGTGGGCGCAACAACTTTAGTATCTGGAAAATCCAGATGATAGCGTTACTGCGGAGGGAAGGTTCAATCCATGCTATTGACGGAAAGTACCCCGATAAGATATCGGATTCCGACAAGGAAAAGATTGAAGGAGATGCATTGAGTGCAATCCAACTGTCCCTTGCACCTAACGTACTTTGTGAAGTGAGTACAAGTACCGAAGAGACGGCCAAAGAGTTATGGGAAAAGCTGAAAGGGCTTTACCAGGACCAGTCAGTGACAACAAGGATGTTGTTACAACGGCGTCTTCATACATTCAAGATGGATTCAGGTACTTTGTTGCAAGACCATCTAGATGCGTTCAATAAACTTGTGATGGACTTACAAACTGCTGGAATTAAAAAGGACGAGGAGACGCTTGCATGTTCTTTGCTATTTTCATTGACTTCAAAATATCGTGATATTGAGAATTTAATGATGTATAGCAAACAACCTATTAAACTTGAGCAAGTGCGGCAAGCACTAAACTCTTGTGATGTGCGGATGCATTTTGAAGGAGATAAAAGTGACGAAGCTAGTGGACTCTTTATAAGAGGTCGTACTAGCCAACAGGGAAGGAGCAAATCGAAGTACAGATCAAAGTCTCGTGTGAACAAAAAGAATGCGGAATGTTGGGGCTGTCACAAAAAAGGGGCACTTTGAACGAGATTGCCCTTTGTCGAAGTCCAAAGAAAAGGCGAGTGCATCCATTGTTGAGCAAGTACATGATAATGATAATGATTATGTACTAACATCATGCAATAGTGGAGTCTATGACAACAAATGGTTCTTAGACTCTGGTTGTACTCTGCATATGACATTCCGAAAAGATTGGTTCAGCAGCTATGAAACAAGCAGAGGAACTGTATTAATGGGCAATAATGCAACTTGTAAAATAGTTGGCATTGGTTCAGTTCATGTTCGCTGCCATGATGGAATCGTGAGGACTATTACAGAAGTCCGTCATGTTCCTGATCTAAAGAAGAATTTGATCTCCCTGGGTACTTTAGATAAACAAGGCTATAAGTACATGAGTGAAGGAGGAACTATGAAAGTGACTAAAGGGTCTTTAGTCATGTTGAAGGCCAAGCTGGAGGATGGCCTCTACACACTTGCGGGAAGCACCATTATTGGCTCTGTAGATGCATCTACAGTGCAGTTATCTAATGATGACAAGGCAAAATTATGGCACATGAGACTAGGCCATATGAGTGCACGAGGATTGGAGATGTTGAGCAACCGCAACCTTTTGAATGGTGAGAAGATCAGCACACTTGAATTTTGTGAGCACTGCGTCTTAGGGAAGCAGAAAAAGGTCAGCTTCAGCACTGGCAAGCACAAGACGGGAGGGGTGCTAGACTACATCCATTCAGATTTATGGGGTCCCTCTAAGCTTCCATCGAAGGGAGGAAAGAGGTATCTTCTCACATTCATTGATGATTTTTCACGAAAGTTTGGGTGCGTTTCCTGAAGACAAAAGGTGATGCTTTTGAAGCATTTAAAGAGTGGAAGATTTTGGTTGAAAATCAAATGGAGAGGAAAATCAAGTATCTTCGCACGGACAATGGCTTGGAGTTTTGCAGTGAAGAGTTCAATGATTTCTGCAAGGTTCATGGGATCGCAAGGCATAAGACGGTCAGGCACACACCACAGCAGAATGGAGTTGCCGAGAGAATGAACAGAACTCTTCTTGAGAAGGCTCGTTGTATGCTCTTACAAGCTAAGATGTCCAAAGTATTTTGGGCTGAAGCAGTTCATACTGCTTCTCATATTGTCAATCGGTCTCCAGCATCAGCGATTGACTTTAAGACTCCGAATGAGGTATGGTCAGGTGAACCATCTAACTATTCATACTTGCGAATATTTGGGTGTCCAGCTTATTATCATGTTAATGAAGGTAAGCTTGAACCAAGGGCTAAAAAGGCCATATTCGTAGGGTATGTAGATGGAGTAAAAGGGTACAAACTATGGTGTTTGTCTTTACTCAAATTTGTAGTTAGTAGAGATGTTACCTTTGATGAATCCTCTATACTTGATCCTCGTAAAGTTTCTGTGGAGTTATCTAGAAACGAGAACAACGAGCAGGTGGAGCTACCGGTGGAGCTTACCAAGGAACGGGATCAAGAGACTCAAATTAATGAGTCAAAAGATGCAGATCTTGAAGAACTTGCTTCCAATGAACCATACACAATTGCGAAAGGAAGGGACAAAAGGCAGATACGGAAACCGAAACGTCTTATAGAGCAAGAAAATCTGATTGCAAATGCGTTCGTAGCTGCAGAAGAAGAGATTAAGGATCTCGAGCCCTCTTCGTATGTTGAAGCAACTTCTTGCAAAGATGCTGCACAATGGCAGTTAGCCATGATGGAAGAGATGGAGTCTCTTCACAAAAATGATACATGGGTCTTAGTTAAAAGGCCAAAGGGGATGAGGACAGTTGGATGCAAATGGGTCTACAGAAAGAAAGAAGGTATTCCAGAAGTGGAAGCTGCTAGGTTCAAGGCGAGATTGGTTGCAAAGGGTTTCAGTCAGAAGGAGGGAATTGACTACAATGAGATCTTTTCTCCTGTCGTGAAACATAGCTCAATTCGCGTGCTACTAGCATTGGTTGCACAATTTGATTTAGAGCTTCAACAACTTGATGTCAAAACTGCTTTCTTACATGGTGATCTAGAAGAGACAATCTATATGGATCAGCCTAAAGGTTTCCTAGCTGAAGGAAAAGAAGTCCATGTATGCCAATTGAAGAAGTCTTTGTATGGTTTGAAGCAATCCCCTAGACAGTGGTACAAGAGGTTTGATGCATTTATGACTACACATGGATTTTCGAGGAGTGCATTTGATAGTTGTGTGTATCACAAGAAGATGTCTAGTAACTCTATGATTTATCTATTGTTGTATGTTGATGATATGCTTATTGCTGCTAACAACATCACAGAGATAAATATTTTGAAGAAACTGTTGAGCAAGGAATTTGACATGAAGGATCTAGGAGTTGCAAAGAAAATCCTTGGAATGGAAATTTCAAGAGAAAATGGTGTTGTACATCTTTCTCAGAAGAGGTACATCGGAAAAGTTCTTGAAAGATTCAATATGCATATGAGCAAGCCTGTAAGTACACCGTTAGCTTCTCATTTCAAGCTTTCAGAGTTACAAATGCCTCAATCTATGGATGAGGTGGAGCATATGTCAAAGGTTCCTTATGCGAGTGCAGTTGGTAGCATTATGTATGCTATGGTATGCACACGTCCAGATATTGCCCAATCTGTAAGTGTGGTAAGCAAGTACATGGCAAATCCAGGAAAAAGGCACTGGGAAGCTGTCAAGTGGATATTGAGATATCTCAAAGGAGCTCCTGATGTTGGCCTAACCTTCCGGAAAAGTGAAGGTATTTCAATTCTCGGTTATGTAGATTCTGACTATGCAGGGGATCTTAATCGAAGGAGGTCCACAACTGGATACATCTTTACTCACGTCGGTAGTGCCGTTAGTTGGAAATCGACTTTACAGTCGATTGTCGCTTTGTCTACAACAGAAGCAGAATATATGGCAGCAACGGAGGCAGTGAAAGAAGCTATCTGGTTGAAAGGTTTGGTGGCAGAATTGAGTTCGGTTCAGCTTGAATCAATTCTAAAATGTGATAGTCAAAGTGCTATTCATTTGATTAAAAATCAAAGATTTCATGAGCGCACCAAACACATTGATGTCAGATTTCATTTTATTCGAGATGTCGTAGAAAAGGGAGCTATCAAGGTTGAGAAGGTTATCACAGAAGATAACGCTGCAGACATGTTGACCAAAATAGTCCCGCTTGCCAAGTTTGCACACTGCAAGGACTTGGCGGGAGTATGCATCAATTGATGCAACTCTAAGAGAACAACTGCTAGGTGGAGCTGGTATGTTCAACAAAGGTTTGATTCTTCTTGTTTCTTACAATGGGATTGCCCAGTAAGCTTAGAAGTTTTGGCCGGAGTTGTTTATACGCATGCTTGGAACACAAACCAAGGTGGAGATTGAAAGAGTTGGTTTTGGTTCTTGTGGAATCAAACTAAATGGAAGATGAATTAACATGAATATTTGGTAGGAAGATAATTAGTACAAAATAAAAGTCAAGATAGTATCTTGGTAGGTGAAAGTTAGGCAAACCATAAAATGGTTTCATATCTTAACCTTGACAATTTTGACACATAGTGATGTCATGGATGACATCAATAGGATGAATTTATTCCTATAAATAGGTAGCTCTTAATTCATTTTCAAATCATCCTCTCACTTGCCTTCTCATCTTCTAAGGCATTTGTGTTCTCTCTCTTGTAGTATTTCACTTGTATTCTTTGTAGAGTGAAATAAATATTGGTGCAGTTGTTCTTTGGTGGACGTAGGATCATTTTGATCCGAACCACGTTAAATATTGTTGTTCTTCCTTGTTCTTTAATTTCACGTTTCCGCTAACAATTTCTATTCTCCAACTTTGAATACGGACAAAATAGGCACTAGTCTTGTACAAAATTGAATAAGTAAACTCATGCGTCCTACGTGGCATAATACACCTAGGATACCACATGGGAGGTAGGTTGGCCAGGACGTATATGCATACTTATTCATTTTATACGAGCTTAAATACTTATTTATATACACCCAAAGTTGATGAAAGACATAGATACAAGCGAAAATCAAGTTAAAGGGGCACATTTATCTATTATGCCTATATCAAAATCCTACATTCTCTTTTATGTATAGTCATGTGGTATATATCCAAATCCTTTTAAAGATTCGAATAAACCAAATGAGTTGCACAAGAAATCTGAACTCAAGCGTTTAATATTCAAATCTTGAATCCGCTCTCTAACTAAGTCCTCCTTGATATCCACGGAAACAAATGTACACTTTACCATGTTGATACAGAACAGCTAAAAACTAAAAGATCATACTGCTCTTGGTGTTGAATATCACATCAAACAAAGAAACATATCTCTGACTGCAATAGCATTCATTTCCCTGGAATTTAACTCGAAGGTTTTAAGCTATCAAACAATTCTTAGAAGCAAATCCTGTTGACAATTGAAGAACTGGTTTCATCATACTCAGCCTTCGCTATCCACATCTGCAAACCAAGTAGAAGTTGGGAATGAGAGACGTAGTCAATTAAATGACAGACGTGGTCAATTGAATGACTGATGATTAGTAAAATAAAGCCAAAAGAAACTAACTTTTTCGAAAGTACTGAGAGAGGCTAGAACGGATCCTCCTATCCAGGTGCTATACTTCCTCTCTGGTGGTGCAATCACCTTGATTTTCATATGGCTCGGAGAAAGTGCGGTGATTTCCTTGCTCATACATTCTGCTATGCCAGGGAACATAGTTGAGCCACCGCTAAGCACAATGTTTGCAAATAAATCTTTCCTAATATCAACGTCACATCTCATGATTGAGTTGTAGACTGTCATGAATTCCTACCGCTTCCATTCCACCCAATGATGGTTGAAATAGGACTTCAGGGAAACGGAATCTCTCTGCACCAATATTGATGACTTCTCAATCAGGAAGCTCATAGGCCTTCTCAACTGATTTTGAGCAATTTTTTGCCTTGTCAATCTCTTGTTCAAAATCCAGTGCAACATAAGCAATCGTCTCCTTCATATCATGAAACATCTCTGTACGTTCCCAACGGACGATTTCATTAAAACTATACACGAGATAGCTATTGAGAAAATTTTTAAGATCATGACCACCAAGATCTAACCGTGAGATAGCTTGGGGAAGTAGATGTCCTTCATAGACAGGGACAGCATGTGTCACACAATAACCAGAATCAAGCACAATACCTTGTTGAAAAAAAAAAAAACGAAATTAGTATGACTGACTAAAATAGTAGAGAACCAGCCTATATTGGCATTAAAATCTGCTATTTACCAGTTGTACGACCATTAGCTAACAGAGAAAGAACGGCCTGGCTTGCAACATACATAGCTGGAACATTGAATGTCTCCAACATGATTTTAGTCATTTTCTCTCGGTTTGCCTTGGGGTTAAATGGTGCCTCAGTCAGAAGAACAGGATGCTCCTCAGGAGCGACACCAAGTTCATTGTAAAATGTGTGATGCCAGAGCTTCTCCATAGCATCCCAGTTTCTTACAATGCCCTGTTCAATGGGATATTTCAGAACCAAAAGACCCCTAAATATTTTGTAAGTATAGTAAAATGTGTGATGCCAGAGCTTCTCCATCAGCCATCTTGTAAGGATATCAAATATTTTGCAAGTAGAGTATAGGTGAGACATCACTAGTACAAATACGGAGTTAAATTGGATATGTTTCATAAAATCAGCTCAGTCTGCACAAATTTTCTGCTTCTCCTTATAGATTTCTTTATACGAAGGAGATTCAACAAGTTATATATATACATGTATCTAAAAACTTTACCTATATATGCAGAACATGAAATCTATCAAACCTAAATTTCAAACAAAAACAATAAGAAATACAAAGTACCTTTGTGGAGATAATCCAATGCTAATTAATTCAGTAAGCAGTATTGAAAGTGTAAATGCAAATAAAACTCAATTTTCAAATCAAAATTATTATTACTGCTCTTTGACCAATTCTTTCTTTCTGTTTTTTTCCTTTATGGAAAAATTACTGCTTTAGCTAGCTAACTCAAAAGAGGCAAAAGTTTGTATAAAATTGAGCCAGGTTTGAGTATCTCATTTTTTTTTCTCAATTTTAATTGCAGAAATTTTCAAAGGGTTTAGATGTTTGAAATAAGGAGATACTGGTATTGAATGTATATTGCTATAAAACTGAATATGTTGCTTTGCAAATTCTTGGGTGCTCACACAAATATTCTGAACTACCATGGGCTCATAGTAAAATACCCCTATGGAATATCACATGCTGATACAACTTCAGGAGAACCACATAAATCACCACGCACATGAATATAATTTGATTGACTAAATTAAAAGTCCCTCCTAAGTTATTAACATTTTGCGAGTTTCATATCTTCCACGTGTCTCTGATCAAATTACCCCAAATATTTTGTTTCATATTGAATAGGTTTCTCTTAGTTTAGAGGGGGGCTATAATTTAGGAGTAATAGAAGCACATGATAGTTATATGTTCCATGTTATTCTTGTGAGTTGTCACATCTCATCCATCTAGTTCTAAGCTTGTAAATAACAAACTCGAACATAGAAAAAGGCGATCAATTTTTTTTAAAAAAAAATTGCACATAAAATGGTTCTGAATCACACAGAAGTCGAAGACACAAAGGCAAATGTAGTACATAACTTATGGGTTCATTCGTAGTAACTTTGGTTCAGACCATTGAATAAGAAGAAAAAGTTCACGAAATAAATCAAGTAGTAATAGATATCAACCCAATAGACAGAGTGGGTTGTGGTAGAATTCTGAACTCGAGACCATGATATTCAAATCCAAAATTTGCTCGCCAAACTCATAGTCAGGCACTCAGGCTCTGAGTCCTCTCTGGTATCTAAAGAGCTTGCACATTAGTTACTTTAAAACCATATATAATGGCATTCTTTCATATCAGCTCTTGCAAATTGAATAACTTAGGTAAGCCTTTTATAATAATGAAAGCTAAATCAAAAAATGCAATTACAACGAAGTAGAAAAAACAGAGATTTTCCCCCTTTCATACCAAAACCTGAAATTGAAATACATTCATTTGCTTGAATTTAACTAGGGAGTGTATTTAAGTTATCAAACCACGATGCGCATCCTGTGAACTAACACAGGACCACATTCATCATACTCAGCCGTCGGTATCCACATCTGCACAAGAAGTAGAAGGTATTCAACAAGACACTCACAATTACAACAAATTATTTATCAATTGAATGACTGATCCATTAGTAAAAGAAAGCAAAAAGAAACTAACTTTTTGGGAAGTACTGAGGGAAGCTAGAATTGATCACCCTATCCAGGTGCTGTACTTCCTCTCTCAGGTGGTGCAACCACCTCGATCTTCATGTGGCTCGGAGAAAGAGCACTGATTTCCTTGCTCATACGTTCTGCTATGCCAGGAAACAAAGTTGAGCCACCACTAAGCACAATGTTTGCAAATAAATCTTTCCTAATATCAACATCGCATCTCATGATTGAGTTGTAGACTTTGTCATGAATTCCTGTCGTTTCCATTCCAACGAATGATGGTTGAAAGAGGACTTCAGGTAAACGGAATCCCTCAGCACCAATATTGACGACGTCTCCATTAGGAAACTCATGTAATTTCTCAAGTAATTTTGAGCAATTTTTTGCCTTCTCATTCTCCTGCTCAAAATCCAGTGCAACATAAGCAAACGTCTCCTTCAAATCATGAAACATATCCGTACGACTTTCCCAACGTCATAATTATATATGTTATACCCCTCCTCGAGTAACTTCATGAGATACTTTGAAAGATCACGACCACCAATATCTAATCGTGAGATAGCATGGGGAAGTACATGTCCCTCATAGATAGGGACAATGTGGGTCACACAATCACCGGAATCAAGCACAATACCTTGTTGGAAAAACAACAAACGAAATCAGTATGACTGACTAAAACAGTAGAGAACCAAGCAATCCAATCGGATTCTTACCAGTTGTACGACCATTAGCAAAAAGAGAAAGAACGGCCTGGGTTGCGACATACATGGATGCAACATTGAATTTCTCAAACATGATTTCAGTCATTTTCTCTCGGTTAGCCTTGGAGTTAAATGGTGCCTCAGTCAGAAGAACGGGATGCTGCTACGGATAGACACCAAGTTCATTGTAAAATGTGTGATGCCAAAGTGTTTCCATATCATCCCAGTTTCTTACTATGCCCTGTTCAATGGGATGATTCAGAGTAATCATACCTCTTTTCGACTGAGCTTCATAACCAACATACCGATCACGGCTTCTAATACTAACTATTATAACAGTATGACGAGGACGACCAACTAAACTTGGGAAAACAGTCCTTGGAGAATCATCCCCAGCAAAGCCAGCCTAAAGAAACAAAGGACACAAGTTAACACCAAGCATAGAGCTGAAATTGCAACCACTTTATTTATAACTATCCTTGGTCATTTCAGTTCCGTTGTCAAAAACCAGTGAATATCCATCTTGTAAGGACTTCAAATATTTATTTTGGTAACGGTGACGGAGCCAAAAATTCTAATATAGGGATTCAAAAACAAAAATACAAAATACAAAGTCCGTGTAATTGGAGATGAATCCAATGCTAATTCAGTAAGCAGTATTGAGAATGTAATTGTAAATGAAAATAAATCAAAAAATTCGAATCAAAATCATTATCGACTCAAATTTTCGTCTATTTCATCTTTAAGCTTTTTTGTTTTCTCAATTCTAATTGGGAAAATTTCAAACATTGTTAGGGTTTAGATACTAGTATGCTTAATATTAATATATTGCTATAAAACTCAATTTTGTCGCTATGATATGTAATATTTTGAAAGTATAGTAGAGTAATTAGAAGGTTGAGTTAGCTAAGTCACGTGATTCTATTGAGGTGGGAGAGTTTAAAGGTTATATAAGCCCTATACCATTTTCTCATTTAATTGATTCGATTTTTTTTATATATATATAATAGGATCCTAACTATCACACTTTTCATTCTCCATCCTCAAAGATTCTATGTTCACTCTACCACAAGTGATAGGCCTTTTCGAGTCAAGTGTTATTGATACAATTAAGAGCCCCAAAAGCTAATTATTAAGGTAGAAGAGTTCTAAGATTGTATAAGCCTCATAATGGTTACGTTCCTCATTTAATCCATATGGGATTTTTTATTTTTATTATTTTTTTGGTTATAGGATCATAACACATGCTATGAGAATATTTTAATCCAAAAGCTCCTCCAAAGCATTTCAAGTAACAGTATACATTGATTTTTTTTTTTGAGAAATTCATATCTTAACTATTGGATTATCACATAATCCTCCTAAACTTCCATTAATTGATTGTGCCAGATGAATTCATTTTTAGTGGTTTTTTCACCTCTTACGTGCCTCTTAAGCAAACTAACTGTTTAAATATGAAACTCTCAAAATGATAACGTTTTTGAGGGGTGGGGGTGGGAATAGTGTGGGGGTGGGTGTTTGACCTATTCACTCAGTTAAATAATTAATTCGAAATCGTATTTATGTTTGTTTACAAAAATATTATTTCTTTATTTTAATTTATGTGACATTGGAATTACGAGTCAAATGAGTTGTTTTTTTACCCTATTTTTGCCATGTCTTTAAATATTTTAATTATGAATTAATTATTCTAATTTAAAGTATTTTTTAAGTAATTAAAATTAAAGAGTAGTATCATGTAAATTGGGATGGAAAGATGTAATTTATAGTTTAAATAATAAAATGTTCTTCAAAATAAAAATCTTTCAATACTTGTTTAGCTTATTATCTTCCATGCTATTCTTGTGACATCTATCTCATCTTGTTTTAAGCTTGTAAATAACATAATTGAAGACACATAGCATAGGATATTAATTTGGTGCATAAGTTATGGTTCATCTGTAGTAACTTTGGCTCAAACCCCAAATAAGGGTAAAAATTTCACTAGACAAATCAAATAATAAATTTAGAACAAAGTAGACGGAATATAAAATGCATATAAGATTGGGTATCGCTTCAAAAAAGAAACATCTCTCTGATTAAAATAACAGTCATTTGCTGCAATTTAACTAGGGAGAATTTAAGCTATCAACCTACTCTTAGATGCACATCCTGTGAACCAGCGTAGGACCGCATTTCAAAATACTCAGCATTTCAAGTAGAAGGTTAGTGTTGAATCCTTGAGGATAAAAAAGTTATTCAACAAGACATTCACAACAAATTATCTAGTTCGGAATGAGAGATGTGGTTAATTGAATCACTAAAATAAACTAACCTTTTGGAAAGTACAACTGATCCTCCTATCCAGGTGTTGTACTTCGTGCAATCACCTTGATCGTTGTGTGGCTCGGAGCAAGAGCAGTGATTTCCTTGGTCATACGTTCTACAAAGCCAGGAAACATAGTTGAGCCACCACTAAGCACAATGTTTGCAAATAAATCTTTCCTAATATCAATATCACTTTTCATGATTGAATTGTAGACTTTTTTCATGGATTCCTGTCCGTCCCTTTCCGACCAGTGATGGATTTCGGACTAATATAACCTATATAATTATTGTGGTATCTCGTATTGTTCTAAGGGTAAAATTGATATTTAAAAACACTTAAAGTGGTTCGTGTTGCGGAAGTAGAATATATAGAGAGTGATGGAATCACAACTGCTATATCTAAATGTAGCTAATAAATAGTAAATGAGACAACAATAAAAAGAACACCAGGAATTAACGAGGTTCGGCAAACTTTTGTTTCTTTTGCCTAGTCCTCAGACACAACCAACCAATATTTATTTCACTCCAAAAGAGTACAAGTGAAATACTACAAGAGAGAAAGAAGAACAAATGTCTTAGGAGATGAGAAGGCAAGTGAAAGGTGTTACAAATGAATTAGGAGCTACCTATATATAGGAGTGAATTCTTCCTATTGATGTCATCCATGACATCACAATATGTCAAAATGTCAAGATTTACCTTGTGAAACCAATTTATTGTTCACCTAAATTTCACCTACAAAAGGTGCTATTTTTGACTTTTCTACCAATGAAGAATTATCCTCCTAACTACCATATCTTCTCATTAATTCATTTTTGAATCTTGTCAAATTTAACAAATCTCCACCTTGGCAAGATTCTCCATTTTCAACTTTCTCTCAACAACAATTTTGATTGTGTCTTCAACCTCAATCTTCAATGTTCAACAATGTTGATCAACTTCAAGCAATGTTGAAACTTGACCGCAGTCACCACTTTTGTTAACATATCGGCAGGATTATCCGTAGTATGAATTTTCTGCATTATGACTCCACCATCTTCTATGATCTCTCGTATGAAATGATATCGGACGTCAATGTACTTCGTCCTTGCATGATAAACTTGGTTCTTTGCTAATTGAATAGCACTCTGACTATCACAAAATATTGTGATTCCTTCTTGTCCAACACCAAGTTCTCTAAGCAATCCTTGAAGCCAAATTGCTTCTTTCGCAGCCTCTGTAATTGCCATGTTCTCTGCCTCAATGGTAGACAAAGCAACTGTTGACTGCAAAGTAGACTTCCAACTAACTGGTGCATTTGCAATAGTGAAAACATAACCAGTAGTTGATCTTCATTTGTCCAAATCACCTGCATAATCTGAGTCACAATATCCAACAAGATATTGACTATCTTTCTGCTCGAAAACCAAACCAACATCTACAGTATTATAAATATACCGTAGAATCCATTTTACAGCCTGCCAATGATCCTTTCCAGGATTGTGCATGTACCTGCTTACAACTCCAACAGCGTGTGAAATATCTGGCCTTGTGCAAACCATTGCATACATCAAGCTACCAATAGCATTCGCGTATGGCACTCTTGACATATATTCTCGTTCAGCTTCATTCTTAGGTGACATAGCATCACTAAGCTTAAAATGAGGAGCAAGCGGAGTGCTAACCGACTTTGTTTTTTCATTCATACCGAATCGCTTTAGTACTCTCTTCAAATATTCTTTCTGAGATAAATATAGTTTCTTTGAATGTCTATCTCTTTTTATCTCCATGCCAAGAATCTTCTTTGCCTCACCCAAATCCTTCATCTCAAACTCCTTTCTTAGTTGAATCTTTAGCTTCTCAATTTCCTCTTGACTTTTAGAAGCTATCAACATATCATCAACATATAGGAGAAGATATATAAAGAAATTATCTTCAAGCTTGCGCAAATACACACAATGATCGTATTTGCTTCTTATGTACCTTTGCTGCAACATAAACTTGTCAAATCATTTGTACCATTGTCTAGAAGATTGTTTCAATCCGTACAATGATTTTTCAAGTTTGCACACCATATTTTCTTTTCCATTAACTTTGAATCCTTCTGGCTGAGTCATATAGATTTCCTCTTCCAAGTCTCCATGTAAAAAAGCAATTTTTACATCCAACTGAACTAGTTTCAAATTCAACTGTGCTACCAAAGCCAACAAAACTCTAATGGAGGAGTGTTTCACAACTGGAGAAAATACCTCATGATAATCAATTCCCTCCTTTTGGGCATATCCTTTGGCCACCAATCTTGCTTTGTAGCGAACATCTTCTTGGTTAGGAAATCCCTCTTTCTTTGCAAATACCCATTTGCACCCAATTGCTTTCTTGTCCTCTGGGAGGTTGGCCAATCTCCATTTATGATTCTGATGAAGGGATTGCATTTCTTCATCCATGGCATTCCTCCACTTATCTTTTTGTGAACTTTGGACTGCATCTTTATAAGTGGTAGGAATGTCATCGGCTGCAATTGAGTTAGCACAAGCCACCATATCTGTGAGTCGAGCAGGTTTTCTTATTGTTCTTTTTGGCTTGCTCGTTTCTATTGATTCAAGTTGTGGTTGAGGTTCTTGAGATGGAACCTCCTCTTTGACTGGCTCTTCTTCAAGAGGAAAATCTTCTGTTGTTTCCTCGTTTGATCCATGTGTTGGGAAAATTATCTTTCCCTCAAACTCCATCTGCTTTGAAGCACCATCAATTTGTTTGGCTTCTTCAAGTGTTACCTTATTTGTCAAGGCAGATTCATCAAAGGTAACATCCCTGCTGAAAATAACTTTTCTTGTCTCTGGACACCATAAACGGTATCCTTTGACTCCAGAAGTAATTCCCATAAATAAAGCTTTCTTTGCTCTTGGGTCCAATTTTGACTCTCTTACATGATAATATGCAATTGAGCCAAATACATGTAAAGAACCATAATCTTCAGCAGGTTTTCCATACCATTTTTCAAATGGTGTCTTCCCACCAATAGCAGCAGATGGTAGACGATTAATGAGGTGGCACGCATATGTTATTGCCTCAGCCCAAAATTCTTTGCCCAAGCCAGCATTGGACAACATACACCGAACTTTCTCCAGAAAAGTTCGGTTCATGCGTTCTGCCACTCCATTTTGTTGTGGTGTATTTCTGACGGTGAAATGTCTGACGATGCCATTTTCTTCACAAATTTTCTGAAAAAGATCATTTTTGTATTCGCCACCATTGTCTGTACGAAGACACTTGATCTTTCTGCCACTTTGAGTTTCTATCATCGCCTTCCATTTGAGAAAAATTCTCAAAACTTCATCTTTTGTTTTCATCGTATACACCCACAATCTTCGAGAAAAATCATCAACAAAGGTTACAAAATAGTGTTTCCCACCTAATGAAGGTGTTTTGGAAGCACCCCAAACATCCGAATGAACATAATCCAAAATACCTTTAGTATTATGGATAACTGTTCCAAATTTAACCCTTGTTTGCTTTCCCTTGATACAATGCTCACAAAACTCCAAGTTGCAAGTTTTAACTCCTTTTAGCAATCCTTGATCCGATAAAGTTTTCAAGGATTTCCCTCCAGCATGTCCCAAGCGCATATGCCACAACTTGGTCATTTCTGCCTCCTTCTCGTCATTGGATGTTGTTGCCGCTATCCCAATAACTGTATTACCTTGATAGTGGTACATGTTATTATTTCTTCGAATTGCCTTCATTACCACCAGTGCACCAGAGCATATTCTCATCACGCCATTATCTGTAATGACTTTGAACCCGTTTTATTCTAGGGCTCCAACAGAAATAAGATTTTTCTTCAAATCTAGTACATATCGAACATCTGTTAATGTTCTACTTAATCCATCATGGTTCCTTAATCGGATTGAACCAACACCATATGCGGTAAGAGGATTATTGTTTGCAGTGTGAATAACTCCACATTCTCCTTCTTGTAAATCAATAAACCAGTCCCGATTGGGACACATATGATAACTACAAGCTGAGTCCATCAACCATATATCAGATGATTTGAATGGATCTGTTGTAACTAGTGAGTAATCGGAGTCATCACAATCAGCCACATTTGAATCCATGACAGCCTTCCCATTATTTGGTTTGGCTTTGCTATTCAACTTTGGGCAGTCTTTCTTCCAATGCCCTTTTTCTCGGCAAAAGGCACATTCATCTTTGCTGAGTCTCGATCTTGACTTGGATCTCCCTTTCTTCGTTCTAATATGATTTTGAGAACGACCTCTCGCAACCAATGTTTCTGCTTCTCCGCCTTTTTATTTTTCTCTCTTTCTTTGTTCATAACTGTATAAGGCAGAACAAACTTCTTTGAGAGATACTTCATCATTCCCATGCAGTAGAGTCGTTTCAAGATGTTCGAACTCATCGGGAAGTGAACCTAACAACATTAAGGACATATCTCCATCCGTAAAAGTCACGTCCATATTCCGCAAATCTGTCGCCAACTTATTAAAGCTGGTGATATGATCATTCATTGTGCTACCAGGAATATACGTGAAGCGTAACAGTCTTCTTTTCATGTAAAGTTTATTTTGACTGTTTTTCTTCAAGAATTTCTCCTCCAATGAATTCCATAATTTATTTGCAGATGTTTCCTTCGTGTATGGATACTTTTGTTCTCTTGCAAGGTAAGATCGAATGGTACCGCAAGCAACATGGTTGATAATCTTCCAATCTTCTTCTCCTACACCATTTGGTTTCTTTTCTTCAATGGCGATATCTAGCCATTGTTGAAAAAGAACATCAAGGACCTCGCCTTGCCACATTCCGAAATGTCCTGACCCGTCAAAAATTTCAACTGCAAATTTCGCATTTGACACAATTCTTGTCATAAGCGAAGATGCCAATGATGACGTATTATTGACACTTGATGTGGACTCATCATTTTTCTTGTCTCCCATTTTACTACAAATACTATTTACTAGCTAACAATGCAAAGACCAAAGTAAATCCTTTTTCTGATGTGGAAGTTCAGACTATGTTGCAACCACAGAGCATACTCAGATAATACCTTGGCTCTGATACCAATTGTTGCGGAAGCCAAATATATAGAGAGTGATGGAATCACAACTGCTATATCTAAATGTAGCTAATAAATAGTAAATGAGACAACAATAAAAAGAACACCAGGAATTAACGAGGTTCGGCAAACTTTTGTTTTCTTTTGCCTAGTCCTCAGACACAACCAACCAATATTTATTTCACTCCAAAAGAGTACAAGTGAAATACTACAAGAGAGAAAGAAGAACAAATGCCTTAGGAGATGAGAAGACAAGTGAGAGGTGTGTTACAAATGAATTGGAGCTACCTATATATAGGAGTGAATTCTTCCTATTGATGTCATCAATGACATCACAATATGTTAAAATGTCAAGATTTACCTTGTGAAACCAATTTATTGTTCACCTAAATTTCACCTACAAAAGATGCTATTTTTGACTTTTCTACCAATGAAGAATTATCCTTCAAACTACCATATCTTCTCATTAATCCATTTATGAATCTTGTCAAATTTAACAGTTCGTACTTTGTAATAGTTATATAGGCGATTATCAATTAGTTTAAAAGGGTCCCAAATCAACGATCATTTTTTCATGTCAAAAAAGAAAGAAAAATTAACTTTAGCTTATCTTTTTTCTTGACGTCCGGTACTCACATTGAAGTACGCCTAATACCAGATAATTTACACCAGAAAGTCCTAAATTGAGTGTAAAAACGCTCCCTAATTATATTGTGATTCACCAATTATTATGAAATACAGTTTGCTTTATGGTTAAATTTACAGTAGAAAGACCTGAACAAGAATTTAGGCTTGCAAATTCAATAACATAAAAAGTGTTACCAAACAAATTAAAATTACACAAAACGCAAGAACTCTTGACATATAGAATTAATTCACTTGATAGGAAATAAACTAAGGTTTAACAAAACCACTCTTAGAAGCACTTCCTATGGACAATTGCTGGACCAGATTCATCATACTCTGCCTTCGTTATCCACATCTGTAAAGCAAGTACAAGTTAGCAAATATATAGAAGAGAACAAATTATTCGAGATTGAGACGTAGATGATAGGTTGATTGATCGATGACAACAACAAAGAGAGGGAAAATGAGACTAACTTGTTGGAAAGTACTGAGGGAAGCTAGAATTGATCCTCCAATCCAGACGCTGTACTTCCTTTCAGGTGGTGCAACGACCTTGATCTTCATGCTGCTTGGAGCAAGAGCAGTAATTTCCTTGCTCATACGATCCGTTATACCAGGGAACATAGTTGAGCCACCACTAAGCACAACGTTTCCATATAAATCTCTTCTAATATCCACATCACACTTCATGATTGAGCTATATGTTGTTTCATGAATTCCGACGGCTTCCATTCCAATCAATGATGGCTGGAATAGGACTTCAGGGCAACGGAACCTCTCAGCACCAATAGTGACTATTTGCCCATCTGGAAGTTCATAACTCTTCTCAACATCCTTACCGTTCTTTGTAGTCTCGAGCTCCTGTTCATAATCCAGTGCCACATACGCAAGCTTCTCCTTCACATCACGAACAATCTCCCGTTCAGCAGCAGTGGTGAATGAATAACCTCTCTCTGTGAGAATCATCATGAGATAATCTGTAAGATCACGACCAGCAAGATCTAACCGCAAGATAGCATGGGGAAGTGCATATCCCTCATAGATAGGGACAGTGTGGCTCACACCATCACCAGAATCGAGCACAATACCTTGTTGGAAAAAAGCAAACAAATTAGTAACAGAAAGCCAAAAAGAATTAGTATGCATTCCTAATCAATACGTGCTGCTTACCAGTTGTACGACCACTAGCATAAAGAGATAGAACAGCCTGGATTGCAATATACATGGCTGGCACATTGAATGTCTCAAACATGATTTGAGTCATTTTCTCTCGGTTTGCCTTAGGGTTAAGTGGTGCCTCAGTCAAAAGAATGGAATGCTCCTCTGGAGCAACTCGGAGCTCATTGTAAAAAGTGTGATGCCAGATTTTCTCCATATCATCCCAGTTGTCTACTATACCATGTCTAATCGGATACTTTAGAGTCAAAATGCCTCTTTTGGATTGAGCTTCATCACCAACATAGGCATCTTTTTGTCCCATTCCAACCATGACACCTGTGTACCGAGGACGACCAACTATACTTGGAAAAACAGCTCTTGGAGCATCATCCCCAGCAAAACCAGCCTAAAGAAACAAATAACATAGTTGTTGTACATCAGTAAAGTCAGATAGTTAGAGAGTAATAAGAATCGCAAGCAGTTTTTGCTAACCAACCTTGACCATTCCAGTTCCATTGTCAACTACAAGTGGTTGAATATCTTCTCCATCAGCCATCTTATAAACGCTGCACATAAGTAAAATTGAGGTAATACATCACTAGTACAAACACATAACCAATGTAGAAGATGTTCAAAGTATAAAGTCATTTATGTGAAAGTTTTTGTGTAGGAATCTCTTACTTTGTGTATTATTATTTCAACCTCGCGTCAGCTTGAGGTGAGATAGACTTAACATAGAAATCACAAACAGAGTGGCACAAGTAGTAGGGGAATCATGCAAAAGAAACAACACAGGAAAGGAATAAGAGGTGTCAATTTGTGCAGTGGTAGTTCATTCATGCAATTGTTCACTTCACTTGACGACACATTAAACCTAAACACCAAGATATGGTAATAGTGAAACATAAAATCCATTTAACTCAAGATAAGTTCCGTTACTATTACATATTATTAAGTTACCAGTTTCTTATCGACATATCTCCTCAATACTCTACAGAAGTATGTCCATTTTCCAAGATTTCTAAGTTCCCTTTCTCTCAATAGAAAGAAAGAGCAAAATGCTAAAGAATTGCTAGTACTTACTAGTTTTCTAGTTGCACAGGACGAATTCACATTCATAAAGGATTGGCTGTACTAAGGTTGAGAAAACACAAAACAAAATGAGTAGTGAACAACTGAACATGCAATATGTTACGCAATGAGAACATTGCAAAACTATTATTTCACGTTTTGCTAAAGAATACCGTGTGCTCACTGCATATATCTATTTATGGATTCACTCAGATTGCATCTCTAGGTAGAGATGATAAATCGTGTTAAGACAAAGAATGTTAGCCTCGCAAATAGTAATCTTAGGACTCATTTGGTTGGAAAACAAGTTATTCTGATATTGGTTATCATCTATAAAAATAACATTATTCCAGATCGTAAACATGGGGACAAAATCAAACTCAAATTAGTCCCGGATTAGTTACTTAACAAAAAACTACCGATCATATTCCACAGAAATTACGTTCTAATCGAATCAATGTAGCACTTGTTGGCTATTTTTCTTTAACAAAATAAAAAAGAACAAACCATACTAATCCAAAAACATCACTTGTTCCCACCAAAACATGTTCAAAAAAAATTCCATCAAAACACATGAAATCAACCTAAGCAAGTGTCAAAGTGAATCTGAAACACCAAAACTGTTTAACTGGTTATAGAAACAAATAGTTGAATTACTTCATCCATACAAAATATCAAATACACATAGCCATGTATTAACAAACATGTACAAAATTTAGTTACTAACCGTATCAGAAAGTTCAAATCCTGACTCCATTGCCTAAAAACCGAAAAACAAAAAACACTCAACTTCAAATAAATTATGAAGCAGTATTATAACTTACCTCTGGATGAAATTGGTTGCTAGTTCAGTATAGGGTTCTTACGAAAACAGAGGATTTTTGGCAGAATTTTATTTAATTTGAAAAAACAGAGAATCAATAATTCGAAATTCTAAGCATGTTTTTTTTCTCTAGACACGTATCATCGTAAATAACTGTAAATACAAATGAAATTTTAATTTTAAATCAAATATTAATTAATTATCTTGGACCAATTTAATTTTTTTTCCTTTTTTTGAGGTTTGTTTCCTTTTAAATGACAAAAAATAATATATCTTCTAATATTACGTACTACTCTTCAATTATTTCAACAGATTTTCCATTGAAGAAACAAATTATCTCATAGTATATATAATACTTTTATTTACATTACAATATTTTAATTGCAAAATTCTAATTCATGTGTTGCGCTTTAATTACTCAATCAAAATCAAATCAAATTACTTTTTACTCATCATAAAGAACTTTTTTTTTAGTTTAAATTACGAAATACAATTAACTAATATCATCAATCAAAAACATTGTTATTTACTTATTATATTCACCCTCATTCATCCTGTTAGAAAAATGATTCTTAAAAATCTCTAATTTAAAACTATGATAGACGTATTTTTTTTCCATGGACTTTTTTTTAATACTCCCTAATACATGAGAATTTGACAGTTTTACCCTTTTTTCTAATTTATTTTGCAAACACCAAGTAAAATTGGAAAATTAGTTACACCATTCAAAATTAAACATGCTTTTATGACTAATACAATCAATTGAGTAACTGCAACATTGAATAGGAAATCATAAAACGCAATTTAATTTAATGAATAAAAATCACAAAGTATATTAGGTAAATAGATCTTTTCCAAATGAATACGTATTTTCCTTAGATAGAGAAAAAATTATATCGAATCACTCATTTTTTTCATATATGTTTTTCCTGATTTTAGGATACTCCAACATCTTTTTCCTTTACTATAGACAAGTTCACATTTTTTTTAAAAATATATTAAATTGTTCCACATAAGGTACTAATTCATAACATTTTTCGTATTATGATCAAATTCGATTGGACAACTAGGGTGGCAAAATCCCGCCCAACCCGACTCGGTTTGGATTGGTTATTAGGGGCGAAGCTATGGGTATCGAAGGGTGGTCAGCTGACCACCCTTCGCCGGAAAATTATACTGTGTATATAGATAAAATATTGTGTAATATTGCGATATATAATTAATTGAATACTCTGACATATGACAAAGTCTATTGGTTTGGTTTTAAGCATGTTCATTTGTGTGCAAGAGGTCTTCAGTTCAATCTCTAGATGCAGCATTTTTTTTAAAACACACTCTCTTTTCAATTATGTGTAAGAGGTCTGCGTTTCGATCCCTTACAACGTTTTTGTTTTTTGAACACATTAGCTACCCCATATCGTCTTTATGTTTCTAGCCTTGAATTGATTAACCTGATAATTAAAATTTTATTGTTTTTTATATTTTTTCAATCTGTATTAAGTGAATTATTAGGTATACACATTCTCAAGAATTCTATAGAAGATAAAATTAAAGATTTTTATCCACTATAATACTTTTTTATTATTTCTAATCTATCATTTTAGAAAATGTCAAATAGTAAGAATCTTACTAGAACAAAAGTTTTTTTTTCATTTTGCTATCTAAGTTTTGACACGTTTTTTACTAAAACAAAACGTAAATATGGAAATAAGTTTCGATAATTATCTCGAACTTTGAACTCTTCAGTTATTTGAATCACAAAAAAAAGTCTCAACAATTCATTTAATATGAACTAGAGGGAGTATATTCAAAGCAAAAATTGTTTTTGTGGCTTTTGTCCATTGAGAAGATTGGCTAATAAAGAATCTGCTGGAGCTAATATTCTTTCGTCTCTAAGTGAAGAGAAAAAATCAAGGTGGATACTTTGTGAATCTTGTTCCTGTGTGGGCAGATTTTGTTGTTTTTAAAGTGGCTTACTGAATTTATACCTTATTGAGACCCTTTTTCTTATTTAACTGCTACAAGACTCATACAGACATGCAATAGAGATATTACACACACACACATATATATTCTATACACATTGTTTTTATACGTAACTACTTTCTTTTATGAGTAAAAGAAAAGTAATCCCTGGACCCCTTCCTAAAAAATGAAAAATTCTAATGAAGAAACTTTAGCACTAGGACCAACTGCTGACTGCAGTTAGTTTTCCTTTTATGGTCATCTGATTGCAGTTGTCTGATTGAATCATCTCTTGTTGAGTTAACTGGTGTACTTTTACCAATGCTGCTGAGAATTTTTTGATATGTTAGGAAAAATCCTGAAAAATCTTTTCTTCTTTTCCTTTTTTATTGACTCCGGACAGAGCATTGGTAAGAGGCATGTGCGAGATATTGTTTATGTGTGGAAGCAATAGAAGGGTTGTGATAGCATCTCTGAGAACACTTGATGCTATCCTTGAGGGGCGTCAGGGCCGTTCAGGTGATGAGGTAAGCTATTAGATGTTTGGTAGGATCTATTTTTTCATGTTGCTCCTTTCTGTGTTACTCCCTCCTATTTAATTTAATTTGATTGTTTGAGGAATCTAACAACTTTTATTTTAAGACAAAATTTACTTACTTCTAAACATATTTAGTAGGAAAATTGTGATGTACAATAATTTTCATCTAATTTCTAAATTTGTAACTCTTATTTCATAAAAGTTGAGGAATCCATGTTGAGTCCCTACCAAAGAACAAGCTTTTAGACCCATATACTCAAAATTTTGACCTTTTTGGTAGGGACCATATTCTGAATCTTTTTAACATGTCTTTCCTCTGTTCTTTTTCTTTTGCCATTCAGATAAGAGATTTTTACTTGTGCCTTATGGATGTAATGCTTAATCAAGAACATGTGCATGTGAAAGTGCTTGCAGTTTGTAAATCTCTCTTTATTGGTGAACGACTAATGCTTGATTCTAATAGTTACTGTTTCATACAGGTCATTTCTAAAGCACTTGAAGGTCTCTCAATTGAGTCTGGGGCTAACTTGCAACAAGCTTTAATCATTAACACATATACTTCGTCAGAGGATGCTCTTCAAAGGCTTGAAGCATTGCTCCCAGTATTCCGAAGTCGTATGGGAGCAATGCTGTTCCTAATATCTGGTTTGCTTTCTCATGGAATTGTAAGTTCTCTAAATTTTTTTCATTTGTCTGTGTGCATGTTCATGAGGAGGGTAGGTGGTTGAAGCTCCCCATTTTTGCCTCTACATAGAAGAAAAGTAGGTTGTTTGCTTAGGACTGGTCCTAGTTCTGAATATACGCATTTCTAAACAGGATGAGAGTAGAGACATAAAAAAATGTACAAGTGCTTCCTATTGAGGTTCAGCTGGTCATTAATAATTATGAGGTGCACCGTACACTTTGTCCTTGATATTGTATCAACATAGGATGCACTATGTAGTGTTACACCAGGGGCCTCAAGGGTTGCATTGATTTTTTGGGTAATATAAAAGGTAACAAATGGACCATTGAGTTGTAAGATGTGGTGAGATTCTGTTTAAAAAAGTGAATATGATCATGAGTGTTGGGATGTAAGTTGAAAATAAATGCTTAAACAAAATTTTACAGTACTATAATCCCTCAATAATTTAAGCAGGATTTATATCTTATCAGCCAGATGAAATTTGAATTTTATGAATATGTTTCTAAAAACAATACCCACATAAGAAACGCCTAAAATGACATAAATTCTTCCAAAGTAAGGCAGCTTATTTAAAGTTACGGTAAGCCACCTTACTTTAAAATAAAGCATCTTGCCTCTTTAATAAAAGAAAAATCATTTTTGATTCTTGATAGGACTACATAATTGAAGTTATTACTAAATTCTGATTCATCTTTTCCTTTCGCAATTGAGTATGCTTTAAGATCATTTTCTTATATGGTATCAGAGACCCATCTCAATTCTTATTTTACCCAATGTTGGACCCCGATGTTATGTTCTGTCCACGATCAAGATGTTTTGGGAGTGTGGGAGCATTAGAATAGTCCCACATTGATTGGGCAGTCTAACCTCATGAGCTAGCCTTTGAAGTTGAGTTAGGCCTAAGGTCTATTTCCTAACGTTGTAGATGTAGACTAATTAGTTACGCTAATTTTTCAATGTGGTATCATATCCTTGCAGCAGGAATAAATCAATGGTGATCAGATGTATATTCATGAGATTGTAATGTCTTCATTTCTGCTTTGGTAGCTTGTCATACTGGCCCATGCCTTTACAGGTTCTTCTCTGTGCAGGAATTTGTCCAAGCTGATAGGGATGATCCTTCTCAACCTTTGGTTACAGCACCTTTTGGACATGCTTCACAGGTATCCAGAGATTGATAAAAGGCTTATGTTTCAGTGAATATATTGTAGTTGTAGATTTAGGTACTAGTTAGGCAAGGTGTATTGTTTTTTAAATTTTTGTAAGTGGTTATATTTTGTCTTTTTTGGAACAGGAAATTGTGAACCTGTTGCTTTCTGGTGAAGCTGTTGCCAATGTGTTTGACGGGAGGATGGATTTGGGTGGTGGCATGTTTGTGAAGGGTATCTCTACAACAGTTGAAGTTGGATTTATTACTCTGCTAGAGTCCCTAAACTTTTGTAAAGTTGGCTTGCATTTGAAATGCCCGACATGGCCAATATGGGTTGTTGGCAGTGAATCTCATTACACTGTCTTATTTGCTTTAGATACAAAAGTTCAGGAGGAGAATGAACTTGAAGGCAAGGAAACAAAGATCCGTAGAGCTTTTGATGCTCAAGATCAGAGTGGTGGTGGTGGATTTATTAGTGTGGAAGGTTTTCATCAAGTCCTTAGGGATACTAATGTGAATCTTCCAGCTGACAAGCTTCAAAACCTCTGTAGCAGTGGATACATTGTATGGAGTGAATTCTGGCAGGTCCTGTTGGACTTGGACAAGAGTTTGGTAGGGCTGAAAGATCCTAGTGGATTAATGGGGAAAAAGGTCTTTGATCTTTACCACTTCAATGGGATTGCAAAATCAGTTATGAGCGGAAATCAGGTTTCATCCGGATATGATTTTTCGGTACAAAGGCCTAGACTCACTAAGCTGAGGGTTTCTGTTCCCCCAAGGTGGACTCCAGAGGAGTTCATGTCTTCAGGCCCAAGTACAAGTGACCCTGCCGGTAAGGATTCTGTCACTGAAGTTTCAAAACCAGAACCTTCTCAGCATGCTCCTTTAGTTGACTGCATCCGGACACGCTGGGCCCGAGCCACATGTACTTGGGAAGGTGATCCACCAAGCATAGTTTGATTGGTTAATTGATATAGTCTGAAACTGCCACCTTGTTTTCCGGGAGAGCAGGAGCGGTATACTTCGAAAAAGGTGAAAGCTTTCTGAGCAGGAAGATTCTTTTCCTCATGGCAGTTTTCCATCATGAACATAATGCAGTACCATTTTCAACTGTGTGATATTGTAACTTCAAGATTCTAGTTTGATTTGGAGTAGTCCAATTCCGAGGGTAAAAGAGGCAGTATACTGTCATTTCGCATTGATTTTTTTGCCTTACGCTGTTGATTAGTTTTTTCTTCCCTTTTCCTCTTAAAGGGAGATAAATAAGCATCAGATTGGTTATTAATTGTTGTTGTAACTTTAGAAAGCCTCTCATCTTCGCAGTTGATTAGGGAAATATCTTATTCAGAGAAGTGGTCTCAAATACATGGTGTCTATTATTATATTTGTTGATGGATGAAATTCTTTAAATCTCTCTGAATGCTAATATTTTACCTCACGTGATAAGTGGGTTGTCAAGTTTGCACTTGCACCCCAACTCACCGCCAATTGTAAAACATTAAGAAATTCAAGAAAAGGAATGTAATAAACTCTCCATGATAAGAAACTTCATTTTGTAAGTGAGAAGCCCAAATGACATTGCAAGTGTTACAGTAGATTAAAGATCATGCAGAGTGCAAGTCCCAAGCACTGGTCGTGCTAGCCCAGTTTCACCTGAAACGAAGAGCTGTTGAAACCTTAAATTGTTAATAGAAGGCTTATAGGGCTAAAAATGAGTAGCTAGATAAGAATAAGAAACTTCATTTTGTAAGTGAGAAGCCCAAATGACATTGCAAGTGTTACAGTGGATTAAAGATCATACAGAGTGCAAGTCCCAAGTAATGGTCGTGCTAGCCCAGTTTCATCTGAAACGAAGAGCTGTTGAAACCTTAAACTGTTAATAGAAGGTCTATAGGGCTAAAAATGAGTAGCTAGATAAGAACCAAAATCACCGAGAACAATTACCACGAGGCCAGCGGTCACATGAAGAGAGGCAAGCTGAGGTCTCTTGAGAAGAAGCCTTACAAAGACCAAAGACATTCTATGATAACCCAGAATTTGGTAAGTTTTACACGATACCATCTAAGAACAAAAGAAATGCTGCTCCACTGATGGCATTTCTCTGAGTAATCCAGAGTGGATTGCTATTTTCCACAATTTTTGCCAGAATCCACAGAAAGTGACACAGTTGGAACAGTCTTCGAAATGGATGTACAACTTTCAGACCCATAGGCTTCCAAAGGCTTCTTCAAGTGCCCTTTTCCTGCTTATTTCTAAACTCCAACCCCCAGCCTTAGCAGCCCTTTCAGTTCTTAGTTTCATCTTTTCATCATCTTCATACTCTCCCCCTAGCATATCTGGAAATGATCCAACTGGGAGAGGTTGTGTTGGCCGTGGCTGAGCTATGCCTCCAGCTATTGCAGGGGCATAGTGCCCTTGTGGACCTGTACTGGACCCTGCCTGAGGCCCTTCGTCCAAAGCCTGCATAATTAAAGAAAAAATTGGTAACCAATAATATCAGATTATCTACATGATCACAATTTAAGAAGTGATTCAATATGAAAAAACATAATCGAGGCGGGATCTGGGATTTGAACTTTATGGGTTCAAATTCATAACCATATCACTTCCATCAAATTCACAAGATCTAGAATCTATTATTATACATATTTAGTGAATTTATTAACGCATATACATAGCCTAAGCCAAAATCTATGGGTTTCGAACCCATAGCTTATTACATTGGATACACGCTTAACCATAGTTATAATCCAACTACATTCCCTCCTTTTCATTTGATCTTCTCATACACTGCTATACAGGAACCATCACTACCCATTGTCCTACTCTTACTATTTGCAACCTCACTCTCCTTTTTCAAACTCTCCAACTATCCGGTTGGTAAAGGAGAATTCATCAATTAAGGACGACATCAAGCTAGCTACTTGTTCAGGGATTAGGTTTTTCTCTCTTTTTGATACTGGACAAAGTTTAAAAGGAAAAGAAGTTTAAAGTGATAGTGTCGCAAAAATCTGACCAATCACATCTGACATCACAAACATATTGCATATACTTGATCAAAAAGTTGATGGACAATGATGTGTCTGCTTTGAACAGATTTTGAGTGCACTACAGTTTTATCTTGCTAACATGGTTGATGGCATACTATGCCATAAAAGGTTACTGTTGGAGTTAATTCCTTTATTCATTCCTATAGCATGTTTCACTTTTAAATTCTTTCTACCTAATTGGTTAAACACAATCATGTAAAAGTATGCAAAAGTCTTACGTGCTCCTCACGTGGGGTGTGGAAGAAATTTTGAAAACCCATGTGAGGAGCACGTGAGACTTTTAAGTCAGGAAAAGGAAGTTTTAAGTATATCCAAATATGGGACGGCGGACGGCCAAACCACAGTAAGTCTCCAAGCCTAACGCGATTCAGGTGTATTTATAGATGAACTTTGGGATGAGATCACGATGCTTAAAACATAAGTAT
Source organism: Solanum sitiens (assembly GCA_016801875.1). Classification (NCBI taxonomy): domain Eukaryota; kingdom Viridiplantae; phylum Streptophyta; class Magnoliopsida; order Solanales; family Solanaceae; genus Solanum; species Solanum sitiens. Next base: position 208,033 of record JABWTJ010000260.1, read on the forward strand.
CAGAAATCACCAGCGCATAAAATACTAAAGATCTTCAAATTTCTATCACAAACCCAGAAGCAGTTACCAACACAACAAGACATACAGAGGAAAACTCAAAAGAGACTGGAAATAATGGTGAGGGAGAAAGGGAGCCCAAGAATCGCGAGGAACAACAAATTATGATTGGCAATTCAAGTATGGGAGGAGAGATATGGAATGTGGAAGAAGCATGCAAATAGCCCCAGAAACATCAGACCATCAGATAAAATCAAAAAGGGGATGTCCACATTAGCTTGGGTGCGACATAACATATCAAGCTAGGGCAAATGTTTGGACCTGATTTCAAAGGTCACAAGGAGGAATCCCTCGACTCTTGAGCTACATATGCAAGTAGTTGCTTGTAGACAAACTAGTACGGTGGAGCCATACTTAGAAATCAGGAAAAACAGGTTTAAAGGTTCCAACGAATTGAAGAACTTAATTACTTCTGATATTAAAGTTCAAAAGTAGTGAGGGAAAAACAAGGGGAAATGGTGTTCACAGTCTGATCCATGAAGCTAAACCTGATGTCATGGAATATTAGGGGATTAAATGATGGGGAAAAAGAAGAGTGGTGAAGAACTGTATTGAACAATGGAGGGCTGATATACTTCGTCTTCAGGAAACGAAGTTACAGGGGAATCTGCAAGAGATATGAAACAATTACAGGGAGGGGGAGTTGAATTTGCCTGTCTAGAAGCCAATGGTACCAAGGATGGAATCATCATGCTATGATATTGTAGAGTATGGAAGGGAGAGGTACTACAAACAGGGCTACATACTTTAACTTGCAGTACTGGAACTTAGCTCCAAAGCTTCAATTGCCACATTTCAGGGGCCTAAGCTCCAAATTATAAGGTAGAAAGAAGAGAGGTGTGGGATGAGCTAGGGGCTGTGAGAGGGCTAATGGAGAGTCCCTAGGTAGTATGTGGGGATTTCAATGTGCGTAGGTTTCCAACAAAGCAGATAAATTGTTAAAAAAGGACCTCCAGCCATGATAGGATTATTAGATACCATAGAAAACTTGGAAATCATTGACCTTCCTTTATAAAGAGGAAGTTATACATGGTTCAGAGGAGACACTAATAATGCAGCTTCAAGGATACACAGAGTTTTATCCTCTGCAGAGCGAAGTGAATAATTTAGCAGGGTGAAGCAGACTACTCTCTAGAGATTGACATCAAATGATTAATGTTATCAAAGGCGAAAAACGCAAAAAACTCAAGGTCCGTTGGGGCTTTAAGCACAATAAAGCATGAGCTTTAATGAAAAAAGGTGCAAAGTGAGAAAAAATATACAAATATGTATGTTTAGTCCAAGACTAATAATTATAAACATGAATGACAAACTTATGACCAAAGAAACTGAAAAATATTATGATAAAGTGAAATATCAATTGTTTAGTGTCACTTCTTCAGAAGAGGCTCATTGGCAAGGTAAACGCTGCCTTAATACCTTGATGATGACACTAAAGTGCACATAAAGCAAGGCGAAGCACTCAACACGTGTTGAGGCTCACTTCAGGGCTTAAGCGCGCCTTTGACTTGATCAAATCACGGACCTTTTTTTGACACTAGTAACATTGTATTTCAGGCAGTACTGAAAAACCATATTTACAAAAAGAAGAAAAGATTTAAAGTCCTTCCATAGCTAAACCAGGAACTAGATGGACCCTAAACCATCTATGATTGACTCAGTCTCATTGGAGTAGATATTTGTGCACCAAAAACAGAACAACAAAATACATTTAAGCTGGACTTCCTGCAGGTTGTTGTCCCTATTTTCAAAACATCTATCGTATCTCTCTCTCCATATAGTCAACCATATACAAGCAGGTGTCATCCTCCATCTTTCTCTGTTTGTAGCCCCAACTCCAGCCTCCTCCCAACTGAAAAGAGTCTCATCAATCTTACTAGACTCCAGGAAATGCTTCTGAGATTAAGGAAAATCTGCAATAGTTGATCAGTGAATTGCAGTGTAGAAAGAGGTATTTTACTGTCTCTGTATCCTTACCACATAAGGAGCATCTGTTGCATAGAGATAACCTCTCTTGGTCACATTGTCCAATGCCAGAACTGCTTCATTGGCTAGCAGCGAGGTGAAGCATGCCACTTTTTGTGGCACTTTGACTCTCCAAATTTGCTTCCAAGGCCATTTAAAGTCTTAATTCTCCATATGACTTGTTTGTTTATATCCTTCCTTCACCCTGTATCTTCCTTTGTTGTGCCCATGCCACCATAAATAGTCTTCACCTGGTTGGATTCCTTGGAAACTCTCCAGTAGTTTGAAAAGTTCAATCATTCTAGGAATTTCCCAGTCATTGAAGTTTCTTCTAAAGATCATATTCCATCCTTGTGGTGACCACATTTCAACAACAATTTTCTCTTGGTGTTGAGCCAAAACAAAGATGTCAGGAAAGAGATCTTTAAGGCTCACAGTACCCACCCATTTATCAATCCAAAAACTTGTTTTTCTACCATTTCGAACTTTGAGAAACTGCCAGAATATTCTAATGGATTTCCACCTCTTTAGTTACCCATGTGTTCATTTGCTCATACTTGCTCTTGATTACCTTGTACCAGAGGGCTTGGTCCTCCTGATGGTACCTCCATAGACACTTGACCTTGAGTGCTTTGCTTTGGTATTTAAGGCTCTTGATACCTAGTCATACTTCAAATTCGAAAACTGGCTGCTTAACACTGAGGGGTTCGCAGATAGAGTCAGACCATGGTGGAACTCATTTACATTCCGGGAAAACCAGATTACTTATTAGCTTGCAAATTAGAAGCTGAAAGAGAAGCTAAATGAATGGAGTAGCGAAGAAAAAGGAATCCTGTCTTTGCAAAGATCCCCTTTGCTAAACAGAATGACAGTTATGGTATCTATAATTGATTGCAGAGCTTTAGACAGAGGAAGAGGCAGCTGTGAAGGCAACAATATTTATGGAATTTGAAGAATTGCTCAAGAATGAGGAGATTGACCATAGACAATTATGTACAATGTTGTGGCTAAAAGAAGGTGACAACAATGCTGAATTTTTCCACAATTCAACCAATGCCCACAAAAGAAGTAACTACATTGATCTCCTAGAAGTGCAAAGGGGTACACTAAAGGAACCAAACAGAGTAAAAGAGGAAATCATACAATTTTATAAGAACCTGTATACAGTAACAGAGAGGCGGAGACCTGCAGAGAATGCCCCAAAATGCCCCCACAAAATCAGAGGAAGAGGCAAAACTACAAGCAAGTTTTGAGGAATAGGAAGTGTTCAGTTGTCTGAAGAAGTGTGCTGTGGACAAAGATCCTAGACTTGTTGGGTATACTATGAATTTTTTCATTAAATGCTGGGATGTTTTAAAGCGGATGTCATGGATGCTTTCCACAGCTTCTTTGATAATGAGATGTTCGAAAAGAGTTCCAATGCCACATATATTGCTTTGATTCCAAAGAAGAAAGGGGCTAAAGAGCTAAAAACTTAGACCAATTAGCTTGATAGGAAGCTTTATAAGCTTCTGTCCAAAGGGGTGATGGACAAGTTACTCAGTTAGTAGACTCTCAATAATGACTTTCATCCTAGGGAGACTGATTATGGATGATGTTGATTGCCATTGAAGCAGTAGACAAGACTGGCTCAAAAGAAGCCTGGAATCTTATGCAAATTGGACATTGGAAAAGCTTATGATCATGTGAATTGAGGGTTCCTTCTCAAACACTCTAAGGAGAATGAGATTTGGGGGGAAAATGGATTAGATGAATCAGCTTATGTATTTCCACTGAAGTTGTTAGTACTGATTAATGGTGCACCAGAAGGCTTCTTTGCAGCCCAAGGGATATAAGACAAGGGGATCTCTTGTCCTCTACTTTGTTTATCCTAGCCATGGAGGGTCTAAATCATATGATCAATACTACAAAAGATTATGGATAGATATCAGGTTTTGAGGTGCCTGTAAGCAGTGGAGATAGTCTGGAGGTGACACATCTCCAATATGCTGATATTCACTGATATTCTGTGAGGCAGAGGAGGAGCATTTAAGATATTTAAGAGTAATTCTAGTACTTGTTGAAGGTGTCACAGCTTTGCATACAAATTGGGTGAAGAACCGTGTATTTCCCATTGATCCAGTCCCAAACATTGATCTTCTGGCTTGAATTCTGGGAGGAGAAACGGGAGCCTTACCCTCTATGTACTTAGGGATGCCTTTGGGGTCTAATAAAGGTCAAAAGAAATATGGGATTGATTCTGGAGAAAAGTGAAAGAAAGCTTTCTAGATGGAAAGCCTAGTAGTTGTCCATAGGGGGCAGGATTCACTTTGATCAATGTTGTTCTTGATGCCTTTCCATCTTATACACTTACTTTGTTTCAATTCCTGCCGGTGTTGTACAGAGGCTAGATAAGATTAGGAGATCCTTGTTATCGCAATGAAACAAAATCAGAACGGGTTATCATCCTTTCAAGTGGAAAGTGCTTATACCAACTAGAAACAGGGAGATCTTGGAAATGAAAAATTTATAGAACCCTAGCAAAGCTTTGAAAATGAAATGGTCGTGAAGATATACTCATGAGTCACACTCTCAGAGAAAATGTGATCATTTGAAGTGCGGTGAAATTGATGGTTGGGTTACTAAAGAAGCAAATAACCCATGTGGGGTCACTGTCTAGAGATCAATCAGAAACTGGTGGCCCATCTTACTTAGCCACACTATATGCAGTCAACCATGGTAGAAGAACTGTCCTCTTGAAAGACAGGTGGTTAGGTAATAGAAGCCTATCAATAAAGTTTCCAGATTTGTTTAATTTTGGCTTTGCATCAGGACAGAACTGTGGCAGACATGTGGTCTCCTCAAGGTTGGAATTTCGTCTTCAGAAGAAAATTGGATGGCTAGGAAATTCCACGAATGGTTGAACTACTTAAAACTCTTGAGTCTTGAATCCTTCCAAATGCTAAAAGTTGGGATGGACGGATAAGGGTGGAATGGAAAGTGGATACAGCAAAGGGGCATACAAAGTAAGTTCAGGGTACAAGTTTCTAAAAGTGACTGGGGTCCAGGAACAACATCTCGCTCGTGAAAACAAATTTGGAAAGCTCAAACACCTCTGAAGGCCGCATGCTTCTCATGGTTGTTAGCAAAAGAGGCAGTTTTGAGACATGAAAATCTAAGAAAGAGGTACATCATCTTAGTTACACATTGTTGTTTGTGGAGAGGCAGATCAGAGAATGTGGTATCTGTTCTACATTGTAGAATTACTAACCAACCATGGAAGATTCTTATCAACCTCAGAGGCATACAATGGACAATGCCCTAGCAAGATTGTTGACACTTTTTAAAGTTAGGAGGAAGCGGGAATTGGAGCCAGGAACAGGTGCATTTAGAGAACCATTCCAGCATACATTTGGTGGACTGTCTGGGAGGAGAGGAATGCTAGAAGTTTTCAAGATAGGAGTAGGACAGTTCAGAGGATCAAAACATATTGCATTTTGCTTTTGTTTTTTGGTGTACCACCCCTAGATGCAGAAGTTATCCAATAGATTTAGGGTCATACTAAGATCAGGAGTTTCTTTTTTCTTCGTACTAACTTCTCACTTGTTGTAAAAGGTTTTTTCTGCACTAACTAAGTGTTGGTTTATAATACAAATGTTACTTTCTCAAAAAATTAATTGTGAAGACAACCGCTCTCTGCATTTTTTTGTATGATCTGGAGAGAGACTATATAATTTTTAAAGTTAAAGAAAACTCAAGCAGCATTAGTTCTCTCTATACTTCAGGTGTAGAGAGAATATGATATATTTTTGATATAAGGTAAACAATATTTTATTATTAATAAAAGGGAAAACTCTTGTATTCAAGAGGTGTACCATAAAATGGAAATCTACATAACGACATGATTCTCTACTTAAGACACCCAATCATCTATACAAGTTAGAATCTCAACGATGCACCAAAAGCAATAACAAGCAAAAGGCTATCCCTTAAATTTACAAAAAAAAAAAAAAAGGATATAGTAACATGTACAAAATCATTAATCCCCTCTAAAGCTTTCCTATTTCTTTCCCTCCAAACAACCCACATAAGAACTAATAAAGCAACCTCCATGCCCTTTGTCTTCTACTCATGCGTCTGCCAGCCAGGGGCGGACCCACATAGGGTCCAGGGTGTTCACCCGAACACCCTCGGCAAAAAAATACACGATATATATAAGGTAAATTTTCTGTGTTTTTGTAGATGTATATATTTTGAACCCCTTCAATAATAATTAAAATTAGATGGCTCAATGGTAAGACCCTTGAATATTAAGTTACATGCCCCAAGTTCAAATCCCATCAACAACATTTTTATTTTTCGAACCTCCTGAACGAAAATCATGAGTCCGCCACTGCTGCCAGCGCAGCTATGCATGGCATCACCCACTGTATGCCAAAACAATTCAAGATCACCCTCCACAAACCTGATGCCACCTTACAATGCACCAAAATATGATTAACTTCTTTGCCTGATCATTTACACATATAACACCACCTAGATAAGTAATATTTCTCTTCTTCAGATTCTCAGTTGTCAGAATTGCTCCCCTTGTTGCCAGCAAGGCAAATAAACTCCTTCGCATGCGCCCTAAGAATCCAAGTCAATATGTGGGAAGTGTGTCTCCTCTATCACCCACGAACTCTAGTAAAGAGAATTGACTGAGAATAAACTATCACACTCAGCGCCCATCTCCATGAGTCATTATTGGAGTGAGACCTGATTTCCCTGTAGAGAAACTCCATTAACCTTTGAAGCTCACCCAGATTCCAGTCTTGTAGATTTCTCCTGAACGTGAGATCCCAAAGTACTCCCACCCACCCCACCCCATCATTCTCCCTACAAATCCAATGAACTTTCAACTCCCTCTGGTTTGAAACTCTACACATTAAGAAATCAAATTGTAACAGATATATGGTTTAAGTTTGAGGAGTCTTGCTATAATCCACACATTGTTAAGACAAACCAACTTTGTGTAATATGAATTATATATTCACTTACATATTTATCAATGAAAGAGGTTTGGCTTATGCATATGAATTTTGGAAGTTCGGTGCACTTGGTTCATGGAGTGTGTGTTATGCGCCATGGCCTAGATGTGGGCCAATTTTTTGCTTGTGACAGTGATGGCCTTGCAAGTTTATCATGCTTTAACCAAGGTCAAGAAGGAGGTGAAATGTGGCAAAAAAAAACCAGACAAGATAGAAGTTAGTTCAGTCTTGAGTCAAAGAATGGATTCTTTTACTCTGTCATTTGAGGAAACAGGGGATTCTTAGTCAAACTAAAATCATACAACCAGTTCCAAGAAAAAAAGAAAAAAAATCATACAACTTTGGTTTCCCTGCATTTTAGCACATATTTTTTCAGTTTATACTAGGCCAGTAATTATCACTTTACTCTATAAGTCATGCATTGCTTATTTCAAACAGTTTTTCGAATTGCTATATAAGACTTCTATTCAAATTACTACTGATTTTCTGGAAAAAAGTGAAACTGAAAAGAAAAGAATAAAGTTGGAGAAAACTGTTCTAAACTATGATAGACTTGCCGTGGAAATGATCCTAAAGCTTATTCATCAACATGGAATAAAGAAAAAGGCAAAAGCTCAAGACATTGTTATGCTGCTGCTGATTACTATGAAAAGTTTCTTAGATATTTGATCATGTCACACCAGACTTAATAAATGAACATAAATTTTAAGAGTGAGAATCATTAGTCAACTCACATCTCCAGCGGACTGTGCAGGCTTTCCCTTGCTGGCTGCCAAGGCTGCTGCATATTCTTCAGCCTAGTTCACCACAAAGCAAATTAAAAGAGCAGTTTGTGAAATACTAATGCTTTGCATGCATCATTTACTAGTTACTACAAACTCATTTCCATTTGCAATCAGAGCAACTTATGGACAAACCTTATGTGCTTGAGCAATCATGATTTGTTCTGCATTTTCTCTCTGGTACTGTGCAATCTTTGCCTCAATAGCAGGAACATCAATGCCTTCAATTAAATTGAATACTGCAAACAACAGCATTCTATTAAGCAAAATTTTACGACTTCCAACTTGAACAAATCAGTGAAGAATAATGCTTACTCATATCCTCAACTTCTTCCAGATAATCATTGTATTCACGCAATGATGAAAAATTCTCTTCTCTTTTATTATAGCTGCAAAATTAAATTGAAGTACATAGAAGTTTATAGACTAAATAGATAAACGAAAGAGTACCAAAACAAAGTAAAGTCTCCATTACTAGGTTAAAATATTTCCTCACACTACAACACAAATAGTTTACAAGTCAAGCTAATACTTAATTTCACTCAAAATCACCTCCTTCCATTATTTAGCAACCACACATCAAAAAAATTAAGTTCTCAGCTCTGCAAACTTCACATGTAATAATTACTGATTAATTTTAAATTGTTGCCATACAGTGAAAAGAAGTCGATTAAATAGAATACATAAAACGGAAGCGAAGATAGATTACATGTTGGCAATGCGTTTTCTGATGGCCATCTCTTTGGAAAATGCATTGGTTGAAGCTACCACCATTGTTAGAGCCGCTTTCAAACCCTAAAAGTCAACTCGATAATTTGTTCTCGTCTCTACATCTACGTACGGAGAGAGAGATGACAAAACCGGCGGTGATGGAAGCTCCGGCGAAATATAGCCTGAAGAAATGGGGAAAGTGAAGTGAAAAAGTGGTAGTTAAGAAAACATTAATCGAAAAAATGACGCCGTAAGAAGGAAATGACCTTCCATTTTCTTCTCCTATTTTGTTTGCCCAAAATAGTCGCTAATGTTTGTCTTGGTTCAGAATAGTCCTTATGTTTATTTATAATATAAACAATAGAGCACAAATAGTTCTTCAAGTATACAAAATTAGTGCACTTTTAATCATGACTTTCAAAAATTGTTACTCCCTCCGTCTCATTTTATGTGAGATAGTTTGATTCGAAATAAAATTTAAGAAAAAAAAGAAGACATTTAAAACTTGTGATACAAAATAAATTATAAAAATTTGTTAGTTATAAGTCATTTTATTAGGGATAAAATAGATATTTTATAATTAAATTGTTATTTAATAGAGAAATATGTCATTTATTTAGGGACGGAATAAAAAGGAAAATAAATTACAAATTAAATTGTTACTCCCTCCGTCTCATTTTATGTGAGATAGTTTGATTCAAAATAAAATTTAAGAAAAAAAAAGAAGACATTTAAAACTTGTGATCCAAAATAAATTATAAAAAATTGTTAGTTATAAGTCATTTCATTAGGGATAAAATAGATATTTTATAATTAAATTATTATTTAATAGAGAAATATGTCATTTATTTAGGGACGGATTAAAAAGGAAAATAAATTACAAATTGAGTCAAAGAGAGTAAAATTTATACGTTTTAATACTATATGCAAATTCTATAAACAAGTACACTATCAATTTCAGTCAGGATCGACTACTAACACCAAATAAAATCAATCATACAACACAACATCGAGGCTTTAGGCAATGTCTGAGTCAACTTAGCAATCAAGGGATCCAACAAATCATGCTAAAAAAAAACTAGATTGACAACCATTATTTATTTATTTTGAGTAAACAACTATAGAGGATATCAGAAAATCATAATCTAATTCAGTAAAAATGTTAGGAGATAGATGGATAATAAATAGAAAACACCTCACTGGCTCTGTCGAGATCCATTTCGAATAAACCTGAAAGTTCGAGTCTCACCGGATCTTCAACTGGTCGGAGTTTCTGATGGTCTTGTCGGCTGATGCTGGCTGGAGAAGAGAGAAGACGGAGGCAAACAGAGGCAGTGGCAGCTGCTGTCCGTTGTCTCTGCTGCTGCTTCTCGAAGTTATTACTACCGTTGGGCGCTGCTGGTTGATGCCGGAGGATCCTGCTGGTGTCGTCTGCTGCAGCTCCTGTTGTTTACTGTCGGAGGCTTCTGTCTTTTGCTGGCAGCTTCACCAGTCGCTGCTTTCTGCTGGAAAGAAGAGGAAAAAGCGGAGGAGAGGAGGAAGAGAGAGGGCGCCGGGAAAGGAAGAAAGAAAAGGACTCGCCGGAAAAAATGAAGAGAGAGAGGGGAAGACGGCTGGAGAGAGAGGAGAGAGAGTGAGGATAGGCGGCTGTTGGAGAGAGGGGAGAAGATGGAAGTCGCCGGAGAGTTGGGAGAGAGAGAGGCGCTGATCTGATGAAGGGAGAGAAAAAATGGAATTTTTTTTTAGGTTTAGGAGTCTTTGTGTATTAAAATAGGAAGAATAAGAGGTTAGATCTTGACCGTAGAATTAGTTAGATGAACGACTAGGATTTGAAATAGGATTTAATTTTAAGATGGATGGATGAGATGAAATCTTAAAACTAGATGGGAAAAGATATGGAATGGTTAAAATTACAATAAAATTGGCTAGAATTGCAAGGGAAAGATGGTTACAATTGAAATAAAATTTGAATTGGAGTGGCTAGGATTGAAAAAGAAAAAAAATTAGAATAGAATGGCTAGGATTTAAACAATTTTGAGGAAAATTTAGGAATTGCTATTTAATTAAAATACTACAAAATTTATGATATATTTTATATAATAAAAAATCACTTAAATTTTGAAACATTCAAAAATAAAAAAGACTATTAACAATTAAATAAATAATATTTACAATAATTTTATAAAGTAAGCATACTAAAATATCTAATTTTTTATGCAAAATCGACTAAAATTCTAAACTTTAAGTAAATTTTAAAATACGTATTTAATCGAATAGCATTCCTAAAAATGGTTGAAGGTCGGTCAAAATTAGGTGTCAACAATACACATATACTTATGAATATGATAAGAGTTAAGGCTTTTTCATAAAGGGACCTAGCTTAGCACCGAGCGAGCTTGTATGTGAGGGGTGACACTTTCTTACATAAGAAAGGTAGGGTTTATTACGGTCTGACCCGAGTAGGGTGTAGAGTTGATATATCCATGGTTCTTTTCCCCAAGCTCTATTAACTATGTTGCCACCATAGGATACTAGCTAGTGGATCCACCTAGATAGCTACGTTCACGTTAGATTCTACTTTGCCGGTAGACCACCTTCCATCGGTGTAAGGTTTCATGACACCGGATTCCACATTTGCTCATGTGGTCTATGTCGGTTAAGGCAAGCGTTCCCTAAACTAAAATGAATGAATAAGATATAGACTAATCGAAATAACTTGAGAGGTTGGTTATAGCTTAGGTAGGGATATGAGACTCTACCTAAGCCTTGCACTAGTTTGCCTTGATAGGAGCTTTGAGAGGTCAATATTATGAATGTAAAGCGATGGTATAATGTAAAGGGCTTTGTATGTTGAATAACATGCTTATGAGTATAAGGTTGTTGTCTTTGCTTGAAGAAGAATGTTTCATGACATGGAAGAGTATGTTGGGTAAGGCTAATTGCTAATTGTAGTCTTGGTAGGTTATTTGATTAAGTTTGAGACATGGTAATTTTACTTGATCACAGACCCCAAACGAACTTCAATGGTACGGAACACTATGTTCTAATACAAGTCGATGATGCAATATCAAAGGGGCCAGTGATGGAACACTTCAGCAAAATGTTGTGGATGCAATATTTCACAGCTGGTTAAGCCGTCAGTGATCGTTTTGTTATAAACAATGAACAAAGATTTTGGTCTATGTTCCTTAACAATTGAAGAAATACTGTGTCCCATTTCCATTTCATCGAAAATGTACTCTAAACTATAGAAATATGAGAAAGTGCAATCCACATTACAATCATCCCCTGAAGTCTCAGTGACCAAACTGAGCTGCCAAGTCCATCTGTTAGCCAATACATGCAGGATTCCAACAAATAAACGTGCAAAGATGCACTTTCACATTATATTTTTTATTCTTGAAAGAACACTTCCACATTATTTTTTCTTTTTGAATCAGTAAAATAAATTTTTATTCAAAAGATAGCATTAAGATGAAATTGTAGTATGCACAAGCAGAAAACGATGCACTTCCAGTCATACTAAACGCAATGTCTGGTATTCCCCAAGGTAACTTGTAATAGGTCAGATGTCCATCAGAGAAAATATATTGCGCCCTCTCCTTCCAAATTGTCCTCTAAAAGGTCAGGTGCAAAACAACATAACTGGCTAGCTGAAAAATTTCCTTATTTCTTCTGAAGAAGTATGTGGCACAATCATTCTGTCAACTAGCAAGCCGACCAATAGTATTCTTAACCATCTTCTTATTGTGTTACCCTAATGCTATCAGTTCCATCTTTTGTGGTTCATTTTCATTATACTTAAAGCTATCAATGAGAAGCTCCCAAATAAGGCATTCTCTTGCGCTACTTCATCACGCATACATTAATTATCCAACAGTAGATTGATGTTCTCACATTTTCAATCAAGTAAGCAGATACTAGACTATTACTCAAGTGTCGAACATAATTAGAAGACAAGCACTTAATTAGTTTTGATTAGTTGATTTCTGAAAATAAATGGACTATGTAAGATCTTCACTCAATTGTTTGTCTTATGTAAGAGAGAGAAAAAAAGCAGACAAGTAGATATATATATCCGTCTAATATTAGCAAACTGAATCCAGAGACATTCTTGTAAGCCAATTTGTAAGGTTCCAACTTGTAAAGACACTAACTACAGAGATATGATTAGAAAACAATAAGAAAGAAGAGCACTTACCAAAAGTTTAATAACTGAATTTAAGAACCACACCCGTACACTCAAATCGACCTGGGATGCATATGCGCTTCTGCAGGAACCAAAGTCTCTAACTCCTTATGCTTCAGAGTTCAGATACTGATCCAGAATTGTACACCTAGCTGTTTCAAATGCAAAGTACCCCAGAGCTGAAAAACAAGCACTATGAAATACTCTAGGGCCATTCCCATTGAAAAACCAGTTCACCTTTCTCCTTTCAATATCTGTCTAACAGTAGCCAAGACGCCAGTAACCATAGCAACATCAACCTTATTGGCAGGTTCAGAATCAAATTGAGTCATCGACCTAGTCTTCACCACATCTAAAAGCATTGTTAGTGAAGCTGATATTGCACCAGCCAGTGCCCCACAACAAACACTCTGAAATGGCTCCAAACGCTCCCTTGAGTTAATCAAACAATGAATAACTCAAGGCCCCAGCAGAGAAACAATGTAGCACTATATCCAGCATACAATCCCAAGATTCCATCTTTTTCCAAGATTCTCATCAATACCTGCCAAGACCTCCCTTTAGCCCCAGACTGAATCCTATGGGTAATCAATTCCTTCAGCGCCATTATAGCCGATGACCCTATCCTCCTTTTGCCCCAGCTTTGGGTGGAGTAAGCACGGAAGAGTATACTGGAAATTTGGACAATTCCCAAAATACACAGCTGAGGAAGAAGTGGACCCAACAATTACAGCAGAAGCACCATTGTGATATCCAAGACACCCTTTGCTTTGAAAAGTTTTGACAATGACATCAATTGTTCCACTGTAAATCTCAGACACCCCTTAGTTTGCGGCTTAGTTTTGATAGTGTCAAGTGGGTGGAGACACCCATATGTGAATGCACCAGCGATGCCACATAAGTGCTCTTTCAACCGCAGAGGATTCTTAAACAACACATGAACTTATTGGGAGTCCCTAGTGGTAGGTTTTAGAAAATTTGAAGTGGGGTTCTTGATTTGTGTTTAAATTGAAACAGGAGTTGAGGAAAACTTGAATTTGGGACTGAAAGGATGGTTTCTTGACAAATATCAAAACAATTTGGCACAATGAAATTAGTTTATTTCCCCCTTTCACAACCAATAGAGAGTGCAAAGTAAGACAGCAGGAGTAGCAGATGCAAACAGGTCCTAGAAAGCAGAGGAAAAACAGATATGGCACACACAAGAATAATTTCATCATCCTTCAGATATCTTGGAGTCAACCCCCCAACAAATGGGAGCATAGTATGTAGTCTTCTCTCTTTTCCTTCAACAGAGTAAAGAAACAATCAATGTATTTCCACTGTAAAGCACGAGAGTTTCAGCCTAACATTTGTTTTATTTCAACATCAACAAAGTGGAAGTAAACATTACAAATCAACAGAGGAATCAGGTCGTCAGAAATATTGAACATAAAATAGGGATCAAACTCCTTCAAGTTGATGTTCACACCCAGCAGAAAAAGGAAAGAAAAGTGAATCCCATTAGTGCCACAAATGCAAAACTAAGATGGTCACTAAGTGGCCAGATATACAGGGCCAAACCAAGCTCCTATACTACAAAGGCGTTGAAAGAAGGCCTTAACATTGTGGGTTTCGTTTCAGGTTTTTCCCGTCTCGCTTCTTCAAAGTAAAGGAAAGAAAGGAAACAGAAAACATATTACTCCACATTCCCTTTTCACTGCAGTAATTGGTTATCTATATCAAATATGCATAGAAATGTTTGTTAATTTACCCACTAAAGGAAAATTCTGTCTTCACGATGTAAAAGCTATAATTAGTGAATGAAGCCACAGCCAAACTCCTGGTCTTTGAAAAATCTGATCATAACTGCATATCTGACCTAGTTAAGATTGTCTGAGGAAGTTAAATAGGACAAATTCAGACATTATATGCTTATTTGGAATCAATATCATAAAAAGCAAGACCAAAGAACAGATTTCAAATAGCAAGGAAATTTGATGATAGCACAAGAAAACTACCAATGCCCTTGAATCTTCCCTCTGTCCTACTTCGAAAATCTTCTTTATGATATAGGGGCTAGAATATTTCAAGAAGAATCTTTTGATTAGATCTAAGGGCTCATCCCAACTTCAAGTACTGAAACAATATTAGAATAACAAAATTCAAGCCTACACTTTTCTTTGAAAAAAACTCTTTGAGCAAGACATTAAAATTATATTTACACCTTTAACTGAACAGAGAGAAGTGATGAAATTTGAACATCTCCCACCCACTACCTAACATTCAGCCCATAGAACACATTTTCTACGTGATCATTACACATTTTCTATTTGATCACTAAAGTAGAACTTCTAGATAATGTCTATCATATCTCCCAGCTTTTGGAATAACAAATCGGAAAGCCCTCAACTTTTACATCTCAAGGTGTTCAAGAATGCTTTAGTAGTGGAATCCTACATGAAGAATCCACAGTAAACGCATGGCTATACATTTAATGTATATATTTCAAATTTCATCCAAGTTTTAACTTAAAAGAAAAGAAAAAGGTATGTTACATTTAGAATACCACAAATAGTATAAAATACAAAAATGGTGCAAAATGAACTATGTAAGTGACACAAAATATTTCTTGAGATAAAAAAAACAGTTTGTAAGTCTCAGAACCTCTCAACAACAAAAAGACAGTTAACAAAATAAATTGAGCAGATTAGGTGCAGACATATATCATCATTCAGAAGTAGCCAATCTTTACCTGAAAAGAAATATGTAAGGAGAGAAAGGAAGCTGATCCTAGCTGATTCTTTTAGCTCATCTTATAAGCTTTTCTTGGTAGGGCAACAGGGAGAGGCACAAGGAGATCAGAGAAATAAAGTGATGTTAATATGGATATGTTTACATCTTCCGTTCCTTATGGAGTATTGTCATCAAACAGAACTTTGTAAAACCGCTTTCTCTCTTCCGGATCAAATATGCCACCTAGATCTCCTCCCTCCTTATCTTGTTCTGATGTTTCGTCGCTTTGGTTCCTCCTTTTCTCTGGCTTTGGCATTATCATGCCTCTGTTCCTCTTCTTCTCCAAATTTAATAGATAATGTCTGCGATTATATTCATGGAGTCCCTCCTGCATCAATTCACCAAACTTCTCCTTGACAACAAGAAGAGGATCCTTTTCGATCAGTTCAGACCCATTATATGCTTCCCTCAGGAGAACTGTATAGATCTGGTATCTGTTAGAAACATAGAATATTCCAGGATGTTTGAGCAGAAGAACATTTAATTTCTCTGGTAGACATAACTCTCTTCTAAAATGGCCCAATTTGAAAATTGATGCTTTTTTCCACAAGGTCAATGACAACAATTCATGCACCAACCCCACTGTTCTCTTGTCCATTTCCTTTGAACCCTCCACTAAACCATCAAATCCTGAATAAGGTGATATATATGGAGTAGAGTTAAAATCTTCAAACCTTTCCAAAGATTTGACCCAAGTTGGAGGCAACGAGCACGGAAAGCATGGTTCTAGACCATCCTTTTTAGCCGTTGTTTCGATTGCAGAAATAGCTAAATCAGGATTCCAGGCTGTGAGCTCTATCTCCATCGAACTCCGTCTCCCAGTGTGGTTAACAACTCTAAATATTTGAGGGTACTTAGGTACAATTCTAAGCAAATAATCATCAGGAAATCCAAAATTTCTCCTCAGTTCATTAAGTTTCATAATATTTAACCTTTGATCACGGGTCATCATCAACAACTTAGCTAATCGGTCTGCGTATAACAGTTCTTGCATATCCTTTACAGACTCTTCCTCTTGAGCCAAAAACATCATTCTCTTAGTCATCCCACAATAATACTCATCATTCTCAAGGTAGACTTCAAAGCAACAAGGGTACTTTTTAAGCCAATTTAAAGCTTTCCCTTGAAGATCAAGAGTCTTAAACTTCTTCTGCAGGTACTTTACTGATTCAACCTGGTCAGGACATCTCATAATAATGTTCTTAATCTGATTATTAACTACCCATCTACGATTTCTATGTAATGCAGCTTCAAGATCTAGATCTTTCTTCATTGACCAGAGAGAAAACCTTCGCACAAGATAAAAATTAAACATTGCATCACATAAACTCAAGTACCTATTTCTTTGGGTTTTCACATAAATCCAAGTTGCCATTTACTAATCACCACTTACACAGTAGTTCAGACAAACAAAGTTCAAATTTTGAACCCAGATACTCAAATGGAAATGGGGTTAGCGGTACAAAGTTCAAATTTTGAATGCCCTAGAATGCTATTACTATGATTTCTCTTCGTTCTGAAAAACAACAACATAATAGAGTCTGCTACATAAAACATATATGAAATCAATTCAGATTCATTTGAAGGCGCAATTTGATAATACTGGAAACTCAATTGCTTAGATTTGCAGAAAAGATGAAATCTTGCTTATTACCAAAACAACGAGGGAACCGATAACCGGAGAGGCGAAGGAATGTTGGGTTTTCTGCAGAGTCATAATGTTTGGAGAAATACATTTCACCTTTTTAATAAATATAATTTATACTCGTAGATTTTGGAAAAATTACAATTGATACATTTTAATAAATAATTACTGATTTTAAAAATATTTTTATTTATTATCATTTATAACAATACTATGTTAAATCTTCAATATTATTAAAAGTAAATTATCTACGCAATATATATGAATTATAATTATTTTTAAAAATATATTATATTTGTTTAGTAAAAATTTGATATATTGTATTATAAGTGTATTAAAATGTGTGATAAATGAATTATTTATCATTAAAATTTATATTATTGTGAATAAAAAATTGTTCTTTGTAATATGAATTAAACTTGTATTATAAATAAATTAAAAGTGGTCAAGTAAAAAAGAAATATTATTGCTATAAATGGTAAATATTTTTTTATTATAGTATATTTATATAAGTTTCTCAATTTAAAAACTATCAAAACTAATCATATGTTTGTATTATATAGCAAAATAAAATCGTCTATGTAAAAAGATACATGACTTCCGCAATAAGTCAATTGGGTCATCATTGCAACAAATAACAAGTAGTGTCCATGACACTGACGCAATGTGATAGTTAGAAGTGAGTGCAACAAGCATCATTCCATACAATGTGAAATAGACGAAGCACATGACTATATTATTCTGAATTGATGATTCGTTATTTTCATCAACAATCCTATCATCACTTTCATATTCGCTGAATATTTCGTCACTACTTTGGTGTTCACGTAAAAAAATATGTAACACAACTCAAACAACTACTATAGAGGGTCTTTTTTCGTAACAGATAAAAAAATTGATGTAGACTTTGAATTTTTAAAGATCCACATAATGAGATTTGGTCAAATACTAATTTTTTCTAGTATTTGAGATTTCGGGTTATTTGCCAAAAATATTTGCCGAATAATGACAATATGTATAAACAAACACTATTGGCTAAATGTTTTCCCATATTTTACTTGGAAAATCTATGATCAAATGGGTAACACTTTGTTCGGACAATTATTATATATTGTTTCATAAGGTTTTGTGTTGTATTGTACTAATATTTTAATAAATATATGTTTGAATAAATTGTTTCGTTCACCATGATTACGTAATGTCACATATTCATAATTTAAATGATAAACCAATAAAAAACATATAGTAAGGACGGAACTATTATGAAAAGTTAGGGTAAAAAATAAAATATAGTTATTAAATAAAAAAAATTAAGATAACGATACAATTACACTGCTAGTTCAAGGTATTATAACTCTGTTTGACAAAGAAAATGGCAATTATAGCTATTAAATTTACACAGAAACAGAAAATCAACATATTGATAGTTTAATGCAGTTCAACATTAGAAGAATTCTACTTAGTTACATATGGAACTAATACATGTCCCCTCATATAATCATTAGTTATCTTGGTTCACGGGAAAAAAATTATACTACAAACTGATTGAGACATCAAGATCAAGTGCCATAACAAACTAATGTTATCCCATGGATAGACAGATTCAGATAGAAGGAGGCATTTTGAGTCATTAAGTTCATATGCACAGATTAAAAATTGTAAGAAATAGATGACTATGTGAAAATCATTCAGTTGTTACCACCCGAGCAGTTGGATCTTATCTCTATTTTTTGGCATTTCCATCTCTCTACTCAAATGTGTTTTATTTGGTTTCCAGATTTGGAAATCTTTTTAAATCTACACATGACAAGCATATCACCCTCCCTCTCCCACCGTGCCACGTCTAGAACCTCTACCCCCACCCCCACCCAAAAGAAAAAGTTGGCATTCTTTCTCAACATGCAAAGGTTGCCGTTCTCCCTTTCCTTACAAAGCACTTCCCTCCTTCCCACCACAAGCATCCTCTTTGCGCTCCTTCCCATTAACCCCACAGCACCAAGTTCAGCATTTTTCCTCCCTCCCCACTCCACCACATATGTCTTATCTTCTCCATACCCAAAGATGTAACCACTAGACATCTTTCTTCCTCCCTCCCACCTATCTAACCTTACACCAGAACCCCTATCCACGTACTTTATAACTCCAAACAGCCCTTCAAGAACTACTGATTGCAACACAAATCATGAGGACATAACAGAGACTGGGAAAGTACCTTTCAGTATTTAGATCCTTCCGCGTTACTCCTGATGGGATCTAAGTCATAATTTTAGACAGCACTGCCAAAATGATACTTTCTAACAATTATATGCATTGCATGTGGCACCTGCAATGGCAAAGTGTCCCATATGAAGGTAAGCTATCAAAGTAACTTCTATAGATAAGGAGTTTAAGGACTAAACCGAATAACAAACCTGCAATAAGTGTGATCACATAACCTCTTTTATAGGAAAAACTTTTATCAAAGAAAATAATCTCTCAGGGTGGTACCTGCTGACCAGCCTTGTGTATATATCTGAGAGCCCTAAGAGCATCAATATGTTGCATCTCAAAGAACTGGCAAGAAATAAACTCAATTAGCCTTTATTAGCTATTGTTGAGGAGAAATAAGACTATACATATTATATCCAAAAGAAAGCCTACCTTGTTAACTAAATTAACCATTCCATTACTGTGCATTGTAGATTTAAGTGCTCTCTGAAGCAACCTATCAAATTATAATAAACAATCAGACACCAAGGAAATAAACACACAAGTCGCTTCTAATGAATCTATGAAGAATAGATTACTTACCATTGAAAGTGCCAACTAAATCACAAATTGTGAGCAGATGCCCCCTGTGGCTGCATGGAAGTTTCATAATCATAAATGTTAGCGCAACGGCATATGACATCTGAATAGAGGACATTTTGTTAAAGTAGTGACCACATTGAACTGATTATGAAGAGTAACATACCTGACAACCGATAATACAATGCAAAAGTTGGTGTAAGGTTGGTAACTGTTCAAGCAGCTAAATAACCTTACTGCCAGATATCAAGCAAATAGAGCAGAGGAATTTTACTCTCCTTTGTCAATAGATCAGTTGCATTTAATGTTTCTGAAAACCCTCCCCCCATAAGCAAATTTGAGCCGAAACACCAACAGCACCTAAGTTTGAATGACCAAAAGAACATATAAATGATAGTAATACATGAGCAAGACAAAATGCCATGACATTTCAGTGGAATTCACACAAGCAATAGATTACTATAAGGAGAAATGGTCTAACCCATACTTGTAAACTCACTGCAAGGAAATCCAAATTGAGATAAAATTAAATATCAGGATTCAGGTAACACTTAAGTAGAAATTGGCCTGGAGAACCTTGACTAGTAATATAACGTCTACATGTACTCATCTATACATACACAACTGTAGAGGCTACTGTGAAAAATGAAGTCTAACAATACAATGACAATTAGGAAAACCAAACGCAGAAAACCCATAAGCATGGTAAACTTGCACAACCTAAACTCAATGAATGAAGATTGTCGAAGAGCCTGAAATACCAAAAAAAATCAAGATGCATGAATCTTTCCATTTTATACAAGTGTTCAAACATTTCAGAGAGAAAAGAAAATGGAGCATACGCACATGAGTAAAGATAACAGATTTAGATATAAATCACGTGCTTGAGGCCAAATGCTCATCGTACTTAAAACTGATCTTTTCGCATTCCTGTAAAATAACAACAGTAGAATTAATCCAATAAATCTTAAACAACACAATAGAAACACAGTCTCTCTTTGCAGAAAAAATTAAAAAAATCCGATAGACAGTTCCAGTGGTCATGAAACAGCTACGCGTAATGACAACAAAAAATTGAACCCAAACAAATGAAAAGACCATACCAATATCATTGTTACACAAATTCCAACTAAAACAGAGCAGTCATTAAAACCAAATGAATATTTAACTCACAGAAATATCTCAGTTATGTGTAGAATCAAGTAAATCAAGCAAGTAACTTTATTCACCTTACTTGCAGCTCTGTACCTAGGCTGTGCCAATAGTTTGTCCATTAGGAGGCAATATCATTTCTAATCTCTTTGTCATTTGGTAGAGCTTCTGTAACTTTTCCTCCTCTCCCAGCTGTAAGAGAAACCTCTTCAACATCTGAAACACTAGCTCGCTCATGTGCCTACCCCTCTTCAACATTTGCTCAGAGCACTCAAATGCTTCTTCAACTCTCCCACGGGAGCACAATCCTGTGACCAGAATTTCTAAAGAATGGCAGTGTGGACAGTGCCCTTTATTCATCAGGTAATTCCATAAGCTCAAACCCAGATCAACTCTCTGGTTTTCACAAAAGAATTTCATCAGCATCACAACAGTACGTGCCTTAGGCAAGAAATTTTTGTCAACCATCCTTTCGTAAAGATCAATGACACCACCAACATCATTTGATCTTATCAATCCCCACAACATAGTGTGGTAAGTTACATTGTCGATCTCTATATTTTTCTCTTCCATCTCATCCATTAAGACTGCTGCAGATTTGACATCCCTGGATTTGATAAGAGAACTCAAAAGGGCATTATAGGCTCCGGTGTCTGGTTGAAAATTTCTCTTGAAGATTTCATTGAAGAGTTCCTTAGCTTTACTTATATTACGAGCAATCCCTGCTCCATGAATCAAAGTTGTTATTGTTTCTACTGTAGGCAAGCAATTTACCCTATTCATTTCTTCAAACAGCTTCAAAGCATCACCAAAGCGACCTTTCTTGCAGTATGCATCAATTCTTATATTGTATGTTACAGAATTAAGCTTAAAACCTCTTTTAACCATCTCATGGTAAAATAACTCTACGGCAGTAATATCCCCTGATTCCTTGAACCCCAAAAGCAAGATATTCATTGTCTTGGTATCAGGTGGGAACCTAGAATGGAGTTTGTTGAATACTGAACGAGCTTCTTTCATCTGCCTTTGCGAGCAAAATGCTCGAAGAAGAACATTGAACTCTTCGGTGCCAAATTTCTTCCCAGGGAATAAATGCTGCTCCATCTTCTCAAATGCTTCAAGGGTATCTTCATAGGACTGGTATTTTGCTATTCTTGATAGCATGATGCTCAATGACTTAAGGGTGAGCAATGACGGTTGTAGCTGTTGAATTTTCTTCATTAGTTCCCAGCCCTTATCAAAGTATCGCATTCTTGCTAGTACGTGAAGTGTCTTCTCAAATGCATCAGAGGTTGGACTATACTCAGGACGGTTGAGGCAGAACTCAAAAAATTCATATGCTTTAAGACCATTTGCATGTGCTGCAAATAGGCGACCAATGACATTTTCAACAAAAATGGTAGACAGGATACTCGAAGAGACGTGACGTTTAAGTGTTGGTTGCAGAGGCTGAACAGGAAAAGGGTGGTCATTGATGATTCTAGCAATTGTTTCAACTTCATCTTTTGTTTCTGAAAGAGAATGAACCAAACTGCTTGACCAAAAGCGATGTCCAACAACTCGCAAAACTTGGCCAAAGTTATCTATTCGAGTAGAAATCACAACCCCCATTTTAAGTAACAAGTCAAAGTTTTGCACTTCAGTCAATACAGACACGATAACAACCACTCCTTATCCTATCTGAGTGAGCTGACGATTGTTTAGCAATCTACAGAGATTTTAGCAATCTATTAGAGAAAGGCAGCATCTAAAAGTTCATCAACTCAAACAAATTAAAAGGTATCCTCTTACAACACAAAAATAATACTCTAGCCTTCAGTAGATCTTAACAATTTCTATAAAACTAATGATAGTGATAACAATACTCACTTATACCACCAACCATACCAGCAACTAAATGAAATACCAAAAACTCTTATTTTTGGTTTCAGCAACACACCCAACAGTTCCACTAATCAATATGCAAAATGAAAAAGTTGTTAGTCACAAAGCAAAAAAGAAGGTTTATGAATATTAAATGCTTAGGTTAGGGTTCTGTAACTCACAAAAGTGAAAGACTTGCTCTAGATAAGGAAGGCCGACGAGCGACCGGCGACAAGGACTGCAAATTCTGGAGCGGGTGCTTTGGAGGAATGGCGAAAGCTAATCTTTGCTTAAGAAAAACTGCTAACCCGTTTGATTATTTGAGAGTTCGTTGTAGTATGACTTTAACATTTAACAATCTTTGGGCTAAAACTTAAAAGGGCTCTCTTTAGATCATAGCAACATAATTAGGCCTTTAACCAAATTTAGGCTGCCTATTAGTTGGTTCGAAAAATAATCAATTTAGTAATTGGTTATCAATTTATAAACATATTATTAAATAATGAGATTATTGTTTAAAATGATAAACTAATAATATAAAATAAATATAGTAGTTATTCTTTAATTTATTTGTATTCCATAGCAAACTGTTTGTCAGTCCTTCTCTCCCTCGTATTCTCGTTCACCAATCTCTCTCTCGCCCGCTTATTCTTGTCGCTCGTCTCTCTCGCTTTATACAATAAAATTATATAAATTGTGTTTCTAATTGTATAAAGCAAGAGAAAATTATATAAACGCATGCAAATACATATACCTTCGTCCTATACACTTATAATTATACAATATAAATATTTTCCTGCCCAAGTCTCCTTTGCCTTTCTTGTTTTATACAAATTCAAATTGTATATAATTTCTCTCTTTCTCGTTTTATACAATTCAATTCAATTGTATATTCCCTGCACAAGTCTCCTTTTGCCTTTCTCTCTTTCTCATTTTATACAAATTCAAATTGTACATAATTTCTCTCTTTCTCGTCTTATACAATTCAATTTTGTCTTTCTCGTTTTATACAATTCAAATTGTATATAATTTGTCTCTTTCTCGTTTTATACAATTCGCTTCAATTTGTGTATGTATAGTGAACTATACATATATAAGTTTGCTATGGAGCGCAATTATGCAAATTTTGTTATAGCATACAAATATAAATTTTATGTTTGCTATATGTGAAAGTTGCCCTTAAATAATTACTATAGACTTTTTATTAGTTGATTAGCAGTCCTAAATAATTTAACTTAATCAATAATAACATTTCATTTAATTTTTTTTAAAATTTGATCTAATTAGATGAATCAAGTTCTAATATGATAAATTTTGATTGAGAAAGTATTGAAAATACTCTTAAATTTGACATAAATTATTAATTTTGTCTTCAAATTATTAACAGTCTTAAAATCCCATAGATTTGACCAACTGGATAGAGATATACCCCCAACCTACTACATGATATAGGAAGTGGTCTCAAACTCTTATACATGCATACGACTCTTGATAAAAACTTGAAAGAATTGTTGGAAACACCTCTAAACTAGACGAGAATTTAAGGGTGTATTTTCACTCATGTTGTAAGATCGGAGTGTATTTAAATTCAGTTAATCAAGTTAAATGGTATTTTTAAAGCTATCAATAATTCATGAATGAAACAAATATTTGTGCTGAATTTAGGAGTATTTTTAAAGGAAAACTAAATAAATACCTCATAAAGCAAAACAATTACAAACATATACTCCTTTACATTCATACCCCACTAAATAATTACACTATAACCCCCCCCCCCTTTCCCCAAACTTATTTCGCTTAGCTGATAGAAAGTAAGTATCATATTCTGTATTGGTATCATTAAGATTGATAATTTCACTTAATCGATATTAAATCAGTATATATATACTTTTATAGTATCATTGATTAATGGTCATTTCTGAACAAGAAATCTTAATAATACCATAAAAAATATATATACTCCTATAGTATTATTGACTAAGTAATTTTTGAACAAGAAACCTTAATGATAAAACAAGAATATATACATATACTCTTATAGTATCATTGACTAATGAGTAATTTCAGAACAAGAAACGTTATTGATACTATATATATATACTAATTTAATTGCAAAATTATCAACCTTAATAATACTGATACAATATATGATACTAATTTAGTACTAATTATACAAAAACAAATTCAGTCTTAATAAAGTAGGAATGAACTGTTATTATTTATCAGAGAATAAATATTTCTTGAAATACTTAGGTTTGACATGAACATGTGAGTTTTATGATTCATTTACGTAGTTTTTCGTATTTTCAATTTCTTTTATCTTTGATTTGACTTATTAATTCGATTTTGGATCATTCTTATCTATTTATGCCTACAGGCTCCCATCAACCCCTGCAAGAACCATTTCAATTCACTTTTAGCCAATCAAGCATTTTTTCAATTGGAGCTAAACCAAAAGGGATATTATTTTCTTATAGAGATTGGTGTAACTCAATTGGATATCAAAACTCACAGTTCACACAAAGCAACATTTTATTTTATTTTTGTAGAAATTTGAGGTGGTACAATCACATATTTATTTGAGCTACACTGACATCATCTTCTTCCCCTTTTTATAATTCAAATGATACTTTTATGAATAAAGAATTGTGAAAAATATGACAATGAGAATCGAAATTGGTTCAAACTTATTTGAGCAGCTGAAAAATTGAAGTAGAAAACGACATGGTTCATGATTAAGAATGTGGGTACATTGTTTATATATAATTATATGTTATTTATATGTGATTATAGAAAACACATTATTATTTATTTATCATATACATAACAATAATAACATATCTAATGTAATTCAATACTTTTTGATATTAGAGAATAAATAATTTAGTAAGATATAAAACATAAAAATAAAAATAAACCGAAATTTTGTAGAAATAAAGAAAAGAGGATAAAATATTAGAATGCAAATTAGCTCTATGTCACCAACTCACCATCAATCAGTCATATTAGTTAGATAATCCTCTCTTAATTTTTAAACGGAAAAGGCCTAAAATATCCTCGAAGTATTGAAAATGGTACAAAATTACCCTCCATCCACCTATTGGCTCTAAATACCCTTCTCATCCATCTATTGGCTCCAAAATGCCCTTGTCATCCACCATTAGGTTCAAAATTGATCACTTATTTAACTATTTTAATATTAAATTGTTTAAATATTTTTAAAAATACTTGGCGCTAACTATTGATTATAATTTAATTTCTTAATATAATTTATAAATCAACCCACTACCCAATCATTACTAACTAAACCTCACACAATTAATAAATCAATTATAATAGCAAAATCGCCATAAACACTACTAAAACACGACAAAATTATAGATTCCTGAAAATGATCCAAAATTATTCGAGTTCGAATCAAAGCCCCAATCAAATTTAGGTTGAGCCGCTTATTTAGGAGGACAATTTCAATATGATTCTCTATTAAACTTGAATTCGAAATTTATGATTAAAGGTAACGAAGTAGTACATCCCAATATAATTAATGCACTTTTTAAAATAAAATTTTAAAAATATTTAGCATTTGTTTTTAAACCTTTAATGTATTATTTTTAAAAAAAGTTATCTATAAAGTAACATCACATAATTGAGACGAAAAAATAATTAAATTGAACATAGTTAGACTTTTAAGTTTATCGGTACTTTTTATTTAGACACTTGAATGTATGATAATTTATTTCTATAGATATTTTCGCCTCAAAATTTTAAAACACTCATTGGCAGTAGTGTTCTTGTTGTTGCATTAGTAATGTGAAGGGTTTATTAATTTGGTAGAGTTTAATTAGTAATGAGTGGGTAGTGGATTGATTTATAAAATATAATAATAAGATAATTTATAACAAATAGTTGAGCGCCACGTATTCAAAAAAATATTTAAATAGTTTAAATTTAAAACCGTTAAATAAGTGGTCAATTTTGAACCCAAAGGTGGATGACAAGGGTATTTTGGAGCCAATAGGTGGGTGGGAAAGGTATTTTGGAGCCAATAAATGGATGAAGGGTAATTTTGTACCATTTTCAATACTTCAAGAATATTTTAGGCCCTTTTTCGATTTTTAAATATTAGACAAGTAAATATGAACAGAGTATAAATTCAATTTAATTTCACAGCTGAAATCTTATAGATAACGGGCAAATGCATTGACTCGAGAGCCAATTTGCTAAGGAATCAAATCCAATAACCAAAATATAAAATAATGTTGAGTTTAAGTATAAATAATATGTTCATTTGCCTTTGATTTATTGGGAGAAAGATTAATTAATACTCCACTTGAGTTGAGAAAGAAACGTTCACAACAAGCTTAAAAATATTTGACAAACTATATCCATTCTCTAAAATAATTCAAGAAATATCCATTCTCTAAAATTTCTTTACAGTCCATACCCCAATTCAATAAAGCTGATAATTTTCGCTTAATTGATATTAAATCAATATCATATATTGTATTGGTATCATTAAGGCTGATAATTTTGCTTTATTAAGGTTTCTTGTTACTTATTAGTCAATGATATTATAAAGTATATGTATATTGTTGTGGTATCATTAAGTTTTTCTTGTTCAGAAAGTACTCATTAATAAATGATCATTACAACAAAAATAACTTGTAGCGGCAATAAATAGATACATTAATAAAGAGTGCTAAAGCCTTTACCGGCATTAGTTAAGTGTCATTAGATCCAATATCGCTAAAGCCTTTAGGGACATATACAAAGAGTGTTAACTGCCGCTAAAAGTATATATTTAGCGGCAATTGCTAATTTTGTTATAGTGTAAAACTTTGTAATGTGTATTGATATTAATTAGGTGAAATTAGCAACCTTAATAATACTGATTTAGTATTAGTTAAATAAAATTAATTGTTAGGTATATAGTATAATTATTTAGTGAGTATGAACGTAAATGTGTATATGTTTGTAACTATTTAATTTTTATAGGGTATTTTCTTATTCTCCTAAAATTTTAGGGGGTTTATGCAGATTATATTGCCTCGCACAGACCCCTCGGGTCCCATTGTCATTCTTATTCAAAAGTTAATTCATGAGGAGAGTATTCCTCAAGTCTATATAAACTTACAATCAATCTATTTCTCAACTAATGTGAGATTTTAATCAATATTCTTACCTTCTACTAAAGTATCGATTAACAGCCCAAAACAAAAATGAACCTATATCATATAAAATATGACATTTATATCTGGCTCAATCTTAAAAATTAGTTCACAATTTTCTTTTTCAATTTCATATAAAAATACAACTAGTTCATTTCGATGAAAATTTTAACCCACTCTAATAATAACAATATAGTTTTTGTGCAAACTTTGAATACGAGTTTCAAAAAGATAAGGTAATGACTTTATTTTTCATTTAGGGGCTTTTTAAAAAAATTAGCGAGGAAGAAATGAGTATAGGATATTGAAAGAAAAACTCTTTAGTAAAAGATTGAACTTTATCTATACTACTGATGATATGTATTATAAAATTACTATCTCCAACACAAATTATTGACAATAATTAAAGATATATTACATGTTAAATATAATTAAATTATTTGTTTTTAATATTAAAATTTTTTAAAATGACTTAAAACTTTGGTTGTTAAATCTCTTTATATTTATATTACGAAGTAGAAATTCTCATATTTTATTTGGATTTTAAATTTCTATTAAGATTACCTTGTATAACTAAATTGACTTGCAAGTATTTATTTTAGCTTACAAATTAATATCTAAATGCTTATAGGTTAAAATCAATCAGAATGCATACTATCCCTAACTTATGTTTTATTAGTTTATAAATATTTTTGATCTGATTAATTATTTTAATATTTTTTCAAAAGTTTTATTTTATTTGTCTCATTTATATGGCATTTTTTATTTTTCGAGAGTCAAACAGTTTAACTTTGGTTGGACATTTGCGTGTAGAATTCTCAATTTTTAAAAATGAAATTTATATATTTATAAACTATATAAAGAGTACTAAATGTCACAGGAATTGATAATTCAAAATGTTAAATGGGTGTATGAAAAACATACGATCAATGATAAACTTATTTGAATCTCAAAATGTAAAAAGTGCCACATAAACTGAGACGGAAGAAGTAAATATTTTTCTCCAAACAATACTCTTTACTTCCTCTTCTTTAAATTAGTCGTTCCTCCTTTTTTATTTACACAAATACTTTTAAATTTATATTTTTCTTGCAATAATTTCAAGGATATATATATATATATATATATATATATATATATATATATATATCATGAAAATGGAACAATTGTCAATACTTTTAGCAAATATATCAGCACTTCATTAACAATTTCAACACTTCTATCTAATAGGTATTCTTCCTTATAAAATTAGTTTCACCACCCAAAAATGTTTTTCAACACTGAAAACTTCTTTAATTATTTACAATCAACTAATTAATCCAAAATGAGTTCCATACAACATAATTGTAATTACTTTAAAGTGCATTAAGCAAAAGCAAATGAACTTGTTTTCGTACTATAAAAATCATTGGAATTTTTTTTTGGGATAAATATTCTCCTAATTTCATTTATACACAAGTTTTCTATAGCAATTAAGAATATAACCAGTAAATATGAGTTTCTTGTTAAATGACAAAATAAAACTAGAGTGATACAAGAGATTGTTATTTATCTACTCTAATATTACAAAAAAAAAACATGAAATAATATCAACTTTTCTATTCTTTAAAATAGATTTTACAATTACTTAATTTATTTATTATTTATTTTATTATTGAAATTTAAGATTAACAAAGATTTTGCTCTTAAGATATTTCCTAATTTAAAACTTCCAAATGAATCAAACTTTAATCTTATATAAAACATTTTTTTATTTAAACTTGTAACATAATAAAGTGTAATAACATTTTTGATACTTTTTTTTAAAAAAATATTTAGAATTTTGAAATCAACGTTATGTATAAAATAGCAACTATATTATTTATGTAGAAATATGAAAACTTATGATTAAGTGAAATTGTTTTCCATCGAACTAACTTTAATTATTCCAGGCGACATGCATCTTACATGCGACGGAATATTTTATTAACTTCATTATGTGACTTCTTTTTTGTTTATAATATAAGATGAAAAAGTAAAGAAACTAAAGGTAAATAATTCATTATTAATTAATTATATTACACAAAAGATATATAGTTATGTGCACTCACATGGAAATTTTCTTTTTGAACATGACAAGAACTATTTTGCACAAACTCCATACATCACCACTGTATGTATGGTAGGGTCACCTTTGTAACAAGTAATCCCTTTATTTTTATTTATTTGTTCAGCTTAGCTTTAACTTGACGCAAAATTTAGAAAAGTAAAAGAAAAAATTTAAATTGTCATTTAAAAATTAAAGATATGTCATAGATAATAAAAATCGCTTAAATCACAAGGGTTGATAATGCATAAAATAGACCCTTGTGATTGTGCCCTTCTGTAGACCCTACACATAACGAGAGCTATACTGTATTAAATTGCCTTTTTTTTCTTTTATAACATGATCTTAAACAAGTCATGTGGAAAAATCTATCTTAAAGTGTTGTTTAAAAGGAAATTTGATTTCTTTTAAAATAACTAAAAAGGAAAATATGACAAATAAATTGAAACGAAATGAGTAATTTATTTTGAAGTCACACCACTAAGACATGTAGTAGGACAATTGAAAGTCTCCCACGATTACTTATAAGTTTCAAACTCCACAAATAAAGAATTTTCTTGCAAAGCGTTTTATTTCTTTTTAACAAGTATATCAAGTGTTGACATTTAAATTAATAGGACCAATAAATTTCGAATATCGTAAACCTAAAAAAAGAAAAGTAAAAATACACAAATGGATGGCCCAAGGTGCAAGGGGAATGTGGCTCCTCCCATAGACATAAGATATAGGCACTTTTTCAAACATGCATGATTTTGTCTTTTTATTGCAAAATTCTTGAGATGCTCTAGCATTTCAAGTAAAGGGCACCTTTTCATTGCAATTTGAGATAAGTCCCTTTAATACTCACCAACAATTAATGGGCTATAAAAGTTTTATAGATTATCAAAAATGTTATGTGGTTGTGGTCAAGTTAAATAGATTTTCTATCTTTTTTTCTTCTTTCAGAATTATTCTCTCTTTTTTGAAAAATATGTAAAGGAATGAATTATTTCCAACCCTTTTTGCCTCATTAGTTGTTACAAATGCCCTTTAGAGGACTACTTATTTTTCATCGAGTTAGGAAATATAACTTTTCTAACGTGTAATCGATGTTTTCAATCATTTAAATGAATATATAACATGTATTTTAGCTTACACTCATACTTTAAAGGGAAAAAAGATAAATATATCTCTGAATTATCGGAAATAGCTAGTAAGCAGATACTATCCGTCATACTTTTGAGATATTGATGCCCCTGCCGTCAAAAAACTAAAACATATATATCATTTCATACTAACAAACATACACGTGTCCAGAAGCGGAAGGTGGCTCCTGCACGTGTCATAATTCTTTCTACCGGCCCAACATTTATTAAATATTGGATCGATGGATAAGATTGTGTCATGTGTCCCTATTTAGTCTTCCGTTAGAGTGAAGAACATGTGTACTTTAGTTTTTGAACGACAGAGGCACCAATATCCCAAAAATATGACGGGATATTTGCATATTATTTATGATTGTTCGGGAATATATTTGTCATTTTTCCCTATTTTAAATTTAATATCTTATTTTTTACTTAATCATGATAATAGTCTAATTTAGTTTAAACACTAGTGCATAAAAAAGTTTACCATAAAAATGACTAGTGAAAATCCACAAGTAATTCATTTATCAATGCATTGCAACTTTTCGAAGTGTGTTGAAGTCCAACATCTATTGCAAAAGGAATGACTATTAGTACATTCTTATATGATATTTGAACGATTCTTATCGCTTGAACTAGTTTAAGGGGCATTAGACCTAAAGTCTAATTTTTTGTCATGTTATAATGTGTAAAATGCATAAATGTTCGTGTTTTAATGACATCATTTGATCTATATTTAAGTTGAAATCTTTTCATAAGTTTATTCACTTTGAAAACATTTTCAATGTAAGTGATTTAAGTTAAAAAATTACGGATTCATATATTTTTACATGAAGTTTGGTATGGCTTGCCAAGGTCTAACTTCAAACATTTTGACTAAAGTTGTGGACTTAAAAAATCAAATTTTAGACAATTTTTCTCTAAGTTTTATTTGAATAAGGCTAATTTCAGATACCTTTAGCTGAAGTGCATGTAAATTTGACTAAATTTAAGTCACGACTGTATTAATTTTTCAGGTATGCCTATACCTTGGCTAAATATGACTCAAATGTATGTAAAAATTAGCTAAAATTCCACTCATGTGTATCTGAGTTATTTTTTATTTTGGCTAAAATTTTATTTTTGAGTTTTTCAATAACACATGTTTGAATTGACCTTTGACTTATAACTTATAAGCCAAAAGCTATAAGTTAGGATTTCTAATTTATGGTTTTTGGCTTATTTATGTTATTTTGGCTTTAAAAAGCCACTACAAAAAAAAATATAAATTATATTGGGATTTTCCAGGAAATTAGTATGTAAATTCGCAGGAAACTTATTTTTCTGCAAATTTTCATACTAATTTCCAGAAAATCCACATGTAATTCACAATTTTTTTGTAGTGAGTGCTTATAAGCACTTTTTAACTTTACTCAAACACTTCAAAATTGTTTAAAAGTTATTTTGACTTAAAACACCTAAAATAAGTCAATCCAAACGATCACTAACATATACTTTAAATAAGCTCAAATTTAAAGTATAAGTTCCATATATTGTAAAAACAAACTTCAATTATAAATTTGTTAACGCAATATTAAATCTAACAATAGCATATATCACCCTATTAATTTCTTAATATATGCCCCCGACTTTAATTTGGTCATACAACATGTAAAATTGACTAATTTAAGTAATGTGTATCTAAATTGATTTTGCCAAAAATTATTTGTTCTTTAAAATTCAACAATTCAACACACGATTTAACATCAAATCTACTCCAAATAAACTCAAGTTCAAACACAAGTTACATATTTCATACAAAAACAAACCCCAATAGTCAATTTACTAATAGAACCACAAATTCAATGATGATTTACAATATTGGTAAATTTCTTCAAAACATTATATTTCAAATAATTTAATAACTAGAAAGAAAAAGGGGTGAATTGAAGAAGCACGCATTTTTATCTGAATTTACCTAATATTGGGTACTAGTTAAATTTTTTTTTAAAATTGGGTGTAGTATATCATAAATTTTTACTGAAGAGCCAGGGATATCTCAATTTTTTGATTTACTCAATATTAGATATTATATTATTTTTATTCACGCTTCGATTGAAAATCCAAACTTGAATGTGTGAGGAGGTGTTAAATTTCCACCGATTATGGAAGGTATGCCAACTATTATTTTGGGACAAATCTCATTTTTAAAATTAACTTTCAAGTTAAAGTAGATTCAAAATTCATTTTTTTTAATGAGATATGATTGAAAAAGAAATAAACTTTTGGGTTCAATTTTAACCTTAGTCAACTAAAAATTATACTCACTGCTAATAGTCAGTAGACTGGCAGGATGGTTAAGAAAAACTATTAGCCATCTAATCCAGTTCATTAGATAATAATGGGTTGTATAGCTTGCCTTTTAAAATATTAATCAAATATGGAGTTATTATTACTCCCCCAGGAGCTTATTCTATTAAATTAATTTTATTAATTATGTTCTGAAATTTTAATTTTATTATTAATACTTTATGTAGATATTTAAAAATAAGAGTAGTATGGAAAGAAAATGATAAATTTCTCTTAATTTGCTTAAATGGACAAGTAAAGAAAAAAAAATTATTTTTCCGTATAAAATTTAAGTAAAATAAAATGAAAGAAATATTATTTTTTGATATTTCCTTCATTCATTTTTACTTGTTCATTATACTAAAATAAATGTCTATTTTTATTTGTTCAACTTAGAAAATTAAGATATAATTTAGGGATAATTGTATAGAATGACAAACTAAATATAAAATAAATATCATAGCCACCCTTCGATTCATAGTAAACTGTTTGTCAGTCCCCCTTTTCCTCATATTCTCGCTCGCTACTCTCCCTCTCTCGCTCGCTTATTCATGTCTCTAGCCTCTCTCGCTTTATACAATAAAATTGTATAAATTGTGTTTCTAATTGTATAAAGCGAGAGAAAATTATATAAACGTATGCAAGTATATATATCTTCATCCTATACACTTATAATTATACAATACAAATATTTCCCTGCCCAAATCTCTTTTGCCTTTCTCGTTTTATACAAATTTAAAATGTATATAATTTTTTTCTTTCTCGTTTTATACAAATTCAAATTATATATAATTTCTCTTTTTTGTTTTATACAATTCAATTCTCCCTTTTTCACTTTCTCGTTTTATACAATTCAAATTGTATATAATTTCTCTCTTTCTCGTTTTATACAATTCGCTTCAATTGTATATGTATAACGAATTATACATATATAAGTTTGCTATGGAGCCCAATTATGCAAACTTTGCTATAGCAATACAAATATAAATTTTATATTTACTATATATGAAAGTTGCCCTATAATTTATCGCTAAGCTCTTGATTTAGCCTTATTATTTGTTATAGACTTATAGTCATTTTTCAATAAAATATATAAAATTCACTAAATTTGACATATTCAAAATGATACTATAGTAAAATTGTAATGACTTTCAATACTAAATAAGTAAAAATGGATGGAGAAAGTAGTAAATTTGGTATCGAATAAATAAAAATGAATGAAGAAAATAGTAAATTTGGTATTGAGTAAATAAAAATGAACGAAAAAAGTAATAAATTTGATATTGAATGAGTGAAAATGGACCGAGGAAATAATAAATTTGGAATTAAATAAACAAAAATAGTTGGAAGAAGTGGTAAAAGTAAAAATAAATAGAGAAACCAGTAAATCATTTACTGATATCGAATAAGTAAAAATGAACGAAAAAAATAGTAAATTTAGTAAAAAGGGGAAAACATTAAATGTGAGTAGGAACAACTAGTTAAGTTTTAATAAGCTATGATAGACATGGACCAAAACAAATGAGCTGTCTTTGATCTGAAAAAACATTGGTGGACCTATTAGAAAAAAGTTGCAACAATTTTACACAAAATTTTAAAGGAGGGGTTTAATTGAACATGGTAGGCATGTGAATATAGACATAAACCATGTGTCATCCATGTGGATTAACCCCTTTCAGTTTATCTGGCATTAGCTAAGCAACTCACCCAACTTGATTCTTTTTTCTTTTTCCCTTTCCACCCCCTAGCTCCTTAATTACAAAAATTAATTAATTTCACCAATATATACAAAATACTAACTAACATTTGTATACTTAGGTCTAAATATAATTAAAACAAAGATATTGGAAAGGGGTAGAGTAATTTACAATCCACATGCTTAAAGGAGCCCACCATATGGAGAATTTATGACCTTTCAAGTGGCTATAACCACACAATTAACCATCAGAATCAATACCAATTACTGTTGTGATAAAGTGGTAAATACTTCATTTTTAACCAGAGGCTTTGAGTAAGAGTCTCTGTGAGTATAGAGTCATCTTTGTTAGGCAGCACTTTACTTTCCAATGTGAGACTCTCCAGCGTTAATTCAAATTTAATCAAGCTACTTTAATTTAATATATAGATACCAAACACAGTAGAAGATAAAAATAAAAATAGTCAGAATCAATATTTTTTGTTTTTTCAATGAATAAGAATTATTGAAGTTGGGCTATCAACTAACTAATAGGTTTGTCGTCTTAAGAGTAAATTACTTGTGGAGACTATTACTTACCCTTAAATTAGGGTTTCCACAATTCTGTTATATTGTGGCCCTACTCTTAATTAGGCAGTAATTTTGAATTTCATATCTAAGATGTTAGTTTATTTTGTCTGTCAAATCTCTCTATAACAATAATAATATTTTCATTTTGTTGAGTTCCCACATTGTGGCATGAGTATTGTTTGAAAAATGTTACATTATGAGTTAGATTTTGAAATTGAGTTATATATGACATGTTTATTTTTTTATTAAGGCATCAAAGCGAACCCCATCCCAATCATAATGGGCCTCCTTTTATATTGTTCGCGCTCTAAATATTCAATTCCAAATGTTCCAAGTATTATATGCACATTTTCAGTACAATTGTTACCATTTATTTATCTATAACATATTATTAATCTATTCTCCATTACTACATTAGATTTCATATGGAAAATTACTTCTTGTTAATGAACTTTAACACGATACTATTAAAAAGTACACAAAATAAACTTCTTTCTTATTTAAAAAATTCAATTTTCTTAAGGGAAAAGAAATAAGAATCCTATGAAGGAAGCTATATGTGGATTCTAAAAGGAATATATAGTGGTGTGATTGTTTAAGTTTGGAATGAGAAAGATGAATTAATTAATTACAATAAACAAATATTTGGTGTGATTAGGAAGTTAACACAAGCATGTGCTGAGACTTAATTGCAGTCCAATATTATTATTATTATTATTATTATTATTATATATATATATATACCTCTGTGAGACAAAGCTTTAAAAATACACATGAAAAGATGTTTGCTTATATATATGTTTAATTTATTAGCATGAAACCATGTGAACCTGCAAATAATCATCATATAATGCCACATGCCTTTGTTTATTTACTCTGAAATAAAGAGAATATACTCTCCAATGGGGTTAAATCAAGATTTTTAGGAATACAATAAATTTAATTCATCTTATATCTATTCTCTAATACCCTTTCCCCCTTTTGCCAAATCAAGAATTATGGCGGTAAGAAAGTTTTGAAATAATGGTAAAGTTTGTTTTTGGATGTATAGATCTATATATGAGTTTTTAAATTAGTCATTGATTATAATATTAGGATAGATTATTTATATGAAAGAGAGCCTTGAAGGAATAATAGAATTACTTTTCAGTGACCTATATAAATAATTGGTTCAAGCCATATATAAAAAGAAATCACTACTATATATATACACATATATATTAGGCTGCCTATATCTGAAGTCTAAAGGGAGAGCTTTGGAGTAACAGTAAACAGCAAAATTGTCTTTAGCTAACTTAGATGCATATGATGCAATTTGGTTATCTAACCCAATGGTGGAGTAGAATTTCAGCTAAAGAGTGTCAAAATATAAATAAGTTAAAATGTGTAGAAGTCGAGGAGTGTCAATATATAATATATATATTGTTTTATCTAATTATGCAGTATAATTTTTCGATGACACCCGTCAATATGTGGCTCCACCACTTCTAACCTCATTATTTTTATAAAATTACATGTCAATATTTACTAAAATTGTAATAAGTGATAGGTTTATTTGAATTTATAATTTTAAAGTACAATGTGTTTAATGTTAAATCTTTAAAAATAGAACCCCTAGAATTTTCCTAAATCCTATTCTGATTATAAATTTGAATTGTGTAATCAATCACTAATTCTTACTCGAGATTACTAGATTGTCTATGTTATACTTGATGTTTTATATATTTTACTACTCCATATTATTTGGTTTATTGCTTGCTGCAGTTGCAGACCACTGCGTGTTGCCCAAGTAGAAAAATTGGAGAAATAATTTGTAAGTTAAAAATAAAGAAAAAGGTTAAAAATACATTTAAATTATGATCGAAATTGTTTTAACAATTTCAAATTTATAGCAGGATCTATTACCCTTATATTATTTAATAGTCTATTTTTAAGATATATAAGTAACCCAATTGGACAAGTTATTATTTATAATGATGCAATATTTATGATCTCCATGTCGATACCTATATATCTTAAAATACACTATTATTTAGTGCAGAGATAATATGTCCTGCTCAAAGCTTGAAATTACTACAATAATTTCCATCAGAATTCAAATATATTTTGAACCCTTTTTCAAAAAATAAATAAATATTCGTAATATTTTTAATTAAAAACAACCTGAAATCATACAAAATAGTCATGCGATGATCCTATCAGCAAAGCATATCGAAGATCTATTAACTCCTATTTTTGGACTTAAAACTATAAAATAATAATATACATTTGATCAGGGAATTAATTAGTATAGGATTCACAATCTCACTTATCTTAATAATTTCGTAATATTTTAGTATCAAGTTATTTATATTATTTCTGCAAATTGCTATAAGAATATCATATTACCCAAATCTTAAGAACATGCTCCACAGAATTTCAAAAATAATGAATTACTAATCTAAAGCAAAGTATACAATCTTCACAAAATCATTTTATACTCAAGAGGGAGAAACTATATAATAGTTAATTCCTTTTCATTAGATATTTAACAATTCATGATTTCTCAAAATCTTGCCCTTTTAAAAAATAAATAAAAATAAATTATCGCCCTATATGACGTGAACAATAACATTACAAAGTTGAGGAGAGCTTAAACTCGACCCATAGAGGCAAAAACTATACAAGTCTGGCGTAATAAGTAAAAATAGTTATAATATTTTAACTTTACGTAACTTTATTTCGTGAAATTTACGTCTTAAACGCTAGACTATATACCTTAAACACGTAACGTTATGGATCATCAAAATTCCTCCGTAAATCATATGTCAAAGTCCTCAGCTAATTATGTCTCACAAAATAGAAAATTCAGAAAAATATAATGAAGAAAGAAAAAATATTGGCAGATGTTCTAATCATAATTTCCCCCCTTATATATAAAGTATATAATAAGTCCCAAATTATTTTTTTCTTTCTAATTTGTTTGTTTTTGAGAGGTGAGGACCAGTAGCAGAAGTATCGACATCTGAATTTACTATTTTTAATGAATAGAAATTTACTAATATTATAAATAATGAATTTGAATCATAATCTTATAAATACAAAAAATTCAATATAAAATTTATAAATAGATTTAAAAATTAAACCTATATAATTTAAATTTTGAATCTGCTTATAGAATTACGGAATTGTGT
The DNA here is from genome assembly GCA_016801875.1 of Solanum sitiens. Taxonomy (NCBI): domain Eukaryota; kingdom Viridiplantae; phylum Streptophyta; class Magnoliopsida; order Solanales; family Solanaceae; genus Solanum; species Solanum sitiens. The sequence continues at coordinate 247,113 of JABWTJ010000260.1, forward strand.
TACCTGTTCGGATGTGATGAGAAAGGGACCAAAGTTCACATATATATTAATAAAGTTTTATTTCTTTTCTCTATGTAAGCTGTAACACATAAATTCCAATTTCTCGATTTTAAGGGGGAAAATATCAATTGAATCTTAGCTATAAATTCTATAAATCATTTGGAATTAATGAAAAGTAAAAATACTGCCTGCCATTACAGGGAACTGATTCTTAAAAATAAATCAATGATAATATAATGCAATATAAATGCTTCGTAAGATAAATATTTAAATTTTTGCGATTATTTTTTATAGGAATTTCTATGTATCAAAAACTTATTACTCAGAATTATCTCTCTCTACATGCATTCCACAATATATTTGGGTAAGAGTTTTATTTTTATCGTAGGTTCACATCAAATCATTTAATTTATATATGCATGTTATTATGATTTAATTCAAAATTTTCATTTCATGAAATCACTTAATCATAATATTTTGAATTAATTCGATACAAACACTTGATGCATGTAAGTATTACCACATGGTCGTGCCAAACTTCATTTTAATCTTAAAAAATCGTACATAATATCAATAAATTAAGATTGATTTTCTCTATCAATGTCTTCTCAGTCTAACTCGTCGTACATGACTTTCCTAATGCGGCTTACATCTCCCCCTACGTAACTTACAAGCAATTCAAAATGAACGGATTTATCTAATGCGCCATCTGAAGAATAGCAACAACAGATTTTCTCAAGAATTTTTGAAAGAAAACATCACTAGATATTTCTCTTTTAAGTTGTGAATTAGTTGAGACTCATTTTTTTTTTTTGGATATTTAGATTTTGTATTTTATATTGTGTTGTATGTGAGGAATCAACTTTATCCATAAAAGGAAAAAAATGAAAAAGAAAAAAAAAGTTTAATTACAAGTGGGTAATAAGTTGAAAATGGTAAGGCCCATGAAAGTGAAGGTGCATGCTAAAGGTCGCTATTAATGGGCCCATAAGAGTGGACCTAAAAGAAAAGTCAGTTGAAAAAGCCCATATTCAGCATTATTTTTTTTGTGTAAAAATGAAATTTTAAGAAAAAATCTATTAAATGTTGACTTTCAAATGACAAACCACAATTGGGAAAAGAAAGGAATTTGTGGCCAAATTGGCTAACGTTACTCTCAACTCCACTTTCTTTATATTTATTTTTATTACTATTATTATAAATTATAAATTACAAAAATATACAAAATAAAAAACTTGGTTTTACTCATGTCCTATTCTCTGATGTAAGACCCACAAATGGATAAGATTTTATATATACTTTATGAATCTTTTTTTTTTCTTCGGATAATTGCAGGTTTGAATCATTCAATCATCTAATTTATAAAATATTTTTCCCCTGTTAAATAATAGTTATTTATTATTAACTTGGTATACTCTTAAAAAAACTATGAATAGAAGAGTGATTTTATCATATCACCATTTGAATATAATAAATATAATGTCTTGAAAAATGTAATAGAAAAATAACTATAATTAATGATAAAGATAAATTAGGAATTAAGTGAAAATTATCTATGAATTTCATAAAGTGGACAAATATTGTTGGATATCTATTTTTCAGTATAGTGGACAAGTATCCTTGGATGGAGGGAGTATATAAAATGTATAAATTATATATTTTGTAATAGTTACACATATACTATGTATGTAATATACATAACATATCTTGTATATATTATGTATATTCTAGTTAGATTAATAAATTAATTAACAAAATGATATATATCGTAACTTTCTTTTGTTCGATAAAATGCTAAAACTGCCACCAATATGTGCATTAAAAGTTATGATTTAGACAGAACCATCTTTTGTATTATTGCAATAGTGCACTTCTCTTTGCCGTGAATTTAGGTGCGGATAAGTTTTTTCCATTTATCAAATATAGAAGTTTCATTTTATTTGAAAAATAAGAAAGTTTAAATTATATTTTCTCTTTCTATCCTTGATGTTAAAACTAGGTAAAAATATTTTCACTCAACCACTTTTACTTGTCCTCCTTGTTATAATTAGATGGTTAGTAATGCTATTTTAGGAAATCAAGCCATAACTAGTTATTACTCTTTCTGTCTTAATTTATATGATAATTTTTATGTTTTGAGAGTCAAACAATTTAAGTTTAATTAGAAATTTGCACATGGAGTCTTCAATTTTTTTGAAATAAAATTTCTATATTTGTAAACTACGTAAAAAGTACCATGAGTCACAATAATTGATAACTTAAAATGTTTATAAGATGTATAAAAAATTTACGGTCAAAATAGACTTATTTGACGCTTCAAATCTAAAAAGTGACATAAAAAATGGAACAGAGATAGTATTAGGATTTCACATTCGTAATGAATAGAGAGAGATGTTAAATGTGGTGTAAAAGATAGAAGTATAAAATAGAAAAACAAAATAGTAATAAATAAAGATAATTTAGTTAAATCAACTTAATTTTTTTTATGGGGTGTGTAGGAAGAAACATGACAAGAAAAGTGGTCCGGAGGAAGTAGATGCAGCCAAATTTAAATTTTTCACAGCATCTCTAATATGATTAGTTTAAAAAATACATATTTAATTATAGCATTTTTAATGGATATGACAATTTAATATGAATCAAGTAATATGAAATGATAGGAATATATTGAATTGAGACGGATTTACATGAACTTGTGAAGTAAATGTATGAACAGTGAAAATTCATATATCTGTATCTCTTTTCATGTGATACATTTTTCTTTTCAGTGCATCCTAAGAATAATTTGTTTTCTCTATAACTAAAAATGACTTAACTTGAAAATTTCCATTTACATGTTATTGAAAATTTATATCCACACAAATAGCTAAAATTTATTTTAGACCATATTTTTTTTTTTAAAAAAACAATCAAATGATACGATATTACTTAAATTTAGACGAGGTATATGCAGTGACGATTTAGGATTTGAAGATTATGAATGCTTACTTCCTTTAACGTAAAATTGCTTGCCAAGAAATGTTTCCTTCTAAAAACTTTTATTTTATAATTTAGTTAGTAAATGAAATATTAAAAATAAAAAGTAAAAAAAGCAATAAATCAAAAAGGAAAAAAACAAGCAATAACAATGAATAGGTATATAAAGGAGAGTAGAAATCAAAAAAGAAATTAAGTTCGTGGGGATTCATACCCTCAGAAGTTCAGGGTATTCAAAATAAACTTTTAACTTTGTTCTGTGAATCAAATCAGCCATCAGCCTTTTCTGTTCAGTGGGTGCTCACAAAGCAATTATATCTATTTTTTTAGTTGCTTTTATAAGCATATACAAAATTTCGATTAAAGTTAATGGGTACTCGAGCATCCGATTCTTTCTATGTAGATCCGTCCCTGGATATAAGTGTTAACCGTTACTTCAAAAAGACACCAATTGAGGCGTACTTCTTGACATTCCAGCTCTAATTATTCATAATTGGATAAATTTTTAACGCATTATCTTTATAATTAATAGGGATAAAATCATGAACTTATTATGTCAATCATTATTTTTTTAATTAATATATCAATAACAAATAAACTAGTAATTAGCAACAGAGAAATGTTTGCATCAAACTGTAAAAGTATAGAATTTAGAAAATTCCAAACACGGATGCAGAAGAAGCCATGCAGCCATTTTGATTTTCAAGATAGTAACAGCTCCTATATATATAATAATAAAAATAATTAACAAATAAAAAGTAATAAAAATAATTAACAAATAAAAAGTCAAAGTGGAATTCAAAAGTCGAAATCATACAGTTGTAATACGTCAAATAGAATCATATTCTAAGATTAATTCATACTATTTATTTTAGATCAACTTGCTACCTCAAAATACGTTGTTTAATTTTTTTCTTCCGAAAAAAAAATTTTAAAAATAAAAATTTTCATAATAGAATATTGATTTCTGCGCTATTGAGTTTCTAATTATTTATTTGTGCTTAGTACTATTGCATAGTAATCATCAAGAATTGAGATTTGAGAATCTGAATCGTACGTTGTAATATTCTTTATTTCATTATTTAATCCTCCCCGTAATTATTGATAATTCTGTCATCCCCTGGAACAAAAATTAATATTGTAACTAACTTAAAATAATAATAAATATAAAAAAAAAACACTGGCTTATTAATACCCATTCACAAATTTGCATTATATGGCTTTTGTTTAGTCCAGTTATATTGACCATCATATTACAGGGGTGAAATTGAAGGTGAAACGAAAGAAATCAACCTTAGATCGCGATAAGAATATAATTTATAATGAATATTTACCAGTTCGGCTATTCTCCATTTCCATTGACTCAATTTTTCTCAAGTTCTTACTCGGAGGAGAGACGCATAGCATAAATTAGAAATGGTTAAAGATTTAATTAACTAACGCAGGATCCAAACCATGATACTGTAAAATGGAATGTTCAAGACAATCCAATTTTAACTTGTAATTGCATTGTGAAGTGTAGTCTCGACAATCAAAAGTAACTGCAATATCTGCCCAAACCAGATATGCAAATCCATAATAAATTAATAACCAAACTGAAGTTTATGTGAAACAAACTCATACAAGGCAAAATTATCCAAAATGCAAAATACAAAATTTTCATTCGACTGTATATAATGAAAAAAATGAATAAAAACATTGAGATGGTCCTTTGACAAAAAACTTTCCCAATTCTCCACATATATATGAATGAATTTCAAATGAGGTTGACGATGGTTTCATTATCAGCAAAAGTGCATTTCTTCTGACAAAAGAATGTATGAACGGCTAAAATACAACAACTGCACAAACATTACACAAGAAAAACTGACAGAAAAGAAAACGATACTAACTTATCTACGTCTGGGCCTGGAGAAACTCGGGGAACCAATATGTTGTGATCCCCTAAAACTTCTACTTGGAGAGTCCACAGATCCTCTTAAAGAGGCATGAGCTGCCTTTGCTGATTCTGGAACAGAATCCAGGGGAGTTGATTCCACAAAGCATGCTGTATTAAGTCTAGTCCTCTCAAGTTCAGATTGAAGTAACTCAGAAGTATACTGCTGGGCAAGAGCCTGAAAAATAAGATACAATTGGAATGTATGGTGACAGACAGCATTGTAGCCAGTCAAAGCAGAAAAATCGCAGGGTGGGTTTAGACATGACAAACTATATTCATATACTTATAAACGATTAGAAGGTGAGCAAAAAGCATATCAAAAACTCTGAAAATAAAAGATAATAGAGAGCAAGTGTTACTCACAATCAGGTCATCGGGTGACACAGTCATCCCTTGCTGCCGGTCATCCAGAAATACATCATCACTTCCACGTGTTGGCCGGCGGTTGTGAGTTGGAGTTTCAGTAGAATCAGCAACACACTCAGTTGCTTTATCTAAGAGGGCCCCTTGTAATGATTTAAACGACTCCCTTGCTTCATGTGTAAAATATGGATTCAATATGGTCTCGAAGTAATCCAACTGCACATTTAGCCCCACAAACTATTAGAAAGAAGTGTATGAACATGACATCAAATCTACCTACTTGTTCCAAAACCTTTTGGCCACAACTAATATAGAACCTCAGGCAAAACCAAAAGCACTCAAAATGCAAATGCAAATGCAAATGCAAAGCATCAACCATTATAGCAGAAATTTAACAGCACAGAAAAAAGTCCTAGAAGTGCAAGTTAACTGAAAATCACAACAGAACAGTGTCAAGTTTTAGCTTTAGTATGTTATCATTAGTTTTCATTATATACTTAACAATCAGACTCGACAAATTCACCTCAAGCATAAGCTGGCAAAAGCCATTCGCATCTAATGCTCTAAGATCTTTGTCTTGATTTTCATAGAAAAGACTCAGGAAAGTATCTATTAGTCCTTCAACAAGTATACCAAGCGTCTTTTCCAGTAGAGGCTTACAACCAGCGAAGACCAGTGAAGAATAAATCAGTATTATAAAGAAGACCAAATAAATAAGGAATTGTAAGAATAAACCAGATCGCAAACAAACAATCATTCGTAAAAGGTACAGAAATATAGTTCTAAAGCAACACTATGCCCATAAAACAACCTGTAAATTTTACCTCTGCATGTACAGCTACTAGAGTGTGTAGCAATTCCACAGCAGCATCTCGCACACCCTGCAAGCCATAAAAGGTCATTTAACATTCAAAGGTTAAAACACACTAAGTTAATGGGAAGAATCTTTTCTCACCATAACTGCTGGTGCAGCACCCCATTGTACTCCACCATCCAAGAAATAGTTTATAGCTGCTGTTCTAATCAAATTTGTCTGACAAATAGACACCACAAAATAATCGTTATGGAACCTTTATCTAAGTAGTATGCAGTGTAGTCAAAGGCGCGCTTTAAGCGCGCTTAAGCCCTGAAGTGAGCCTCAACACGTGTTGAGCGCTTCAGCTTGCTTTGTGCGCTTCAGTGTCGTCATCAAGGTTCTAAGGCAGACTTTTCCTTTCCAATGAGCCTCTTTTGAAGAAGTGACACTAAACAATTGATAATTCACTTTATCATTATATTTTTTAGTTTTTTTGGTCACATATTTGTCATTCATGTTCATAATTATTAGTCTTGGACTAAACATACATATTTGTATTTTTTTTCTCCCTTTGCATCTTTTCTCATTAAAGTTCATGCTTTATTTGCGCTTTGCGCTTAAAGCCCCAACGGACCTTAGAGCTTTTTTGCGCTGTTCTCCTTTGATAACACTGGAAGTATGGATATTGTTAATTTTTTTTCATTAAAGAATGAACAAAAAATATCAAGCACACCATATTTTTTTGAGAAAGATCAAGCACAGAATATTAATGTTGCATCTTCCTCTCTTTTGGGGATATTTTATTACCCTTACGAGGGAGTAACTTATATATCATCTAACTACCTGTCTCGATTATATGGGCAAGGGGTGGAGGTTTAAAGCGACTTATTGGCTATTTGGTGGGCGTCCTTAATGACACCCAAAGAGGACTTCTTGTTCTTTTTTTACTAGTAGCAGCAAAGATTTTATCACGAACAAGTAGGGGAAGACCCATATTCGACAGATACCATAATAGGAAAATACAACAATATTGATTTCAACAAAGTTCAGCCAATTTCTACAAACGTATCCAGGTGTGCTCCCAACAAAAGGCTGCAGAACAAAAGGTAGACATCTTATAGCAATGTCTTAACCTTTTAAAAAAGGAGGATAACAACAACATACCCAGTTGTAATCCCACAAGTGTAATCTGGGGAGGGTAGGATGTACACAGAGCTTACCCCTACCATTCTGGAGTAAGAGAGACTGTTTCCAATAGACCCTCGGCTCAAAAGAAGTGTAATCAACGCTGGAGAAGTAAAATGACGAATACTATTGAAAGGGGATTGGAAATACTGTAGAAGAACATTTGGACAATACATCTTTTGATTTTGAGAAGGCTAGATAATGTTTGTGTGCACTCTACCCTTATCAGACCCCATCTGTGGGAATCAAGATGTTCAACCAGAGTAGATAGGCGAACAGCAGGAAAATCAGATTGTACACTATTTATGACACGACCAAGTGTATACACCATGATAACCTCCAAGAATATTGATTCAAAGCATTTTCAAACTCTAATTAATTTTATCCTGGGAGTTTTGTTTTGATATAAACATTTTCTAAATGATTTTGGAACAACACTCGCAGGAATAATCTATTTTTATATATTTTTTATAAAAAATATCTCACTAGGCATGTTGTACTCTGAAAAGGTACGTGAACAAGCCATTTATTTGAAAGCCTGATGCTTATATCTGTAGAATTGATAATATGTGCATTGTGCGACATGTCTGGTGTAAACTGCAACTATCACTCATTCAAGAATTTCTCAATCTCTACACAAAATTGCGTCTCTTTTTTAGAATCTTCCAGGTACAAATTGGTACAAAAGTTTTAAAGTAATTGGAAGGCGTGAGATGTCTAAATGATAGGTGAGCAATGGAAACAATATAACCAAATTGAATGATCTCATATATGGTAAAATTCTTGGCACAGAAAAGACCCGAACTTAGTCATACCTTTGCGAAAGTGTACTGTTCAAGGACCTTCTCTTCAAGCCCCACGAAAGATATAACCAACTCTCGGATATCACTGTCCTCTTCATCCTTACTCCTAAAGTAGATGTAATAATGATATGATGTTTGGACTAATATTTGGCAACTTAACAAAAGTTTTCTAGTCAAGGGGGAAAAGGCCTAGGAAAAGATAGTTGTCTATGGGCATTACTGGTTTGCACATTTTGTAATTCCAATAGATGTTAGAAATTTAGAAATCCCAGCAACTAAGCGGGATAGATTTAAGAATTCTATTTTTGTTATATTAACATCATGCAGAATGAAATTCAAGATGAGTTGCATAGAAGAGTTGGTTCCCAAGGGCATTACTAGTTTGCACAATTTTAGTTGCAGGGATTTTCCAAATTTCTTGCATATATTGGAGCAAAGAAACCATCGAAGTGCTTTTAACTTAAAAGTATTTTTGTACCTATTGTACATCCAAATTTCTTTGTATTTGCAGTACAATTCACGAGCAAGCTCATCCTTACAATATCCAATATTACTTAAAACCATCAGCAGCTGTAGCTGCGGATCAACAATACTTCCTGGCAGTGGTTCAGATGATTTTTCTTCTACTTCAAGATATCCATTCTGAAAATATGGACTCTCTCTGTTGGATTTATTCAGGTTAAGCTGACCTCCAATTTGCTCCAGGTGACCTAATTATTAGGGTAAACAATTTGAATCACCCTCGTAATTTTCAGCTGCAGATGCTAAGGTATCAGCTTCATACTTACCAGCAAAATTCAGCAAACAATTCAAGAAGGCTAGTCTAACAGATTCCTGGATTCCTTGAAGCTGCACGTATATTTCTTCCGACTTCATGGCCTCATTCTGCAAAGACTCTATCATTCTGGAAAGGATAAAAGCACAGCTAATGAAAATGCAAGAACCGAACAAAGTCGAACCCGCTGAAAATCTCACCAAAAGTAACATACTAGTTTTCTGACAGCCTAAAATACACAGTCAATACAGCTCAGAACAAGAAGAGTTTGATCGATTTCCTTGTAACTTTTAACCAATAGGGAGGTGCTGTGCTTAAAGTGAATGGCAATTGACGCGAATAAGTCTTTGACATGTTACACTTATCGATTGGTCAGGTAAGATACAACTCAAATCAGATAAAGGGACCCTTACATAGCATGGACATAGATATAAGTGCCGTGCAAGAGACACTGAGGAAAAACAAGATCTCAATATTAACTTCCATTTGATATTGTTCTTTTTGCAATGCAACACAATCAATACATAACACTCTTGAGGATATAGATGGGAGGTGTTGGAGGATCAACTTCTTAGCTAAGAGCTTGCATGTCTTTCTAAACATGAAGGATTTTTGGGGACTTGGGGTGCTTTTAGCAACCTCGGGATCATCGGTTCATCCATCTCTATTAGATTATTCTATCATTAAGAGCAGACAAATACACCTCAACTATATTCTAAAGGATTAGTAGTATCCATCTCCCATAGTTTGAGCCCTCAAATGCTTCCATCCTATCTTATTCACATTTCAGTAGGTGACTCCTTTCCTGCAACGTCCATCTGCTAGAATATGAATAACAGCTAACATGAACAAATAAATAATACTTTTGGTTTCTCCTTATACAAGACTTTGTTGCTCAACTATATTGCGTTACTCATATTTTCACCAAATTCGTATTCCCTTTCCTCACACCTCAACATATCCCAGAAATTTCCCTTAGCCTCTTCTATTAAGAAAATGTTCCACTTAAATCAAGATATATATATATATATAGAGATAGATAGATAGATAGATAGATAGATAGATAGAGAGAGAGAGAGAGAGAACTTAATTTCCATCACAGTTGAGAAGACCTAGAAAAATCAAGTCCTTGGCACATTAGCATTAACAAACTATGCAATTCTTTTGAAAGAATATTTGAGGGATAGTTTGTTCTCTCACACTCATCTGATGAGGTTTTTAGTTACTAAGCTCCAAGACTTGTTCATAGCTGGAAACATAAGGTTCAAGGGAATAACACCTTGCCAACACTTGCCAGTGAATGGTGTAAAGGGACAAGTGCAGAACCAGTTAATCCTAAAATCACCTTGAATTTAGTACATAATAAGTGGGTTGCAACCGCGATATGGCCACATCTCTATCTCGAGCCAGTGTGGTCAAAGACGTGCTTAAGCCCTGAAGCGAGGCTCAAAACGTGTTGAGCTCTTCACCTCACTTTATGTGCGCTTAAATGTCGTCTTAAAGGTTCTAACACATAGTTTTCCTTGTCAATGAGCCTCTTCTGAAGAGGTGACACTAAACAATTGATATTTCACTTTATCTTAATCTTTTTTCAATTTCTTTGTCATATATTTTTCATTCATGTTTTTATAATTACAAGTCTCAAACTAAACAAATATACTCCCTTAGCACCCTTTTTCATTAAAACCCGTGCTTTATTTGCGCTTAAAGTCCCAATGGACCTTTGAGATTTTTTGCGCTTAAAGTCCCAATGGACCTTTGAGATTTTTTGCGCTTAAAGTCCCAGCGGACCTTAGAGTTTTTTTGGCTTTTCGCCTTTGATAACACTGTCCTCGAGAGATCCCAAAGAAAGTAGAATTAGTCATCTCCAGCTTAAACTCTTCTTAGTGACATCTATTCTAATTAGCGAAATTTGCTTTCTATCCAAAAGAATAAGCCTACCAAATTGTTACAACTGTAACAAAATCTTCCTAAGGTAAGTCAGAGGCACCTTTGACTAAAATTTAATTTTTTGATAAAATAAAAGGTTTTCACCTGTATATAAGAGGTGTATAAATGTCGGACAGAGTTACCTGGTACCTATTGCTGGTGCGAGGCGGTAGTTATCCTGTGTAATTAGTCGAAGTGCGCGAAAGTTGGCCCACACACCACGCACAAAAAAAAAGGTGGTGTATAGATGTAGTGAACTTAGACAGAATTTTGAGTTTAGAAGTTCAGACTTCATATGCAAGGCCCCAAATGACCTTTGGTTAAGTGAGTTTTTAAGGGCTTATAGCTTCTAAAGGCAACGAGAGTTTGATAACTCCATCAAATTTCCTCATTCAAGGGGCACAAGTAATGTTTTACAAATCTAGGCCAAGGCTAAAATAAGTGCAAATTATCACTTATCTACTCTTTCTTAAGTCACGTACCAATCCTAAAGTCTTACAACTTAGTTTGAATCACTTCCGAGTGTCAAAGCTTATATTATTCATTTTTTTGACAAAGTAATATCAAAACAATTTGTAAAAAATGAAGGAAAATTGTCAAAGCATCAACCAAGTTACATGATGAGACAGAATCTAACAACCAAGGCTGTTCAACTTACTGCCATATGTAGGGGGCTAACAGGAAACTAGTGTTTTTTTGTATAAATATGTACGGTATTAACAACCTCTACAACTTACACATTGATCTGATCCATTGCAGATGTGATAATTGAACGGAAAGCCAAAGGCAATGAAGAAATGGTGTATGGAGATCTATTCCTTTGTAAAATAGATACTGGGACCCAGGATTCATCTTTTGATATCTCTTCAACTGTAGACCGCATCCATGAACAGAGCCTCGATATGTAAACTTTTGAGACCTCACACTGAAGTGTTCGTAATGCTGCAACTGGTGTGAAGAAATAAAATCTTTAGATATCTCTCATTTACAATAGTCTAGGCAACTCAAATAACTTATGTACCAGCAATTGAAGGAGCTGATTCTTTCGCTTCAAAAGCTTGACATGCTTTGGTTATCTCCTTTATGGCAGCACTCATGTATGGGCCAAGAATATTTGATTCTTCAAGATCCCCAAATGCATTCTGGACCTGTGAGTGTTATTTCAATACTCAGATACATTAGAGAAGAAGCAACACATACATAGAAATCATAAAATGTTACACCTCTTCACCCCGGAAACATACAAATCAATTGCAAAGTCAAGCTACAAATATTTTTCTTGAATATGCCAAAACGAGTTGATAACAGAAAGATAAACTAAAGGGGTCGTTTAGTAGAGTATATTTTTTTTAAAAATGTCTGCATCAGCCTTGTGTATTGTGTATTACTAGTACCTTGATTGGTACCCTTCACATTAAGGTGTGTATTGCTAATACCATGGATTTCTAGGTATTAGCAATGCAATGCTTTTAATGCATGCATTAACTCAATTAAAGACCCAATTGCCCCTCAATAACTTATTTTTAATGCAATGCATTCTATTCTTAATGCATCAAACCAAACAATACATACATATAATCTATGTATAATTAATGCAAGCATAACTAATACATGCATTACTAATACACTCTATTTTACATTATATTAATACACTCTACCAAACGACCCCTAATAGTACAATTTGCTATTAATGTTAAAGAATGTGAAAACTTTAAAAGGTACAAAGACAACAAACTTAAAAGAAGAGCTTAAGTGGTTGTTAAACATATACATCATAAGACAGGGGATCTGTTTGGATTCAAGGGATTTCATGCTGTGGCGACAAGAATTTGCTTCCTCACCTGGAAGTTCTTTTATTTTGATTATATCTGAGAGATGTATCTTTTTAATCATTAATGATATTAGGATTTTGAGTTTCACATTAATTCTTTTTTCATCAAAAGGGAAAAGGAGAACAAGGATATTTTCAGGACAATAACCCGTAACATCTCGAACAGCAGGTGGTTATCCTTGCATTACGTACCTACTACCTATAGCATTATAGAGGTGTACTTCTCACTCTGTACACTACAGAGGTGGACTACTCGTGTTGTGTTTCTTGGTTTTATCACTTCAAATTTTCAGTAAGAAGACTTCTGGTCAAGCTTTCTATCCTATCCACCCTATGAGTAAATTCTCTCTCAACACAGCTGAGAGAACAAAACTTAATTTAATTCAACCATAACTTGGTCATACAACAAAACACAATAGGTCAACTAGAACAAAAATTGATCCACTTCTATGGTAGACAAGGAAAGCCAAATTGATAGGTCCCAGCTCAAATGGGAAGTTAAATCATCATGACATTTGTCACAGTAATTTTACTATCTAAAAGAAGAAAAGGATATGGAGTGAAATTGGAATGGTCTTCATGATTAGATTAGTCACCATAAATAACTCAAAAAGAAGAGGATTCCATGTATGCTCTATGTGTCTTTTGTGTGGCGCTGGCGTGCTGCTAGAGAAAACATATTAGTGACCTCAATAAAACCCCTCACCAGCAAAAATAAACAGAACAAAAGAAGTAAATATGCAGCCAGGCTCAATCCTCATTAATTGAAATGCAAAAAATTTGAAAGTACGGTCAAATTCTCTTCTTTTTTGGCAGGACAAGTTTGGAAGTGGAGACAATTCCTATAACCATAAATAGAAGACAACTACGTACACAACTACTCAAACTTAACATAACCATCCTTACTTTAATCTCCTACCATCAAAATTGGACATTTACCTTGGATTCATAAGCTGATATAGTACTGCGCACCATCCCAGCAACTTCATCAAGAGAATGATTTGAGTACTTCCCATCTCCTGCTTTTTCTTCACGTTTATTCGCAGAGGCACTCACATTTGAATCAGAGGACACCTGAGAAGACTACAGAACCAGGAGAAAGGGCCATTGAAATCAAAGCAATTAGCAGATGGAAATAAATAACAAAAACCAAGACGAGACTGCACTTTTTTATATGGTCATGGGAGCAAAATATCTACTCAACGACAAAAGAGTGATAAATTAGCTACTTATCAACCCCCCGCCCTCAAAAATAAATAAATAAATAGTACAGTAGATTAGCCTCTATTCCCAGGTGGCTAACAATTGAAGTTCCTGATATGTGTTGGTGGGGCCTGGGAAATAATGGAGTGTTTTCTGTGAAGTTCTCCTACGAGAAACTTTTGGTTAGGGAGGAGCATGTTTTTCCATGCCGCAGTATGGATTCCAAAGGTGCTGAGGAAGGTGCGCTTTTTCACTTAGCTAGCTTCTAGAGGGATGATTTTGACAACAAAAAATCTTAGAAAGCAGAAGGTTTTCAATGTCAGTAGGTCTTTCAAGTGTAAGGAGGCAGGCGAGGACATGGATCATCTTCTTCTTCTATTTGCGGTTGATTATGAGAATGAGACTCTAAAGAGATATGTTTAGGTGGTTTGGCACTCCATTGTATACCCCTTGTATATGATTGTTATGGTCATGTCTATGAACGAAAATACTTTTACCTGACCTGGGAAAAAAAGTGGCACAATCACTAATTGAGGGGCAAGATATTTTTTTTTTCCAATCAGTAAGCAAAAAATTCAGACACCAGCAAAACCCAATATAAAGATAGTTCAGGACAGTAACAAACTTCATCTTCGGGGAATCAAAGTTATTTCTTTGACTACACTCTTACCCAAAAAGCTTATAGCTATTTTGACTATAAAAATTGTCATTTAGAGTACCTTTAATTTAGTTTTCAACTGGGTAAATATTTTAAGAGATCGATGTCCATATTTACACTGAGAATTACACAAGTTCATCCCTGTAATCTGACCACCAAATCCTTTTGGGACCGTGGGAGAATCTTTAGTACTGAAATAGCATTTAAAGAAAGAAAATGCTTCCTCTTTCCGTCTATCAGATTGGGTTTTGACATGTTTTAACTTTACAAGAGAAAATACACACAAAGGGCACACACAGATGTTACTTTGTCATTTAGATAACTCTAAATATCAAACCACTGAAGTGCATGGTGTCAAATGCTTTCAATTTCCAAGTAATGCAAAAAACGTTACTTCACATCTACAGAGATTACAGAGAATTATAGTTCTATTAATCAAAGTTAACACGAAGCATTTAATCTTTGTCACCACTGCAACAAGTGAATAAAGCCCAGATCTGGGCTAAGAAGATTTATATTAGCAGAGCACTTCTAAACTGGCTGTTTTCAAACTCCATGCATTTTCTCTACTCTCAGACAATAAAAAGCTTAATCAGACACTTGTAAAATCAACTGACCTGGTTAACATTGCGAAGGAAAAATACTAGAATTACTTCTAAACCTTATACTACAAAGATGTATTTTAAAATGTTACTCTTCCAAGACTCTATAACTGTGCAAATCAAGTAAACAGGTTAGCAAAAGAATGTCAGTGATTATGTTTCTACTATTATTATTATTATCATTATCTTCTTCTTCTTCTTTTTTGTGAAAAATAGATTTACAGCGCCCAAAAATAACAAGTGCAAGATGCAAATTTAGCTGTTTTTTTCGGAGACTGGACCAACCAAAAAAACACAACAAGAGCTCTCAGGTCCTCATTGAATTTGCGAATTATCAGAAAATATTTGTTTATATATCCTGGGTTTTGTACCAGCCTATATAAAGTAATACAGGGTAGATTAATTAATTACCTTTGCGAATTTCCCACTGAGAACTGCAACAGCTACTCTCCAAAAGGCAGGTACATGATAGATAATTACAGCAGTCAACCTCCTTATATAACTTCCTCTGAGAGCATCAACCATTTCACCAGTGAATTCCACTTGTTGTGAATCACCCATCAGATATGTATTTTCAATAGAATCAGAGTAATCAGCATCTGGCTGATGATCATTTGGGACAAAAATTAGTCATTAGTTTAAAATACAGTTAATTATCAACATTTTTTTTACAAAACACAGTTGGGCTTACAGTATGGTTGAAATCTTGCTGAATATGCCTCCATTTTGCATCAGATAAAGCTCTTTCACGCATCTCAGTCCGAAAATTTTCCATTCTTGCTTCATGATCCAAAGTGCATTTCTCAAGCAAGCCTCGGATTCTGTGGTTCTGTCAAATGGACAACAAAGAGGACATTGCAGAATTTACATCCCATCACGAAATAAGGAAATAATATATTTTTTGAGGATTAGTAATGTTGTATTCTTCAGCATTGGGGATGCTGGCCACCATCAGAAACAAGTTACAAAGCAAGTAGCCTCTAGCTTTACAAAGCTCCTAGAAATTCTACTAACTCCTCTATTTCCTCTATACAGTTCTGTTTACACCAAAAAAATAAAGTCTCCAGGCAATTCCATTGGACTGATCTGATTTTGTCTTCAAAACACCTTCCATTTCTCTCCCTCCAGACTGACCACCATATGCAAGACGGTATTATCGTCCACCATTTTTTCTGACTTTCACTTCCCCCTCTTTTCATCCAACAACTCACTAGATCGGCTGTATGTTCAGGCATTGTCCACACAGTCTTTGTGAGACTGAAAAACATGTTCCACAATTGGGCAGTGAATTTACAGTGTAGGAACAAGTGATTGTTTGTCTCCCTAGTCTCATTGCACAAAAAACAGTCACCACAACTCTCCCCTTCTTTTGTAACACTTCATGAGTAAGACATGCCTTTCTTACCACTAGCCATGTGAATCACCATGCATGTGTGAATTAAACTTAAATATACAACCAGCTTAGTTTTCCACCTACTTTTTAGTGTTAGGCCATTTCTAGCAAAGTGTAAAGGACATATGTTGCCGATTTGGGATTCTAATGGAAGATACAGTTGAGGTTATACACCAACTACACAGGTGATTCTTAAGTGAATGATGACTGTTGAAGCATTGCTTAAATTTAGTAACTGCAATATACACCAATAACACTTTATTCTTCCTCAAAATTGTAATTAATTAATATATGAATAAGCCAATCATATATTGTAAGAAGAAACTCATACATACCAGCGATTTTAGGGCAGTGAAGAACGACAATTAGGACTCTGAACACAGTGATTTTTTAGGGCTCTGAACAAATTCACATCAGCTATGAGTGTTGAGCGAAGGGATTTGTGTTCAAATACATACGTTGATCCAAGGTTTCAGCGATGAAGAAGGAATTTTTTTTAGCGAATTTCTCTATCTCCGTTTTTGAGCATGGGCGTTTTTTATTGGAAAAATGAGCTTATAGTGCCTTTCAAGTTTTTAATTAAAAAAATAGGACAAGTGTGGCCTTTTTATTTTTTTTTACTTTTTTATTTTTAATATTAATAAAAGGACTAAACTAAGTAATATTTTCGTAATTGTCTGGATAACCACTGAAGTTGTTTGGACAACTTCTAAAGTTGCTTGGACAACTGTTGAAGTTGTCGAACAACTAAAAGAAGTTGTTCCGACAACTATGATAGTTGTCGGACGATTAAAGAAGTTGTCCGGACAACTATGACAGTTGTTGGACTAATCTTTTTTTTTGTCACTTTTACCTAATTTTTAAAACTTGAAGGACTTTTACCTAATTGACAAACTACTTTGTCCCTTTTAATAGACCTTCCCATTTGTGCTTAAAGCCCCAACGGACCTTAGAGTTTTTTGCGTTTTTCGCCTTTGATAACACTGATCATTTGATGTCAATCTCTAGAGAGTAGTCTGCTTCACCCTGCTAAATTATTCACTTCGCTCTGCAGAGGATAAAACTCTGTGTATCCTTGAAGCTGCATTATTAGTGTCTCCTCTGAACCATGTATAACTTCCTCTTTATAAAGGAAGGTCAATGATTTCCAAGTTTTCTATGGTATCTAATAATCCTATCATGGTTGGAGGTCCTTTTTTAACAATTTATCTGCTTTGTTGGAAACCTACGCACATTGAAATCCCCACATACTACCTAGGGACTCTCCATTAGCCCTCTCACAGCCCCTAGCTCATCCCACACCTCTCTTCTTTCTACCTTATAATTTGGAGCTTAGGCCCCTGAAATGTGGCAATTGAAGCTTTGGAGCTAAGTTCCAGTACTGCAAGTTAAAGTATGTAGCCCTGTTTGTAGTACCTCTCCCTTCCATACTCTACAATATCATAGCATGATGATTCCATCCTTGGTACCATAGGCTTCTAGACAGGCAAATTCAACTCCCCCTCCCTGTAATTGTTTCATATCTCTTGCAGATTCCCCTGTAACTTCGTTTCCTGAAGACGAAGTATATCAGCCCTCCATTGTTCAATACAGTTCTTCACCACTCTTCTTTTTCCCCATCATTTAATCCCCTAATATTCCATGACATCAGGTTTAGCTTCATGGATCAGACTGTGAACACCATTTCCCCTTGTTTTTCCCTCACTACTTTTGAACTTTAATATCAGAAGTAATTAAGTTCTTCAATTCGTTGGCACCTTTAAACCTGTTTTTCCTGATTTCTAAGTATGGCTCCATCTTACTAGTTTGTCTACAAGCAACTACTTGCATATGTAGCTTGAGAGTCGAGGGATTCCTCCTTGTGACCTTTGAAATCAGGTCCAAACATTTGCCCTAGCTTGATATGTTCTGTCGCACCCAAGCTGATGTGGACATCCCCTTTTCGATTTTATCTGATGGTCTGATGTTTCTGGGGCTATTTGCATGCTTCTTCCACATTCCATATCTCTCCTCCCATACTTGAATTGCCAATCATAATTTGTTGTTCCTCGCGATTCTTGGGCTCCCTTTCTCCCTCACCATTATTTCCAGTCTCTTTTGAGTTTTCCTCTGTATGTCTTGTTGTGTTGGTAACTGCTTCTGGGTTTGTGATAGAAATTTGAAGATCTTTAGTATTTTATGCGCTGGTGATTTCTGATACTTATGTTTTAAGCATCGTGATCTCATCCCAAAGTTCATCTATAAATACACCTGAATCGCGTTAGGCTTGGAGACTTACTGTGGTTTGGCCGTCCGCCGTCCCATATTTGGATATACTTAAAACTTCCTTTTCCTGACTTAAAAGTCTCACGTGCTCCTCACATAGGTTTTAAAATTTCTTCCACACCCCACGTGAGGAGCACGTAAGACTTTTGCATACTTTTACATGATTGTGTTTAACCAATTAGGTAGAAAGAATTTAAAAGTGAAACATGCTATAGGAATGAATAAAGGAATTAACTCCAACAGTAACCTTTTATGGCATAGTATGCCATCAACCATGTTAGCAAGAGAAAACTGCAGTGCACTCAAAATCTGTTCAAAGCAGACACATCTTTGTCCATCAACTTTTTGATCAAGTATATGCAATATGTTTGTGATGTCAGATGTGATTGGTCAGATTTCTGCGACACTATCACTTTAAACTTCTTTTCCTTGTAAACTTTGTCCAGTATCAAAAAGAGAGAAAAACCTAATCCCTGAACAAGTAGCTAGCTTGATGTCGTCCTAATTGATGAATTCTCCTCTACCAACCGGATAGTTGGAGAGTTTGAAAAAGGAGAGTGAGGTTGCAAATAGTAAGAGTAGAACAACGGGTAGTGATGGTTCCTGTATAGCAGTGTATGAGAAGATCAAATGAAAAGGAGGGAATGTAATTGGATTATAACTATGGTTAAGCGTGTATCCAATGTAATAAGCTATGGGTTCGAAACCCATAGATTTTGGCTTAGGCTATGTATATGCGTTAATAAATTCACTAAATATGTATAATAATAGATTCTAGATCTTGTGAATTTGATGGAAGTGATATGGT
The DNA here is from genome assembly GCA_016801875.1 of Solanum sitiens. Lineage (NCBI taxonomy): Eukaryota > Viridiplantae > Streptophyta > Magnoliopsida > Solanales > Solanaceae > Solanum > Solanum sitiens. Next base: position 266,639 of record JABWTJ010000260.1, read on the forward strand.
TATGAATTTGAACCCATAAAGTTCAAATCCCAGATCCCGCCTCGATTATGTTTTTTCATATTGAATCACTTCTTAAATTGTGATCATGTAGATAATCTGATATTATTGGTTACCAATTTTTTCTTTAATTATGCAGGCTTTGGACGAAGGGCCTCAGGCAGGGTCCAGTACAGGTCCACAAGGGCACTATGCCCCTGCAATAGCTGGAGGCATAGCTCAGCCACGGCCAACACAACCTCTCCCAGTTGGATCATTTCCAGATATGCTAGGGGGAGAGTATGAAGATGATGAAAAGATGAAACTAAGAACTGAAAGGGCTACTAAGGCTGGGGGTTGGAGTTTAGGAATAAGCAGGAAAAGGGCACTTGAAGAAGCCTTTGGAAGCCTATGGGTCTGAAAGTTGTACATCCATTTCGAAGACTGTTCCAGCTGTGTCACTTTCTGTGGATTCTGGCAAAAATTGTGGAAAGTAGCAATCCACTCTGAGTAAATTACTCAGAGAAATGCCATCAGTGGAGCAGTATTTCTTTTGTTCTTAGATGGTATCGTGTAAAACTTACCAAATTCTGGGTTATCATAGAATGTCTTTGGTCTTTGTAAGGCTTCTTCTCAAGAGACCTCAGCTTGCCTCTCTCCATGTGACCGATGACCTCGTGGTAATTGTTCTCGGTGATTTTGGTTCTTATCTAGCTACTCATTTTTAGCCCTATAGACCTTCTATTAACAATTTAAGGTTTCAACAGCTCTTCGTTTCGGATGAAACTGGGCTAGCACGACCAGTGCTTGGGACTTGCACTCTGCATGATCTTTAATCCACTGTAACACTTGCAATGTCATTTGGGCTTCTCACTTACAAAATGAAGTTTTTTATTCTTATCTAGCTACTCATTTTTAGCCCTATAAGCCTTCTATTAACAATTTAAGGTTTCAACAGCTCTTCGTTTCAGGTGAAACTGGGCTAGCACGACCAGTGCTTGGGACCTGCACTCTGCATGATCTTTAATCTACTGTAACACTTGCAATGTCATTTGGGCTTCTCACTTACAAAATGAAGTTTCTTATCATGGAGAGTTTACTACATTCCTTTTCTTGAATTTCTTAATGTTTTACAATTGGCGGTGAGTTGGGGTGCAAGTGCAAACTTGACAACCCACTTATTACGTGAGGTAAAATATTAGCATTCATAGAGATTTAAAGAATTTCATCCATCAACAAATATAATAATAGACACCATGTATTTGAGACCACTTCTCTGAATAAGATATTTCCCTAATCAACTGCGAAGATGAGAGGCTTTCTAAAGTTACAACAACAATTAATAACCAATCTGATGCTTATTTATCTCCCTTTCAGAGGAAAAGGGAAGAAAAAACTAATCAACAGCGTAAGGCAAAAAAATCAATGCGAAATGACAGTATACTGCCTCTCTTACCCTCAGAATTGGACTACTCCAAATCAAACTAGAATCTTGAAGTTACAATATCACACAGTTGAAAATGGTACTGCATTATGTTCATGATGGAAAACTGCCATGAGGAAAAGAATCTTCCTGCTCAGAAAGCTTTCACCTTTTTCGGAAGTATACCGCTCCTGCTCTCCCGGAAAACAAGGTGGCAGTTTCAGACTATATCAATTACCAATCAAACTATGCTTGGTGGATCACCTTCCCAAGTACATGTGGCTCGGGCCCAGCGTGTCCGGATGCAGTCAACTAAAGGAGCATGCTGAGAAGGTTCTGGTTTTGAAACTTCAGTGACAGAATCCTTACCGGCAGGGTCACTTGTACTTGGGCCTGAAGACATGAACTCCTCTGGAGTCCACCTTGGGGGAACAGAAACCCTCAGCTTAGTGAGTCTAGGCCTTTGTACTGGAAAATCATATCCGGATGAAACCTGATTTCCGCTCATAACTGATTTTGCAATCCCATTGAAGTGGTAAAGATCAAAGACCTTTTTCCCCGTTAATCCACTAGGATCTTTCAGCCCTACCAAACTCTTGTCCAAGTCCAACAGGACCTGCCAGAATTCACTCCATACAATGTATCCACTGCTACAGAGGTTTTGAAGCTTGTCAGCTGGAAGATTCACATTAGTATCCCTAAGGACTTGATGAAAACCTTCCACACTAATAAATCCACCACCTCCACTCTGATCTTGAGCATCAAAAGCTCTACGGATCTTTGTTTCCTTGCCTTCAAGTTCATTCTCCTCCTGAACTTTTGTATCTAAAGCAAATAAGACAGTGTAATGAGATTCACTGCCAACAACCCATATTGGCCATGTCGGGCATTTCAAATGCAAGCCAACTTTACAAAAGTTTAGGAACTCTAGCAGAGTAATAAATCCAACTTCAACTGTTGTAGAGATACCCTTCACAAACATGCCACCACCCAAATCCATCCTCCCGTCAAACACATTGGCAACAGCTTCACCAGAAAGCAACAGGTTCACAATTTCCTGTTCCAAAAAAGACAAAATATAACCACTTACAAAAATTTAAAAAACAATACACCTTGCCTAACTAGTACCTAAATCTACAACTACAATATATTCACTGAAACATAAGCCTTTTATCAATCTCTGGATACCTGTGAAGCATGTCCAAAAGGTGCTGTAACCAAAGGTTGAGAAGGATCATCCCTATCAACTTGGACAAATTCCTGCACAGAGAAGAACCTGTAAAGGCATGGGCCAGTATGACAAGCTACCAAAGCAGAAATGAAGACATTACAATCTCATGAATATACATCTGATCACCATTGATTTATTCCTGCTGCAAGGATATGATACCACATTGAAAAATTAGCGTAACTAATTAGTCTACATCTACAACGTTAGGAAATAGACCTTAGGCCTAACTCAACTTCAAAGGCTAGCTCATGAGGTTAGACTGCCCAATCAATGTGGGACTATTCTAATGCTCCCACACTCCCAAAACATCTTGATCGTGGACAGAACATAACATCGGGGTCCAACATTGGGTAAAATAAGAATTGAGATGGGTCTCTGATACCATATAAGAAAATGATCTTAAAGCATACTCAATTGCGAAAGGAAAAGATGAATCAGAATTTACTAATAACTTCAATTATGTAGTCCTATCAAGAATCAAAAATGATTTTTCTTTTATTAAAGAGGCAAGATGCTTTATTTTAAAGTAAGGTGGCTTACCGTAACTTTAAATAAGCTGCCTTACTCTGGAAGAATTTATGTCATTTTAGGCGTTTCTTATGTGGGTATTGTTTTTAGAAACATATTCATAAAATTCAAATTTCATCTGGCTGATAAGATATAAATCCTGCTTAAATTATTGAGGGATTATAGTACTGTAAAATTTTGTTTAAGCATTTATTTTCAACTTACATCCCAACACTCGTGATCATATTCACTTTTTTAAACAGAATCTCACATCTTACAACTCAATGGTCCATTTGTTACCTTTTATATTACCCAAAAAATCAATGCAACCCTTGAGGCCCCTGGTGTAACACTACATAGTGCATCCTATGTTGATACAATATCAAGGACAAAGTGTACGGTGCACCTCATAATTATTAATGACCAGCTGAACCTCAATAGGAAGCAGCAAGCATAAAACTTTGTAAAGGAAACAAGTTAAAATCTGGGAATCAAGAATTTGAACGTTCGGAGCAAAGAAATCAGAATGAAGTGGCTGTGGAAGTGTACCGGTGACAATCAGCCCTTTTAGGGCAAAGTTTATCAAAGTTAATTATGAACAAGAAGACAACTGGATGACTAAGGAGGTTACTACTCCTTATGGGGTTAGCCTATGAAGATCCATTAGAGCCTATGGGGGTGCGTTGAAAGACAATTCCAAGATCAAAGTTCTAGATGGGAAGCAAACTAGCTTTTGGAAGGAAAATCGACATGAGGTGGGCAATTTGGAAATTGTCTTTTTCAGATATCTTCAATTTAGTCCTTCATCAACGAAGGACTTCAGCAAAAATATGGACACCTCAATGATGGAAGATGGAGCATCATTTTCAAAAGACAAATCAATGACTGGGAATTATAGAGGGTGGCTGATTTATTTAGTACATTTGAGCAATTTACTGGGCTATAGACAGGTGAAGATGTATTGTGGTGGCAAGGCAACAACATTCAAGGTCAATGCAACTTAAAGAATGATGAGTCATTCCAACCAGCAGATAAGACAACAGCCATGGAAGCACATCTGGAAAACCAAAATCCCTAAGCAAGTAGCCTGTTTTATGGGGTACTAGCTAAAGAAGCAGCCTTTAGGCTTACACTAGGCAATCTGATGAGGAGGGCTTCCATTGTGTTCAAGTTGTTTTTTGTGTAAAGAAACAGCAGAGAGAGTGAACCATCTCTTCCTTCATTGCAAGTTCATAACACATCTGTGGAGAATTATCTTAAACCTTTTAAAGGCATATCCTGGACCAGAGCTCTAAAACGTTAGGAGAATAAAGGCTTACAAGCAAAGGGAAAGAGTAGGAGTATTGTCTCTACCTGCATTTGGTGGACAATTTGGAAGGAGAGAAATTCCAGATGTTTCAAGAATATAGCAAATGGGGTGCAGAAAATCGAGTTGAACTTCATCTTGCTTCTGAGTTTTTGGTGTAATCAGAGATTTACTCAAAACAATATTGTTTCTATTATTGATGTTTTATAGAGTATTATCGATAGAAAACAGTAGAATTTTAGAGCTCTCATGTAAATATGGTTTCAGTACTACCTAAGTACTGTTTTGTTTCTTTCAGTTACCAGCTTCAAAAACAAACAAAAAAAGTAGACATTTGGCCATAGATTCCAATTTTTCCATTTTATTTGTAATTTATGAAGTTGGAGTTGTGTTTGGTCAATTTTTTTGCAAAGAAGAGGAGAGTGCACTTTATTCGATATTTATAAGATGGAGTTTTTTTTCTCTTTTGAAGATGTAGTTGAAAACAGGTTTGGAGCACTTATCCGAAGTTGAAATTCACCTCCAAGTTGAATTGGAAATTTAATAACTAAACACTAATGTTAGAATAAAGGGAAAAATTATTCCAAAAAAGAAATACATACTTTTCATGGCCAAAAGACTAACAAGTTAATCATGCGAAGTGATTTTCAATAGAATATGCAGAAGGAAGTTGTTTTGAAAGACCTACAACCTCTTGGAGTCCATGCAAACTCGGAGGAAATATGGCACAATGGTATGCTTCTTTAGGTCCACTGTCTCACTAGGAATCTTAAGTCTTGTTAGAGATTTGTATGCCGATACTGAAGGACACTTCTAGTGCAGAGGACCTATTTTGTTTTTTCACATAGGACTAACGCGGGTCTAAATGGAGCGACATAAGAACCAGAGGTTTTCCCCACCGCGAATCAATGGAAAATTTGCATTATAAGACATGATTGTCCCACCAATTTCTCACCGAACCAGCTCACTGGAAAATGCATGGTAGAAAACAGATTCTCATTTAAACATTTGGAAGCTTCCTAATTTTCCTTGAGAAAACACTACTTTTTTTCTTCTCACTGGTTCAATCAAAATATATGTGGGAATAGCCAAGGAACGTTTTCCAGCAATAAAGTTTACTGGGAAAATAGTGATTTTTATTAGTCATAGATTTTTATTAGCATAGAGCTGATCAACAATGAGAGCTCTTCGACCATATCTCCCACCATACTTAAGTAACAGTGCAAATGTATTCTTTTGATGCAAATCTCAACCGCTATAAAGTATGTTCGGATTAGTACCACTGAATCTAATACATTCAGTCTGACTGAGAATTTATTAAAATAAATAGCCATGAGACAGAAACCAACTAATTTTTCAATAAGTAGCAACCAACTCAAACCAATATACAGTAACTAATTTTTCAGTTCATTATACTACAAGGTGTTCTCATTTTTTGCTAGTATGAGATAATTTTACACTAAAAGGGATTATGATAAGCCCAAGAATTTAATCTTCCGGCTTAAAGATGTGATTTCATGGCAGTTTTCTGTTAGAGTGAGATCAGTTTATAGTTTAGAATCATCTCCAACTCACCATAATTTACATGCTTAATAATTGTGGAAATTGATGGCGGATATCTATTAACTAAAGATATGTAAAGGTTACTTGCCTTCCAGTTAGGACTATATGACTTAATTGAGAAATTGATGGTCTTACGTGGTACATGGGGCAAATCCCAGTGGTCAGGTATTAAATTAGCCAACAAATACCAACTTACCATTCTAAGCTGACCTGACCTCAGAATTTGAATCCTTGGAGAAGATTAAAGTCCAATTTCAAAAGGAGAAAAAATATCATCCGCCTAAAGATAATTTACTAAGTAATTAGCCTCATCACTTGCCAGTTCTTAGTAAGTCCAGTTCCCACTTCCACTGGTTCAACAAAAAAGGGAGCATTATACATTGGCACCTCAGATATAAGCTCCCTCCATCCCATTTGCTATGAAGTACATTGACTTTCAAGGCTTTAAGAGAAAAGGTTTGAATGAGTTATTATGATTGAATTTTTAGATATCTAATAGTACTTTGAATAAGTTATTGATTTTATTATATTTAATTTGATAGATATATGTTAAAATAGTGGTTGAAGATATGAGAAAAGGTATAAAGATGTCTCATAAAATTCAATACAATATCGATTAATTTGGGCTTATCAAAGCAGGTAGAGTTTTCCATTAAAGGAAGAGGTCAGGCATGTGGATAAACCAAAATAGAAACAAGGTCACAAATTGGATTTGGAATAAGATCATTTTTTTTGGGGGGGAGGGGGGGTTTGGAAAAAAAATTCCCCTATGATCAAAAGAACATTACTCTCATAGTCTCATTGTAGTGAGAGAAGCATTGAAACTTGCAAGTAAGAAGCCAATCATGCATGCATATATAATCATGCATGCATATATTGCTGCTCATACTAAACCCTCGTCATCTCCCTAACATGAGCATTAGGACAGCAGAGACCATTCGTAGTGACAGTTACATGCTTGTGGCCCTTGTCCTAATAAAGATTGATCAACTATCTGTTAATGGACTAATACACTACAAGATATGCCATAACCACTGATTCTTAATCTTAATCATTTAGCATGCTATAAAAATTGTTCCATGGATCCACTTGTACATTTTTTTATGTCTCTACTCTCATCCTGTTTAGCAATGCGTATATTCAGAACTAGGACCAGTCCTAAGCAAACAGCCTACTTTTCTTCTATGTAGAGGCAAAAATGGGGAGCTTCAACCACCTACCCTCCTCATGAACATGCACACAGACAAATGAAAAATAATTAGAGAACTTACCATTCCATGAGAAAGCAAAGCAGATATTAGGAACAGCATTGCTCCCATACGACTTCGGAATACTGGGAGCAATGCTTCAAGCCTTTGAAGAGCATCCTCTGACGAAGTATATGTGTTAATGATTAAAGCCTGTTGCAAGTTAGCCCCAGACTCAATTGAGAGACCTTCAAGTGCTTTAGAAATGACCTGTATGAAACAGTAACTATTAGAATCAAGCATTAGTCGTTCACCAATAAAGAGAGATTTACAAACTGCAAGCACTTTCACATGCACATGTTCTTGATTAAGCATTACATCCATAAGGCACAAGTAAAAATCTCTTATCTGAATGGGAAAAGAAAAAGAACAGAGGAAAGACATGTTAAAAAGATTCAGAATATGGTCCCTACCAAAAAGGACAAAATTTTGAGTACATGGGTCTAAAAGCTTGTTCTTTGGTAGGGACTCAACATAGATTCCTCAACTTTTATGAAATAAGAGTTACAAATTTAGAAATTAGATGAGAATTATTGTACATCACAATTTTCGTACTAAATATGTTTAGAAGTAAGTAAATTTTGTCCTAAAATAAAAGTTGTTAGATTCCTCAAACAGTCAAATTAAATTAAATAGGAGGGAGTAACACAGAAAGGAGCAACATGAAAAAATAGATCCTACCAAACATCTAATAGCTTACCTCATCACCTGAACGGCCCTGACGCCCCTCAAGGATAGCATCAAGTGTTCTCAGAGATGCTATCACAACCCTTCTATTGCTTCCACACATAAACAATATCTCGCACATGCCTCTTACCAATGCTCTGTCCGGAGTCAATAAAAAAGGAAAAGAAGAAAAGATTTTTCAGGATTTTTCCCAAAATATCAAAAAATTCTCAGCAGCATTGGTAAAAGTACACCAGTTAACTCAACAAGAGATGATTCAATCAGACAACTGCAATCAGATGACCATAAAAGGAAAACTAACTGCAGTCAGCAGTTGGTCCTAGTGCTAAAGTTTCTTCATTAGAATTTTTCATTTTTTAGGGAGGGGTCCAGGGATTACTTTTCTTTTACTCATAAAAGAAAGTAGTTACATATAAAAACAATGTGTATAGAATATATATGTGTGTGTGTGTGTGTAATATCTCTATTGCATGTCTGTATGAGTCTTGTAGCAGTTAAATAAGAAAAAGGGTCTCAATAAGGTATAAATTCAGTAAGCCACTTTAAAAACAACAAAATCTGCCCACACAGGAACAAGATTCACAAAGTATCCACCTTGATTTTTTCTCTTCACTTAGAGACGAAAAAATATCAGCTCCAGCAGATTCTTTATTAGCCAATCTTCTCAAACCCACATTGCCAGACAAGCTAGGTGAAACCACATTTAAATCATCCGAAAAAAACAGTAGGTGCTTCAGAACAAAAGCCTGCAGAATCATGGCACCTTTGTCAAAAAGAGATGGAACACTACGTGCAACTTGAATTGAGTCCAAAAGATGCTAAAGTCAAACAAGGAGTATGATGAATTTAGAATCAAGTACCACTGGAAGTACACTGTGCAATCACATAGAACGCACAAATAAAGTACTAAAGCATAATTAGCCAAATAATATGCAATCCAGCAGAACAAAAATGGCTCCTGGTTATTTATTGGAAGTGACAGAATATGCCCATGAATGTATAAGAAATTAATGCACACTTGCAATGCAACTTTTCCTAATTAACACTGACATTTGTGTCCGTACATGTGGCTGTAAAACCATATCAATTGCTAACTTCTACCAAATACTTAAATCTACTATCCAGCAGGGACAACATTCATTCTTGACCACTAGAAGTAGCAGTGAGATTAACATAAATAAAATCAAACCAAGTTCTCCTTCCCGTGCAAAAAGAAGTTCTCTAATAAGCCAGAGAATGACAACCAGTTCATCTTCATCTATGAAACTCAAATTTATTCCCAAAAAACAAGAGGGACCAAAGTCTTACCTGTATTGCTGCTAGCACCCCACAGGGCCCACCCTCATGCTGCACTAAACCCATAGATGTATCTGGATCCGCACTAAACCTGCAAAGTATTTTGTTCAAGCATCAGCAAGTCAGCTCATATGAATCTATGTATTAATGTCCAACCTAAATAAGCAGAGAATAGATCAAGGAAGCCAACAATACAAGTAACAAAATTATATAATTAACAAGCAGTACAAGAATTTCCCCAGCATATATACAAGGTTTGGAAAGATGCAATGACAGCATCCTCTACATACACGCTACACAAGGACATACTATGACAAACTCTGTATTAGGTAGCGCAACATCAACACTTTTAAGAACCTGTTTGACCAGGCTCCAAAAACTGCCTACTTTTTGAGAAACACTTTCACCAAAACAGCTTTTCAGAGAAGAACTTTTGGAAAAGAACAGTTTGTGTTCGGTCACTTTGTTTGAGAAGTGTTTTTTCCGGTAAATGACAAGTAGATTTTTATTTTTGATGAAGCGATTTTTATTTTTATTTTTGATAATGTAATTGGTAAGTAGGTTATGTATGGCCAATCTTTTCAAAAAGTGCTTTTGAGTTTCAAATTTAAAAAATGGTCAAGTATCATGGCATTTTACACTGTTAGAATTGTTTACACAGAAATTATTTTAAATATTTATTAAGACAGCCTTTGAAATGATACGAAAGACACTGTGGAGACCAAAAGAAAAAAAATTGTACTTAATTAAAAGATATATACAATAAATTAAGAGAAATAGTTTGGTAATATAAAATTATGGTAAGAATATTTGTCTCGAAAAAATAATTTTTTGGTTCTGCTTACGGGGAAAAGCAAAAATTTATAGTTTCTTCCTATGTTGCACAGACTCTTAAAAAATATCGACGAGTGTGTGTCGGATATTTCAAAAGTAGTGTATTTTTGGAAAATTCAACACGAGTGCGGAAACATTTTTGGAGAGTCTGAGCAACGTAGGTTTCTTTCCCAATAGCAAAAATTATTTCTGCCACTCCTTACAATCACATTTTTTGTAGGCCAAAGACCTCAAATCTAGAAAAAAGAAAGTGTTTCACCCTCCAAGAAGCTTGGCCAAACATGTTCTAAGAGAAATGAAGTTTAGCATCACTTAATTAGTTTCTATGGTGGCCATGGACACCAAAAGGGCACTGCTTTGAGGGGCAAGGGATTTAGATAAGCACCACTAATGCCACTATTTGGAGGACGAATCGGTGCATCTCCTAACAACATTAAAAGGGAATCCCAATGCACTAAGCTCCCGCTATGCATGGAATTCGGAAGGGCTGAACCACAAGGATCTATTGTACACGGCTTTACCATGCATTTCTGCCAAAAGACTGTTTCCACAACTCGAATCTGTGATCTCCTGGTTACATGGCAGCAACTTTACCGATTACGCCAAGGCTCCCCTTCCAACAACATTGAATACCCAATATCAAAAGGGGTGGGCATGGTCTATTACAGTTCTTGCCTAAAACTGAAACCCAAGCCAACCTTTGAGGCTTGAGCCTTTGGTTATAGTTTTGTTTGATGTGGCTGTCGGTTGACCACTTCACAGAGGTTTTTCGAACAAAGCAAGCAAGTTCTGTATCTTAATTTAATTGGGAAGTATAAATTTAAAATGACAAAATGAGCAAATCTTGTGGTTTTCAAAACTAGAACAAATTTTATTTTACTTTTAATTTGAAAAGTACACCTCTAGTACTAGGGGATTCCTAAATTAGTGCCTTATATGTCACAATTCAAACCATGCCCCATTGTGAGGAACTTGAGAGGGAGTTCGTTATTAAACTTGCCTAAGTAAATGCCAACATCTTAGTAGGACAAAAAAGTTAGTGGTCATGTAAAGGTGAATTCAAGATTCAAATGTTGAGGCCTCCTTTGCGATAGATCCCAAGGTGACAAAATTGTTAAACTCAAAAGGCTTGAGGTGGCTTAGAGGAAGCCAAACCAAAGTGGCATTAGAGTCAGTTCCTTCCCAAGTAAATCTCAGCAAGGACGCAGAGTCCCTAAAGGGATAAGTGTAACAACCCACGCATCATTGGTGATGAACTCGAGAGGAAGCTCGCTACTGAACTTGAGCATATACCAATATCAGAGTGGAAGGGGAAAATTAGTTGTCATATTCAAATGTTGAGGCCTCCATTATGTTAGATCCCAAAGTGACAAAATTGTTAAACTGGAAAGGGACCAAAGCGGATAATTCCTTGGTGTACCTTATATAGCTGCTAAATGTAACATTATTCGTATTACAAATCTTACTGGAACTACTCATTACTATTAATTCCAAATTTCTGTGTTCTTTCTTATTTTCAGCGATATGCTTATTTTGTTTATGTTCTATACAAGTGCCTGCGCACCTAACAAACTTAAAATTTTGAAAAGAAAATAAAAACATTGCATAGCCCATAACAGCTATTTGTAAGACCATCTACACGAAACCAAGGATAGTCAAACAACACTAACTATACGGTAAAAAACAAGTCATCAAGAAGAACAAGTAAAACTCCAATTGTCAATAGCAACAGACCAAATGCAATTTTCAAACGAACAAACTACCTCAAGAGGTTATATCACACCATTGAAGGAGAAAAAGAAAAATCAAAACCAAGCTGAATTCATTATTTTAAGGGGGGAGCATCAATATTACCTTATGCCCTGATTAGTCCACTGACCAAGAATATCCTTGGTAACTTCACAACCAAAGATCATTGAAAACAACTCATTGGCCTCTGCCAATGGAAGTTCTTCCGTTAAGTTCACATTTTTCTCCTTACCCTTCACCAAGTTCACATTTTTCTCCTCACCCTTCACCAAGTTCACATTTCTCTCTTCGCCCTTCACCAAATTCACACTCTTACCCTTACATTCCACCACTCTACTGCCAGACCCACCACTCTTCTCCACCACCACATTCTTGGGCAACGCCAACATCCGCTTTTCAGCAGCAGCAGCCATCAATTCCCTCTGACGTCTCCTGCTTTTCACCTCAGGCGACTCCCCTTCCTCCCCACCACCGCCACCAGATACCTCCTCTCCCGGTTTACTCCTCTTAGGCTCTGGCGACTCCTTCTGCATACTCATCCTTAACGCCATTTTCAACTCTTCATCTTCTTGATCCGCCATTTGTATATTAAAAGAACCCCAGAAGTTTCTTTCACAGACCCAGATCCAGGAATTTCAAGAATTCCACAATACAGTAAACAAAATGGAATCTTTGAGCAAAAGCTAAGGTTTTCTTGAAATTCTAACTTAGGGTTTTCAAACCCAATGAGATTTTTTTTCAGTTACAGATGTACAATACAGTACAATTTCAAAAGATCAGTATGGAATGTTCATACAAAAATACATGAATATATGTACAAAGAGTGAATTAAATCAATTTGATTCATATATAATGAGAGAATCGAAAGCTAATAAAAGCTGGATTTTATTTAATTATACTAGATATATTTTGCATCAACACAAGGGTCACCTAATAGGACAGGTAAAAGGAAGGTTATAGGACGACGTCCTGATGAAGAGTTTCTAATATAAGAAGAGGTGTTGGGTGTAAATGATATCATTATAGCATCAAGATGAGTTGGTCCAATTCAACTCTAACTCTAACGGGTTAGAGGTTAAATGAGTTGGGACTGGTTGGCCTTTTTAAATAAAGGGTCAATAAAATAGTGGTTCAGTTCAACCCTAAATTAGATATGGGTTGGCCCATTTAAGAAAAATATTGCTCTCTTAAAAGGAGTATCAAATTTTGACGTCTATGAATACGACATCAATACATATAAGAATTCATTTATATATCACACTTCTATGAATACTTACAAAAATATATTTTTGAATCACACACTTTGGTGAATACTTACAAAAATACATAATAATCAACGTAAAATTTAGCGGATAACTGTTTATCATCCCACCATTTCTCCAACAAAAAACTAACTGATTTAAAAAGATTTTTCAACAACATAAAGCAGCTCAAATACTTAACAAATCTAAATTGCTAAGTATTACATGTCCATTAATTAAAGTGTTACGACTCCGCCTCCCTTTTCTCTTCCACTTGTACCATCAATCACATTTGAATCAACATGTGATATTGTTTCTTTAAGATGTTAATCTTCACCTACAATTCATTATACAAGGTTTATTCACAAATACTTTGAGAAGAAAAGTGATATAGTAATAGGTTAGATAGAAAAATATTACCTTCATTAGATTGAGTAAATCTATGCAATCAATTTCTGATAGTGACAAGAGTTTGAACATTTTCATGATGATAGAATTTCTATATTTGGTAACAACACGACCGTCAATACTAAATGCCGATTCAGATGCTACAGTGGTAATTGAAACACTGAGGACATTTTGTGTCATTACCGAAAAATCAAGATATATTTTTTTTACTATCCTTCCAATACTTGATAACATTGATCTCATGAAAACTCTGATAATCGAGCTTCTTTTCCACCAAATAAAGGTCTGATCCTGATTTTCCAGCAGTGCAAACTGATGTACCTTCAAATTCTTTGAATTCCTATTAATTTGAAACATGAAATATACGTTAAGAAGATAGCTCCATCCTAGCAAGTAAAAAAATAAATTGATTTTAACTTCAAATTAAAATAGTGAAAGGTAACTTATTTTTATCTAACTACACATTAAACAGAACTACATAAACCATCAAGTAAACAAAATTAGTTCTAAAATGTGTAAGTAAACAAAATTAGTTCTAAAATGTATAAGTAATTTTAATCACATCCCATCAAAGTAGAGAATAAAAGTGTCTATATGAAAAGATAGATAATGATTTAGAGAGAAAATATTAGATACTTACCTTAAACAAAGTAGACTTCTTTTATTTGGATTGACTTCCTTCTTCAGTTGGTTTATACCGAGTAGTAGGAGCAGTTGTCCTATTTGATTATTTGCATACTGATCATAGAGGTTGTATAATTTTAACTTTATAGTTGCAGCCTGATCTTTTGCCCAAGAAGAGTCTACCTTTGAGAAACAATATTCTAAAAGTTGTATCTTGAAGCGAGGATCCAGAATTGCTCCAAATGAGAGTACAAAATATATCTATTCCAAATTTTTTGAAACTTGTCGAACATTCTTATTGTCATTTCCTTTATAACTTCATCTATATTACTTGAATTCTCCTTCAACAAGCATTCAATTTTTCAAACTTGCATAAAGTACAAATTGAAAGTTGGATAACTTGAACCAAAAATTAAGTTTGTTATTTCATAAAAAGGCTCCAAGAATCCAAATATTTTTTCTGCCCTTCTTCAATGATCATATGTAGGACAACTTGAGTAATTTCTATCAATTAACTGTAGACTAGAAAAAACTTTTTCATATTGTAGTGCACTCTCAAGTATCAAGTATGTTGAGTTCCATCTAGTTGTCACATCCAAATGTAAACCCAAATTTGTACTAATTCCAACTTGCTTAACACATTGCTTAAACTTTCTCATTCTACGATCTGATCCTTTAACATGCTTCACACTTTCTCTAATTTTAAATGTGACATCATTAACTGCTTTTATACCTTTTTAGACAATCAAATTTAGAATATGAGCAGAACAATGTACATGAAATAACTCACCATTACATAACAAACTCTTTTGCAGACCAAGATGACATTTTAAAATAGTTTGCATACTAGCATTGTTAGCGATATTATCTAAAGTGATAGAGAACACCTTCGTATCAATTCGCACTCTTTCAACAATCATATATAGTTGCAACCAATTCAACTCCATTATGAGGAGGAATCATATGACAAAAGTTCAAAATTATACTTACTACCTTCCAATTATCATCAATATATTGAGCAGTTAAACAAAGATATCCTTCAGAAGTACTTGCTGTCCAACAATCAGAAGTCAAGCAAACTCGATTAGGAATTTTCGTCAATGCTTGTTTTAATTTTTCTTTCTCTCTGAAATACATTTTCTGGACATTCACAACAGAAGTGTTCCTTGATGGCATTACCAATTCTGGATTTACATAATCTCTTCAAGCTCTTTTTTATTTTACTTTCAACAAAAGAATATGACATATCATGCTCAATAATAGCTTCAGCAAGCTTTTCACGGGAAATCAATTGATCAACCTTTCTCGTTTGTATGTTACCTTGCTGATCCATATACATTTGACCCAAATCATAGAACTTAACCTTTTTACATTTAGTTAAATGACGTTTTAAATGTGATGTTCCATAGTTCTTACCATTAGGTCCAGGAGTAGAACAACCCTACATGGTTCCTTACAATCTCTGCATATTGTTTTTTCCACTCCATTTTTATCTCTATCAATCTTCTTAAAATACCTCTTGATGGATGATTTTAACTGCCTCATATTCTTATGTGGAGGTTTTTTAGATTCATTCACACCTACACTAATTTCATGTGCACTACATTCATCATCATCCTCCATTGATTTCTCTGTATACGTTAAATATGTCAAAAGTTAGTTTCAGCCTTCAAAATGAACATGTAAAAAAATTAACTTTTCTTATTACTCATTAGGAAAACACAACTAACACACATGATATCACACACTACAAAAATAATTAGGAAAAAGATGTTATATATCAAACTATTATAAAAATGAACATGATTAAGAGTCAAGACAAAGTTTAGCTCGTTTTGGAGAAGAAACAAATCGAAAATATGATAGATTCTTACTTGTATAATTATATACTTGTATTCCTGAATTTCCTGTATATATATAGTCAATACCGATCTGAAAATCAAACTTCTAATGAGCTTGAAAACTCTAAAACTTCAAAACCCTAATGCGATGCCTGAAATGAAAGAGAAAGTCGTTAAACTAAAAGACAGAGAGAATAGATATGATTACGCACTTATAAATTATAATAATATGAATCAAAAGTCAAAACCCTAATAAAGTAATGGGCTTGGGCAGTAAAATATTTTGTGGGCTCATGACCTTACATGTAAAAGATTTACAAAATACTTAGATTTTTTATTTTTCAAAATATTTATTGAAAAATCTTTAAAAATAAAACACTAATAAAAATATATATAAAAATATTATAAAAAATTAAAAGTCCATGGGCCGACCTCTGAGACTAGCGGGTTGGTCTTACGAGGTTAGCGGGTCAAATGAGACTGGCTAAAAGGCCTCGTTCCTAAATGTGCCAAAAAAATTCAGCCTAACCCCACTTAATTCGAGGGTTGAATTGGGCTGATCTTGTGGGCCCAGCCCATTTTGGCGGCTCTAGATATCATCAACACACTCCATTTTTTTTATCGTGATATCTAGCTTAGCTTTCGCGAATTTTTTTATTTGAGAATAAATTCTCATATTAGCTTATACTATACAAGTATTAAATCTCAACAACATGCATAATCATAATAGTATTTTACTTTTAAAACAAGTAAAAATTAAATCATCATTATTATAACGCAAATTAAGCAATAACATGTACAAAAAATTGTCAAAAATGACATAATATAAAGATGGCATAATTAATAGAGAATGACAAATCAATAATTTAAATTAAAAGTAGTAACTATCGTTTCAGTTATTTCCATTAATAAGCAAAATCTTGACCATTTTGCTATTATAGGGCCCCACTGATTTGTATGAATTATTAAAAAATTAAAAAGAATGATTTCTATTTTCTCTACGGATGTGCACGCGTTTTTTTGGTTTGGTTTTGTGTTATTCGGTTTGATTTTTCGATTTTCAATTTTGAAAAAGTATAATCCAATCTGAACAAAAAAAATGGTTTAGTTCAGTTTTTCTCTTTTTTGGTTTGATTTATTTCGGTTTGACTATTCGGTTATAACTCATTTCATAACTAATTAATAACATAATCAAAGTTATATTTGCATGTTTTAAAAATAAAAGTTTCATTTAAGGAAAAGTACTAATATTGAATCTCTTAAATATTTTATCCAATATAATCACGAGTAAAACATTACAACACAATACTATCACTAGATGTCCAAACATAAAATCCAAACTAAATGTTTATGATGATAATTCCAACAAAACTAACTCTAAACTCTAAAGTACTATCACTAAACACAAATCCCATCGAGGTTGAACCAACAATTCGACTCATTTCTTAGTTTTGCTAGTTTTTTTTTGCATGAAAGTGCAAGTAATTTATAGTTATAATGTAAGATCTAATGCCTAAAATTTAATGAAAAAGGATGGCGGTAGTTTGTATGTGCCTAAATATTATTGTAATACTAAATTACTAGTATCCTATATTGTAAACCTAAATACTATTTGTGTAGCTATTAATCTTTATATATAATTCGGGTTTTTTTGATTTTTCAATTTTTATTTTTTTAATTCGAAACCAAACCAAAAATCAAACAAAGTAACTTATAAATCCAAAACCAAATCAAAAATCAATCCAAATTATAATTTGATTTTTCGGTTTAATCCAAATAGTGCACAGCCCTACTTTTCTCTTTATTTTATACAATTTGTTCTCCTCATTTCTTCAATTTCTCCTTAATCTTCTCCACAAATTCAATTTCAAATTTCAAAAAATCTCCAGCACGTCCTTATCATTTTCTAAACGGAAAAGGGCCTAAAATACCCTCAAAATATTGAAAATGGTACATAATTACCCTCCATCCACCTATTGGCTCCAAAATGCCCTTCTCATCCACCTATTGGCTCCAAAATACCCTTGTCATCCACCTTTGGGTTCAAAATTGACCACTTATTTAACTATTTTAAAATTAAACTGTTGAAATATTTTTAAAATACTTGGCGCTCAACTATTGGTTATAATTTAATTTATCAATATAATTTATAACCAATCCACTTCCCACTCGTTACTAACTAAACCCCACTCAATTAATAAACCAATTATAATATCAAAATCGCCATAAACACTACTAAAACACGACGAAATTATAGATTCCTGAAAATAACATCCAAAATTATTCGAGTCCGAATCGAAGCCCCAATTAAATTTAGGTTGAGCCGCTTATTTAGGAGGACACTTTCGACAAGATTCTCTTTCAAGCTTGAATTCGAAATTTATGATTAAAGGTAAAGAAATAGTACATCCCGAATTAATTCATGAATTTTTTAATATAATTTTATAAATATTTATGATCTGTTTTAAAACCTTTAGTATATTATTTTTTAAAAAAAGTTATCTATGATGTAACATCACATAATTGAGAAGAAAAAATAATTAAGATGAACAGAGTTAGACTTTTAAGTTTATCAGTAATTTTTATTTAGACACTTGAATTTATGATAATTTACTTTTATAGATATTTTTGCCTCAAAATTTTAAAATACTCATTGACAGTAGCTTTCTAGTTGTTGCATTAGTATGTGACGGATTTATTAATTTGGTGGGGTTTAAGTAGTATTGGGTGGGTAGTGGATTGATTTATAAATTATACTAATAAGTTAAATTATAACAAATAATTGAGCGCCACGTATTTAAAAAAATATTCAAATAGTTTAAATTTAAAACCGTTAAATAAGTGGTCAATTTTGAGTCCAAAGGTGGATGACAAGGGTATTTTAGAACCAATAGGTGGGTGAGAAAGGTATTTTGGAGCCAATAGGTGGATGAAGGGTAATTTTGTACCATTTCCAATACTTCGAGGGTATTTTAGGCCCTTTGACATATATTTATACAGATTATAGCAACTTCAGTTTTTCACTTATACACATTTTCAAATTATATACTCATATAAATTTTTATATACAAATTAAAACTTTATAAAAATATACAATTTACAAAACTAAAATAATTTACATATACCTATACTTATTACAAATAAATACACATAATAACACGTACTGTATAAATATACAAATTCGTATAAATATTCAAAAGTTTCATATACTTGTAGAATTCACAAAAAACACTAAATAGATATATTTATATAACTTACAAATTTCAATAAACAGCCAACAGTTTCATGTATAAGTACATGTAACAACAATATCAATATGTATATGTATATGACGTACATGTACTTTTTCTTTTTATTTATGTACATATTCTGAATATACAATTATATAAAATATTGTATATACAAATTACAGTTTTATACATAATTTTACAATTGAGAAAATTTCACATAGTGCACTGTTATTGTTCCTTTTTAATCTAATTGAAATTACAATTTTTTTAAACAATCAAAATGTATATGAGAAAATTGTGATCCAGCCAATAAACAGAAAGACACATCCGTGGCAAATTAAAATTTTGCTACAAAATACAATTTTAAAAAAATTTCTATAATATAAAATTAAGAATTTTATATTTGCTATACATAAAATTTACTCTATAAAGATTTATACAATATGAAAAATATATACATAGAGAAACATCATTCTTCCGATTTTCTTTTTATTAAAAAAATCATCTTTTTATTTCTTATTTGTTGTAAATTTTTGTATAGTAATATTTATGTAACTTGAAACTTTCAATCACAAGTCCGCCTATTTGGAAGAGTTGTGGAATTTGAAGATAACCAATCTATAACAATTTGCATTAAAAGTTTGAATGAAATTGATTTTAAGATAGTAATTTGTCATGACATTATTGTAACAATTCTAAAATTCAAGACGTGTTCTAGAGCCGAACATAAGTGTCATAAGATTTAGACACTGTTTTAAGGTCCATTTTAATGAATATAAGTCATTTAGGAAGTCTAGAAATCAAAACGTCCAATAACGTTCGGAAACTAGTTCAATGAGGTACTAGCGTGCCTTAGCCTATTTGACTAGCTTTAAGGAGTCGAAAATTCATAAAAAAATTGGTGGAAGGGTGTCTAACATGTGTTTAAGTTGGTTCATGGTCGAAACGCGACTCCCCAAGGACTAACCAAGGGCCCTTGAGGAGGAACCTTGCATGTTGGAGTCAAACACTGTTTGGGCAGTGTGCAACTACGAAGACAGTCGATAAGGCGTGTGTGGATCGATGGAGCGTCGATGTTATTCGTCGACAAACACTCAGCCAAATCATAGAAGGGCCTCTTTTGCACAGTCTCTGAATCAAACTACAGATGTGCAGCACGGAAGAGGAAGGGGGTTTGGCCGTCGGTTGACCCACGATCCTTCGATTGTGGTGTCGTCTGTGAGGGGTCCAATTTTCTGCACGTTTTTAATTAGCTCCAATTAGTTAATTAAAGGCTTAGTTTATTAGTTGGGGGTTTAGGGAGGTCTAATTAACTTAGTTAACAACATATATAAAGTCCTAACCTAATTAAGACTAACTAAACTCTCATAACTCACAATCCCAAAACTCTCTTCCTTCTCTCTTCTTTCTCTCTTTAGTGAAGAACTCCATTGAAGACCAAGCTAGGTAAGGGTTTAAGGGCTACAAAGAGTCAAGTTTCACCATCAATCTTCATCAATTAGTAAGGTATGAGATCTAATCCACCTTTGAGACATCTTTCCTCAAAGGGTTCCTTCAAAGTAATTTCAAAAGTTGAGTTTTCAAGTGGGTTTCATCCAATCTCGAAATTGATGTTATGAATTGATTTTCTTATGATTTCTCTTGAATATTATGAATAGATTAAAATGTATTCTAACTTAATTATGATATCTCTTGATGGTTTGGTCTAGTTTGTAGAAGAAGACTTTCACCGCTTAACCATAGGTTATGGTCTTGATATGAATTGTCTAATGTTAGTTCAATTGACTTGGTTATTGATTGAATTACTACTAAATTATTGTTATTGCATCAATCATGAATAGATTAGGATGAATTATAGTCCTATCGTGCTAGTTCTTGAGAAGTTGATCTAGGTAATGAAGTATGTTGTGAATTGACCTAAGTATCTTGTCTTAAACTATGAACTAGTGATGAATGGTGATGTAGTGATTCAATTAGCTTTGTTATTATGTTGGTTATTGTCTTACGATTAAACTATACCCTAATTGGATTGGATTAAGGGTTGATGGTAAGACCTTAATGATGATTATGAAAGAGACTTGGTAAGTCTTATGATCCCTATTCTTTACTTCAAATTATGGTTAATTGTGATTAAGTCATGATGTTGTATTGGAGTATGCCTTGTATTAGGATTGATAGGGTTGGAATGATGTTGAATTGAAATGTCTTGACTATGATTTATGAGGTGTTGGCTAAGATGTAAATGTTTTAAGGATGGTGAATGATTTACCAATGTGCCTTATTATGAAGTGATATGTAAATGTGCTAACCTCACTTATATGAATTGTAATGAAAGGATTGACACTCATGCAATTCTTATTGAGCTATGATGATGATGATTATATAAGGGATAGAACTATGACCTAAACTAAGCTATGATTATTAATAAAGGCTTAAAGACATTTCAAAAAGGACTCTAGCTTAACATCGAGTGAACTAGAGTGAGGAGTGTCCCTTCCCACATGGGGAAGGTAGAATCACTAATGTACTCTTGAGATTGGAGACTATAATGCATGTAGCATAAAGAGGGTCCGAATTATATCTCCTAATTCTTGAACTATGTTGCCCCCATAGGAATACTGACTAGTAGATCCACGTAGTTGCTATTTTCATGTATTGATACTACCTTGGTACGTAGTCCACCTTCTTTCGGTGTAGGATTCCATGACACCGAATTTCACAATTAGCTCATGTGGTCTATGTCGGTTAAGGCAAGATGTTCCCAAAAGGTAAAATGAAGTAATGAATGAACTCTAACTATGATGAACTAAGAGGTTTAGCTTAGTCTAGGTAAGGGTATGAGACTCTACCTATACATTGCACTAGTAAGCCTTGATGGAAGTCTTAGAAGGATGTTCTTATGAATGAATATGTTTATAAGTGTAAATGATATGTATATAATGATTTTACATGTAAATGACATTATGTAGATGATATGTATTCTTAAATGATGTGTCATGTGAAGTTGGATGTTGGTCATTGTTCTTGTTGAGTTATTTGATTGAGTAAGGTTATGGGCCTTTACTTAATCATTGCATTTGTTAATTTAATGAGGGTTCATGGGTGATTGTCTTGGCTTTAGTTATGCATTCAACTATATGATATGCATGTTGACTTGACTAGACTCGATGTTATGGTTCTTGTGATATACATACCTATGACTAAATGAATATGTCCTATTGGTTGATATGGTCTTATTGAATGTGCATGAAGATTTTAATGAAAAGTGCATACACATTGAAATGCCACTTTTTTCAAAGTATGTGTGCATATGATCTCATACTTAGTACAAGTGGTGTACTAACCTATTTTCTCCTTTTTTTCCCAACATTTTAGGTTCCGATTATTAAAGGCTCTTTGAGACAACTTTGAAGAAGACTTGGAAATTCTCAATCATCCAAGCGGGTGGGTCCTCACTTTTCGTGGGTGATGCCAATATCGAGCTTATGAAGTTGTTTTAGTTTTAAGACTCTTATGTTCTTTCTTTTTTCATTTGAGTACGGATTGTATATTATATATGTGGCACTTTTACATTTATGTATGGGTTATGCCCAAATTGCTATAATCTTGTTAGATGGTTATGAGATGAGACACTCTTTAAGAACTATGTTCTATCTTATATATATACTTATGTGCAATAAAAGTAGAAGACTATGTAATCTTCCTATACGAAGGGTCTAGTATACTCGATATAAATATATTATGTGTATGTAAAGATCTATGTAAACCTCCATGTAGAACTAATGAAAAGTTTTAAATTTTTTCGTATTTTTAACCTATGAATGTAATGATGTATGCTAAGAGACTAGTCTTAGTCCTCAAAAAAGATAACGCCGCCGATTACGTCTAGAGGATGATCCCCGGATGTGACAATTATATTTATGATAATTTATTAATAATTTAATTATTATTTTTAATTTCAATTCAATAACTTTTTCAACATATTCGTCATTATAACATCATTTGTTTACCGTTGTACTAATAACTCCTAATAGAATTTCAAATACAAAATATGGTAGAAAACAATTACTCGTTCCTCAAAAACATGAATTTGAGGTCAAGAACTCATCGGCAAAACAAGATGCTATTTAAAGATCAATACTCAAGTGAAAATCTAAAGAACAATTAAAGACGAACAAATTAGATAAAATCTTGTATTTTTTATCGCGTATATATATATATATATATATATTTCAAAATCAAGACTTACCAAATCTTTTTCTTTCTTTTTTTCCCCTTCCACTAAAAATTAGTCCTTTATAATCTTTATATTGTATTTAGCGTTAAAATATTTATTTTAAACTTAATTTAATTATTTAACCTCTTAGATTTATTTGAGAACATTGAAATTCACAAAATTAATCAAGTTTTGAATAGTACTTTTATTTTCAATTTTTGACGAAAAGGAAAACGCACCCACACAAAAAAAATGTCTTTTGAAATTATTTCTTGTTCCCTCTTAATTTTCCTTTCTTTATTTTCTTCCCGTCTAGAAATATTTAGTTAGTAGTTTATTTTTAATTTTTTAAAATAAGAGTTGAGAATTTATATAAAAATAGATATAACGAATGCCTGCTTGAATGATTTCATTTTATTTATATTCAAGTATATTATTCTTAAAATAGAAATATTCTCAAAATTTTTCCCAACAAGAAGAGAAGAAAGTAATAAATTGTAATATAAATTGCGTTAAGAATGAAAATCACAATAAAATAAAGATCAATTACAATGAGTAACAAATAAAATATATGTCATTTTCTTTATAAAAAAAATAACAGATTAATCCCAAAAAGCAAAACCATTCGTCACATAAAAAAGGAATCTACTTTGGATTTGCATCACATCACATTGCATTTTTTGCATTTCAAAACCAATAAAAAATCTTTAACATCATTCTTTTTCACTTCAAAATCAACTCGTAAACATTTGAAAATAATAACAAAATAAAATAAGTAAGCTACTATTCAAAACTATCGTTTAAGGCTTATTAAATGTCTTAAAAATATTTCGGACAAAAAAAAACATATTTTTACTTTTCCTCTTTAATATATTATTCCAATTCATTCTACATCTTCATTTAATGAATGATGATAGTTTAAATTTGTGATTACATTTTCTATTTTTACAATTTGGTGTTAGCATCAAAAGAAAAATTATTGCCTGAAAAAAAAAAATAATAACAAGTCACTATTTAGGAAGATTGAAATCAAAGTATTTATATGTTTAATTTGAGAGCACTTTTAAGAAAATAAAAAAGGGAAAAGGGTCTGATATACCCCTCAACTTTATCATTTGGAGTTAATATACCCTCGTTATGAAAGTGACTCATATATACCCTTACCGTTATACAAACGGCTCACATATACCCCTGCCATTACAAAATGAGCTCACATATACCCTTCATTTAACGGAAGTGAAAAAATTAGTTACAAATTTATATTTTTTACTTTTAATTTTTTTTAATTTTTTTTTAGGGGTATATATGATTCTTTTATCAAAGTTCAAGGTATAGTTTTCAATTTTTTTCATACATAAATTATTTTTTGACTTCTTTTATTATAATTATTTGAGTTTCTTATTCTTATTTTTTTCTTTCATTCCTTAGTGTAAAGAAAAAATATTTTAAACTATTTTTTATGCCTATATTGTAATTTAATTTTTGTATTCGAAGAAAAAAAATTGGTCATCTACAATAAGTTTTACAAGAATATTAGTGAAACTTTAATAAATTTGGTCATCAAGAATAATAATTCTAAATTAGTCATTAAAATAAAAAAAGTAAAAAAAAAGTATGTTTGACGATAATTAAATCTACTCATATGGGATTATATTTTTTAGAAAAAAATAATAAAAAATTAGATTAAAATTATTATTATTTTCATTTTCCGTTAGGAAAAGGATATATGTGAGCCATTTGTTTATAAGTAGGGGTATATATGAGCCACTTTCATAACAAGGGGTATATCAGCTCTAAATGACAAAGTTGAGGGGTATATCAGATCCTTTTCCCTAAATAAAAAATGAACCACATCTTTGAAAGGTACGTTAGAAATTTAGATTTGTTTTATTTGATATTCTTCTTTATAATATCAATTTATTGGCATATTTCTAAGATATTATGTTAATTGAAGCATTAAGAATATATATTAAGCTCGCAAAACATTATTATTTTGTTATAAAATAATATATTGTGGATGTCCACTACACAAAATGGTTACTACATTACTTTCCTCCATTGATAATCCACTACACCAAGAAGTTATTACATTATTTCCCTCCATTATGAAAGATAACATCCACATTTATGATAATTATTCTTGTAACCTTTCACCTCCATAATCTCCTTCTTTATATTCATGTTTAATGTCATGTTTATGACTAACCTTTTGTATGCCTCTATGTTACACTATAAATAGAGGCATAAGGGTTCCTATTGTATATACTTGAAGATTTGATGAATACTTTGAAGAATAAGAAATGATCTCATCTTTTGTCTCCCTATTTCTATTGTTTTATCTTTATATTTCTTGTCTTATTTTGCTTTAGTTTTACAACACGTTATCAGCAATAAGCTTTAGTGAGAGCACAAAATAACTCATCCCTTTGATTAAGATCACAACATGAATCTCGAAGAATGACATAAAAATAAAATGACAATATTACAATTAGGCTTCTTGACAAAAACACGTTTATGTAATTATAGTCATTGGTTAATTAAAGGTGAGTAGACTCAAATTCAAGATGCGATACACAAAGTCACGATCACATTTAGACGTTCGGATTGGTATATGTTGACAGTGACGTACACATAATTTTTTACAAGTGGTGTCACCCTTTATATATATATATATATATATATATATATATATATATAATGAAGCATGCCAAAAAATAATTTTATGTATGAAACAATAATTAAAATACCTTGAACTATGCTAAAAATCATATATACCCCTACATGAATTTTTAAAAATTAAAAATCAAAAATATAAATTTAAAACTATTTTTTTTCATTCCCGTTAGATAAAGGGTATATGTGATCTCCTTTTATAATGGTAAGAATATATATAAACTATTTATATAACTATAAGGGTATATATAAGTCACTTTCATAACGAGAGACAAAGAATGTATAATTTTAAATGACAAAATTAAAAGTATATTGAATCCTTTTAATGTGAGATAATATATATCTACACCATTTATTAACCAGAAATAGTATATATTGCTCTAAATGAAACTATATTCTCTCTTTATTTTCCTCTAATTTCGCTAAATCCGCCAAAAACATATATTACCATTATAATTTTTTCATTTTTCAAAAATAACTCTCTTGTTATGAAACTATATAAATTTACAAGAAGAATAAAGTAGGGAAAAGAGAAAAGACTTTTTATTCATCTTGAAGTATATTCAGGAATCGTAGATCTCATTTACAATGAAGGAATATCCTTTATTTATACGGGAAATCTGACTTGGTCCCCAAGTAGGATCCTAACCATATCCTAAAAGGACTCCACATAATTAGACATTCACTATAATACAAATATGTTTATAACACTCCCCCTTGAATGTCAGTAGATTATGTGCCTCGTTAAACCCTTACTAGATAAAACCCAGTGGAAAAAAAATCTAGTGATGAAAAAAGAGTACACATATCTAATAATACGAATTATGGATGCCTCATTAAAAAACTTACAAGGAAAACACGATAGGTAAAATCTTGTGAGGGAAAAAGAGTACATCACATATTAGCTCCCCCTAATGAGAACATCAATCCAGAAACTTGAATCTTCGTTCTCCATGTTGTGCACCATCTTCTTGAAAGTTGTAGTTGGTAGAGACTTGGTGAATAAATCAAGTATAGTATTACTTGAACAAACTTGTTGCATGTTGATATCGCCATTCTTGGGAGCTCATGAGCTTAGAAAAAGTTTGATGAAATATGTTTCCGTCTATCTCCGTTTGTGAATCTTTCCTTCAGGATCAAAGATTTCTGCAAGTTCCTTACTTCAACTTATTTAAGTGAAGAGTTTCAAATTTCAGTTATTAACTTGCATAACAATACATGTATATACTTTATGCATTTTAAATCTATTTAATCCTTATGAAGACTATAAACAAGTTTTTCAAAAATTTGTATATGTTGTAGATATTGAACCAATTGGATATTTTTATATCAATTTTGTCAAGTGATAACATTCAATATTGTTGAAGAAGAAGGAAACTGACGATTGGAACATGTCAAAGGAACAGGTCCAACGCAGTTGATTGACTTGTCTACAGCAAGTGTTGATGAAGAAGGAAGCTGAGGATTGAAACATGTCGAAAAGAACAGGTCCAACGCAGTTGACTGACTTGTCTACATCAAGTGTTGATGAAGAAGGAAACTGAGGATTGGAACATGTCGAAAGGAACAGGTCCAATGAAGCTGACTGGAGAGTTACAACACTGTTGAAGAATTAGAGTCACATTAGGATTAGATTACCTATGTTAATTAGGTTATATTTCATCTATAATTATATTATTATTAGGATTAGTTACTATTAGAATTATAGCACAATTAGGATTTAATAATAATTATTATTATAGTAATAATATGTATTGTAGTAGAACCCTAAGTATAGTTAACTTAGGACTCTATAATTCTCTCCTATATAAGGAGTATGTACGTAACATTATTATTTATTAATTCATCAATAATTGATCACATATCAATATGATTAATACAACAATATTGATCAATACCATCATATATTATCAATATATCAATACAATCCTTAATTTCTCTACATGAGATATCTACATGGATTTCTTCATGGTATTAGAGCTTAAAGCTCTTCCGCTCTTTGATTATTGATTGTATAAAAAAAAATCCACACATTGCAATGGCCCATTCTATCAAAAATCATGTCAATCTCCTCACTTCACCAAATTATTGTCGCTTAATCCATTAAACTTAAGCCATCAAATTATCTCATAAAGAGGACAGACATATCCCAATTGATTCATATCACAAAGAATGAATCAAGTAAAAGTAGTTGTTCTACTGGACAGACTGCTAGGGAAGTTGTAGTGGCTAAGAAGAATGCAAAAGATAGTGTCATCATTGATGATTGGAAGGAGAGAGATGTGTTACTAAGAAGTTGGATCTCAAGAACCTTGACAGAAGAAAGCACGCAACTAATTGTGGGTTGCTCAACTGCCAAGGAGATGTGGAAAATCTTTAAAAAAAAAACATACAAAAGCAATGAAGTTTGCTAGAAGTTTAGGTAAGGCACAATATCCACTCTTAATCAATTTAATGCTTTCATAGACTTTGATATAAGAGAAGAGAAAAAAAAAGTGTCATAACAAAATCAAAACATGGTATTATCTGCCCAAAAAGGCAAGGGGAAGAGGAAACAACAACATCAACATACCGAAGCATTGACAAAATACGTTTTTGCTGGGTATTTAAAGTTTTTTTTTTGTATTTCGGCAACAACAACATCAATATATCGAAGCATTGACAAAATAAGTTTTTGCTGGATATTCAAAACAAGCTAGGAGTAACCGTCCTCTACTCACTAGCTTGAGGGAAAGTTTGAAGAAGAAGGAAACTAACGATTGAAATATGTCAAAGGAACAGGTCCAACGCAGTTGACTGACTTGTCTACATCAAGTGTTGATGAAGAAGGAAGCTGAGGATTGGAACATGTCGAAAGGAACAGGTCCAACGAAGTTGACTGACGAGTTACAACACTGCTGAAGAATTAGAGTCACATTAGGATTAGATTACCTATGTTTAATTAGGTTATATTTCGTCTATAATTATATTATTATTAGGATTAGATTACTATTAGAATTATAGCACAATTAGGATTTAATAATTATTATTATTATAGTAATAATATGTATTGTAGTAGAGCCCTAAGTATAGTTAACTTAGGACTCTACAATTCTCTCATATATACAGAGTATGTACGTAATATTATTATTTATTAATTCATCAATAATTGATCACATATCAATATGATTAATACAACAATATTGATCAGTACCATCATATATTATCATATATTATGATATCTAGGATTGTATTGATATAT
Organism: Solanum sitiens; assembly: GCA_016801875.1. NCBI lineage: Eukaryota > Viridiplantae > Streptophyta > Magnoliopsida > Solanales > Solanaceae > Solanum > Solanum sitiens. The sequence goes on from JABWTJ010000260.1 coordinate 295,932, forward strand.
TGATAATATATGATGGTACTAATCAATATTGTTGTATTAATTATATTGATATGTGATCAATTATTGATGAATTGAAAAATAATAATGTTACGTACATACTCCTTATATATGAGAGAATTGTAGAGTCCTAAGTTAACTATACTTAGGGTTTTACTATAATACATATTATTACTATAATAATAATTATTATTAAATCCTAATTGTGCTATAATTCTAATAGTAATCTAATCCTAATAATAATATAATTATAGACGAAATATAACCTAATTAACATAGGTAATCTAATTCTAATGTGACTCTAATTCTTCAGCAGTGTTGTAACTCGCCAGTCAGCTTTGTTGGACCTGTTCGTTGGACCTGTTCCTTTCATCCTCAGCTTCCTTCTTCATCAACACTTGCTGTAGACAAGTCGGTCAACTGCGTTGGACCTGTTCTTTTGACATTTTCCAATCGTCAGTTTCCTTCTTCTTCAACAAATATCAGATGTATAACATCTTCTAGTGCCTAGATTGCAAGTCAAATAAGCTTTACGCTTACCAAGATGCACCATTTCACTTTTACTTGATAATTATTTCTACATCAGCATGCTTTAATACAACATGCTTTAATAGACGTAGAATTCATATCCTCATAGTCTTTTACAATATCGCGCGCTATTGTATCAAAGATATCGTCAATGATATACCATTTTATATCGATTCACAATACGACATAACTTATTGAGATCTCATCACTTCATTATTTTTTAGGTACGTACCCCTCTCATGAGATTTCATGAAGTGTTATGTCGTAAGTTCTTCAAGAGCACATTGTTATTATGTTCATTTTGATTCTTTGATCCTCCCCCTTTTTTCAAGGATTATTTTATTTAGAATTAATTAGTCTACCATGCTTCATGTATGTCGTAGACTCTATCCTTAAGAACATTCAATAGTAGTATTTACAGCTCTTGTGTTGCTTCTAATCTTCCCCTTATGTTAAACAAAATAACATATATCTTAATCTTTTGGAGAATATATCCTTGTGCATCATTGTATATTCATTGATTATATACTGCATATCAAAATAATCAGATGAAAAATATGTGGTCCCGGACCATAAATCAATTGAAAGAAACTATAATCATAATTTATTGGTCTGATGCATACAATTACTTTTGTATGCGTATGATATTTTAGATCAACACATGGAGCTTTATTTTCACAAACAATAATTTCAAATTCTGAAAGTTGTGCTCTTAACTCAATTAACTTGCACAAACAATTTTGTGAATGTCAAACTGCAAGTTGACAACAAACACACATGTGATTATATTATAAATGCATCTCTTTATCATATCACATGATAGGTGAACCGGCTCATATTCACCTTTTATGCTTTTCAGAATTTGGAAATTTAGTCCCAACTTTAGTTGATCCAATCAACTTATAACTAGAACAAGCAACATAAGAATTCTTAAATAATCTTCTAGTTCTTCAATGTATGTCTATTACTCAGTATGCACATCTTTATGATGATCAAATTATTCATGTCAACTAATAAATTTATTAGTACTTGTATACTTCAAGTTTACTATGCCATTTGCCTTTTACTTTAGTAAATTAGAAATTTACTGTTATATGAGTAAATTTCAATTTTATTACTCCAAGAGTAATTTTCAAATTTATTTCTTCTCAATTATTTTACTCTTTAGATGAGTCGTGATCCCATCACTGAATGGACTACTTTGATTATCAGAAAATTGTGCCTGTAAACATATTATTGGTGTCAATAATTTTGCAAAATCTCAAGTTGCGAGATGACAATAGTCATATATGAGACTATATAGAAGGATCATTTATTAGGACCATGAAGTATCTAAAAAACTCATTAGGTGAGTGAATAGGTTCACAAATATCCTATATATACGTTCCAAGAACGCATGTGATTCAATCTCAAATTTCATTAATGATGGTCTCACAATCAACTTACAGTGCAAGCAAATTCACCATTCTCTAATGGATATTGATCGAATTATCTATAATTCACCTTATCATTATAGACTCATGATGTCCCACACAATCATGCAAAAGCAAGACAATATTGAAATTAGTGCTAGAATATGTCTTAATTGCACTAATTATTATGCAATAAAAGTCAAAAGATAAAGTATGAAACTTTTCTTTAATACATGTCGACATTCTTGGTGATACCACATCATTGACCAAAGGTCGCATTCTTTCTCATGCCTAACATGGTCGCTTACACCTTATTCCCTTTAGTGTGTATCTATATTTTTAGCATTTATCACAAGTTCTCATTCTTCTTGAATGAAACACAAACATGTGAGCATATCAAATTATGATAGCTTTAGTACTTCATTTCATATTTATGTTCATTATTCAATCACTTGTCTTCTTTCAGACATATTATGCACTACCACCACATTCCCTTTAATAATGGAGCAAGTTCATTAAATTTCATGTCTTCTAATAAAAAACACATTAGTTTTTTTATAGTCATTATTACATCATCAATATGGTGCATTAAAACTCAAATTCAATGTCTTATCCATATGAAAATGGCTTAGGCCATAAATAAATAGAACATGAATCAATATCTTCTCATCATGGTGCACCGGGACTTTAACCCAATGTTTTACCCTTTTGGTGCGATTGAGCGTAAATCCTTCGTCTTATTCTTTTGGTTCGATAAAACTTAAATCTATCGTCGTACCACAATGAGGCTCAACCTCAAGCCTTCAACATAATTGTAATTTTATCACTTTTAATGATTATTAATATGATCGTATAATTACACACAAAATTGAGATTATTGATTTATTATAATCAACATTAGTAGTTAATAAATATATCTTAATAGATCACATACCTCATATAAATATTGAAAACATACCTTTCACTAAATTGTGCTTATTTAGTTATCAAAATAAATTACGGAATTCTCTTTTCAATTTGTTAAAATAAAACGTATAAAAAAATAAAACGTATAAAAAATCGACAGGTCTCTTTAAATACTTACTCCAGATGGTAACTCCAAATCTGTCACATAAATAATTATAACTAACAAAGTAAAGATAAATCATACCTTACCTATATGAGAACCTTATTGCATAACTTATGCAAGATCTCTTTTGCACTTTTCTCGTCTTCTATCATAATTCTTTAAAAATAGAACAATCGTGCTGATAACATGTTATGAAACTATACAAATTTATAAGAAGAATAAATTAGGGAGGAGAGAAAATACTTCTTATTCATTTTGAAGTATATTCAGGAATCATAGATCTCATTTACAATGAAGAAATATCCTTTATTTAGAGGGAAAATCTAATTTGGTCCCCTAGTTGAATTTCTAACCATATCCTAAAAGACTTCACATAATTAGACATTCACTATAATACAAATATATTTATAACATTCCTTTTATTTTAATTTATATTTTTCATTTTTTCGAGAGCCGATAATTTAAATATAATAAAAAAAATTATACATAAAGTCTTTGATTTTTTTAAAAATGAATTATACACTACGTAAAAAGTATATAAGAATTTTGAAAGGTATAAATTGAAATGGAGTAATAAATTTAATTAAAAACTTGAAAGACACTATAAGCTCATTTTTCCCATAAAAAAGTACTTAGTGTTATTGGATACAAAGAGGATCCAAGTAGAAGTAGGAGGATCTAGAAAACTTATATTATATACATCTTTCATGTTGGTTCAGACATCCATCAATCACAAACATTTGTATTCGAATTCGAAGACTAAATTTTTCAGCTTTTTTTTTAAATGAGTAACTTTGTATCATACCAGGGATCAAAACAGTACTTGGATAGTAATGAAACATATTTACAATAGAGCACTAGTGTCTTCCCTCTCTAGCTATAAAGAATCTAGAACATCTACGATAGACACAATATCATTAGAGTAGATTGCACCAAAAACATAGCAGTATAATGAAGTTCAACTTGATCTTCTGCACATCATTCTCTAAGCTCTCAGAACATCTTGAACTCCTCTCCTTCCAAGTTGTCCACCAAATACAAATCTTAGACAATTCTCCATCTATTCCTCTCCTTAGCATGTGAACATGTTCCCTCCCAGCTGCTAAGAGCCTCTGTTACCTTGCCTGGCATTGTTCATGCTATACCCTTAAGGTTTAGGATGATTCTCCACAAATGAGTTGTGTATGGACGAAAACATTAGGTTTATTTCGTTCCAAGTTACCAAAAACATGCAGGCTGAAATTGTCTTTCATACATCTATGAGGTGTTCTTCAATTTCTTGACCATTGAGTTTATGATAAACTTCATGCATCACCAGTAATAATATTAGTACATGGACTATAGCTAACAAAGATTCAGCACACATCTGAATCACCATGCATGTGTGAATTAAACTTAAATATACAACCAGCTTAGTTTTCCACCTACTTTTTAGTGTTAGGCCATTTCTAGCAAAGTGTAAAGGACATATGTTGCCGATTTGGGATTCTAATGGAAGATACAGTTGAGGTTATACACCAACTACACAGGTGATTCTTAAGTGAATGATGACTGTTGAAGCATTGCTTAAATTTAGTAACTGCAATATACACCAATAACACTTTATTCTTCCTCAAAATTGTAATTAATTAATATATGAATAAGCCAATCATATATTGTAAGAAGAAACTCATACATACCAGCGATTTTAGGGCAGTGAAGAACGACAATTAGGACTCTGAACACAGTGATTTTTTAGGGCTCTGAACAAATTCACATCAGCTATGAGTGTTGAGCGAAGGGATTTGTGTTCAAATACATACGTTGATCCAAGGTTTCAGCGATGAACAAGGAATTTTTTTTAGCGAATTTCTCTATCTCCGTTTTTGAGCATGGACATTTTTTATTGGAAAAATAAGCTTATAGTGCCTTTCAAGTTTTTAATTAAAAAAATAGGACAAGTGTGGCCTTTTTATTTTTTTTTACTTTTTTTTTTTAATATTAATAAAAGGACTAAACTAAGTAATATTTTCGTAATTGTCTGGATAACCACTGAAGTTGTTTGGACAACTTCTAAAGTTGCTTGGACAACTGTTGAAGTTGTCGAACAACTAAAAGAAGTTGTTCCGACAACTATAATAGTTGTCGGACGATTAAAGAAGTTGTCCGGACAACTATCACAGTTGTTGGACTAATCTTTTTTTTTGTCACTTTTACCTAATTTTTAAAACTTGAAGGACTTTTACCTAATTGACAAACTATTTTGTCCCTTTTAATAGACCTTCCCTTTTTTATGACTAATAAAATGTCATATTTACCGATAAAAAGAACTCTTTAGAACAGATAGAATACCAAGTCATCAACGTCGGGTCCGTGCTCAACACAGGCTATTACCTATCTAGTATGGAAATATATGCCATTTAATATGTGTTGTTTAACACAAATACTGAGTCTAGGATGAAGCTATTGGGTTTTGCGGAGTCCATAAGAGAAACTGTAACTCCGCCACCAGTGACTACTGAGTAAGATGTTTCGTGCACATTGAATTATGGGCATCCTGCATTGATTTTTCATTCCTTTAAACTAAGAACTATGTACTTCTTTCTTTTTTGTAGTGTGAATGTTCAAGTTGTTAAAAATTGTTCAAAATTTAGGTGCTAAACTATGTTGTAACTATCCACAGTTGAAAAGCATAGTGAAGGCAAAAATGAGCCTTGATTTTAGTCATCATTCATGTTCTCACTCCTAGCTCTTTGTTCAAGTTTGAACACACTTTTTTTGGTGGTATTGGAAAATTCGATTTCACTTGTTTGTTGAATAGGATTGTATCGTTACTCTGCTTCGTATTGTAATTTTCAGTTTAACCTCAAATGTTCAATTCAGTTGATTAAAATCCTCTTAGCACCTTTAGTTTGTTAAATGCACTATATTTCTTTTTTCCTTCCATTTCAATTCATTGTGTCTATCAAAGGAATTTAATTATTAGACATTGGGGTGATCTTGAATTCGCTGAAAGTATCAAAGTCTTCCTTCCTATTTGGCTTTAAGTTATTGGCTTCAGTTGAGAGGAAAAGTTTCATTAACTTGTCGTAACCAGTTAGAATTGAATACTGCAGAATCAAGAGATAAATATTTGTGAATTTGTGGTTAAACTAGCTAACTTGTAGGGGAGAAATTTGGGATAGAGAGAATCCCTAATTTATGGTTTAGGAAAAATTATTTAGTAACTGAATGAAATATACCTGACTAGAGAGGAATAGATATAGAAGATTTCATAGTCAACCTATAACTAGTATGGGATTGAGCCATAGTTGAGTGAGAGTTTGTTCTCAGAGAAATCTCCAGTTTATCATAATTTCTGTATCTGAATTTATATGCAAACAGGAACAGAAAGTTGAGGATTCGAGGCTATGAGAAAGGAAGATTCATTTGGGACTGGTTAAGAGGAGCTGAGGGTGCAACAGTGAGAAGGATTTCGGTTGTGGCAAGGGTTGAGAAGAAAAGAAGAATGATCTTACTAATACAAGGATTAACAATTGCTTTTTCCTACAGGAGTTTCTCTTAAGCTCGTTTTCATTGCTCTAACTAACAGTAAATGAGACTTAATATGTAGTAACAAATCCTATTTGCATGATGCATAGTTATATGGTTGCTGTAATCTTAGTCTGTGTATGGTTGTTAAATGTTAAAAATGTTTAATTTTATATGTTCCTCTTCCCTTATTGCAGTTTACATGTTTACAAATAACCATAAGCAAGAAGAGCGCACCGGAAAATATGGGACTCCAAGGGTGAAGTACCTTCAGGTTAATCCTGCAACTCACTGTATTGATTGCCTGACGCTATGAGAGAAAGAACACTAGAACTGCAAAACTTTGTTTTGATACTAAGTAAAAATTGTACATAACAATTCCTTATTAGCATAGATCTTGTTTGCTTGTTTGCCCAATCAGTTATTTGATTCTTGTTTCAGGAATTGGTGAATCAGTTTCAGAATGCTTCTGCTGAAGGTATGCTTAGACTTTTATTCAACTGATTTGCGCTGTATCTACCGAACTTGGATTTGCTGAAATGAGACAAAATGTACTAGCAGAATATCATATGGACATTCTTGTTTAGTCAAGTGCAATATTTTCATCAGGGAGTTCATAGATGTTTTCTAGCTTACAATAATGTTTATATTGACATAGGAACAAGGTAGCATTACTGTCAAGTCACTAGGAAGGTGTTCATATTTGTAAGTTAGGGCGATTTATGGCGGGTTTTGAGTTTTCAAGCAAGATGTTGAACGATAAAGCAGCTGTTATTCTGACCAACAGATATCCATTAGCTATGGCAATTCGACTTACATTTGTCCCCTAAAAATAGGAATAACAGCGTAATTGGTAAGATGTATGTCCTATCATTATCCACTGTCTTTCCTCCATGAGAAAAAACTGCTCACGAGACAACGTAGTCATGTCAATAGCATCCAGAGCAAAAGATTGATATATAATGAGGTTCAGATCCATCTGAAACATAGTATTTTACTACTTAAGGAACTATACTAGCGGCCAACCCAATTTATTGTAGAAAGTTTCGCGATCAATGATTGAACCAACAAAGCAATCAGTATTGCTAACTAATAGAGTCTGTTAGTCTGACATTTCTGTGTCTGTTCAGTGGAAAGTTAATTTCACGCTTGTCAAGATAATAACATATGTGGTAGCCAATTGATTAACTTCAATCTGCTTTCTTCACTTCTTGTTTTGGCATCTATATGGCTTGATATATTCTTGTTATTACAGAGACAAAAGAGAAGATTGTTGCTAATTTGGCGAACTTTGCATATGATCCTTTCAACTTTACCTTTTTGCGCCAGGTCAAGAATCTTCTGATGAGTAGTTTAATTGTGTTATTCAATCATCTTTTTCTCTTCTGGTTGCCTCAACATGTCTTGTAATATTAAACAGCTTAATGTTATAGAACTTTTTCTCGACTGCTTAACTGAGCCTAGCGAGAAGCTTGTGGAATTTGGGATTGGAGGAATCTGCAATGCTTGTGCCGGTAAAGATCAAAGCATTAGGAATTTATGTTGATTCCATGATTTGGAACTTGTTTTTACTGGTTCCGCTTCGAATCACAGTAGACTTCCTGTGATCTTCTCCAAAAAGTTGACTCAATAAGCGTTTGTGCTTGCAGATCCAGCTAATGCTGCTCTTGTCACTCAAAATGATGGTATCCCTCTCGTCATCCAGTGTTTGTCAAGTCCTGTTAGGAACACGGTAAGGACATAAACAAAAATTTTGTGGTCTTCTTGGTTATTGAGTTCTTGCTGTTCAATCATTAAAATTGCACATATACGTAGTGAGAAACTCGAAACTAACAATTGTTAATTGAACTGTTGAGTACCATTCATCCGTCAATCTTGTCGATAACTTTGGTAAGAAATTTTCAGGCACATATCACCTCTTATAGAACTTGGTCTCTTCTTTTTTTCTTTTTTATGTTTGGCATCATACAAACTTCTATTACTTTAGGCTGCATCCAGTATAAAATGATGTTTTCTCATTCTAATATCAGCTGTTCTACACACGAAGACTTCCAAATTTAACTAATATCTCAAAGTGGTTTACTGTTTGGTGGTCAATTTTACTTCTCAAGGTCTAATGTAAATCACTTGTGGACATCCTCTTTTAAGCAATTACAGATATGAACATAAACATTGCTCTCCTCATATTTATTCGAACAATCAAAACGATATCTGTTTTAAAATGCACATAAAGCATGCAGGGCGGGGGATCTAGGGAACTAAATTTAATTTATGTGTTGAATTTCGTTGGACTTCATTGTGTGTTCGTCTCTGAACACCCCCCACCCCCTTGAAAAACATTGTTCTGCCACTGGCTCAACGTATATGGATGTATGTGCATGGATTTGACACAAATGAACTTCAAACTGGGCAGGTGAATTATGCTCTAGGAGCATTGTATTACCTATGCAATGCATCAAACAAGGAAGAGATCTTAAAGCCAGAAGTAATTGATGCAATCAAGAGTTATGCAGCTGCAGGTGGAGTTAGTACAAGCTTCAGTAATTTAGCTCAGGCTTTCTTAGATCAACATGTTCCTCAGCTTAATTAAAATGGAGGAAACCAAAGATTATGTTGTAAAATCATACTGTATTTTCTATCCTATCCTATTTGAGCGGATTGTCTATTGAAAATGATTTATTACTCGTATTCAATTAATTATATTTTGAAAAAGTTATGAAGTCCACGAAATACGTAACGTGGGCAAAGAAACATGTCAAGCCAGTGGGATATAGAAACAAAACATGTAATAAAGATAACAAATAATGAGTTTCGAAAAGAACAGAAATTAGCATAAGGACGAGAATCACATTATCTTAGTGCCAACCACTAACCCTATGTATCACTCTCCTCTTTCCACGTGTCATCCTACACTTCCTTTGCCATCAGATCAGATAGCCCCGCTAATACCTGCACTGTATATCAAAAAAATACTTAACAATCATTATGTTAATTTCAACTTCATATAATTATCATCGATATTTATCTTGTTATAGAGTTGATATTTATCGAAGCACGATGGATCACGCGGCGGATGCTCACCGGACGGATTTGATGACGATAACAAGGTTTGTATTGAATGAACAGACGAAGCACCCTGAATCCCGTGGAGACTTCAGTATTTTGCTCAGTCACATTGTTCTTGGCTGCAAGTTCGTATGCACTGCTGTTAACAAGGTTTTTATATCAACTTCTCTCTTTTGATCGTTTGTTTCATTTAATTTGTGTGTGGTTGTTGAAGAGGGTGACGCTATAATTTTGCATGTTTATGGTACAAAGGTGGCGTCTACTAGCTAACGAGTTTTTTTTTTTTAGAATTATGCATCAGATTTATTTGCCTTATAGCAGCCAATTTAGTGGAGGAATATCAAGTTTTCCTCTTCTCTTCTATCTGCTGTATTATTTTCAGCGATGCAGATTAATGAAGTTGTAGTGCAAGAAAATAAATTAACTGCAGGTACTGATCGATAGAGCTCACTAGTTGTTTTAAACTAATTTTTCGTGACTACAAAAATGTACAAGGGAGAGGACGCTTCTGTAGAATGAATCTGTTTTTGTGTAACATGTATTATATATACCTTGTTGTGTTTTTCAGTTTACTCCTGTATTGATATATTTACGAGTCGATACATCTTTCCAGGCAGGTTTGGCCAAACTCCTAGGACTTGCTGGTGAGACTAATGTGCAGGCAAGTTCATGAAGATGCTGCTCTTATAATATTAAAGCTTCTGATCCATTTCAACTTTGGAATTACTCTGGTTTTGATTTCTAATTGTAGGGAGAAGATCAAAAGAAACTTGATGTACTCTCAAATGAAGTGTTTATCAAGGCTTTGGTTAGCAGTGGCCGAACAGTAAGACTCGAGATACTCATTTTATTAGTACATATTGTGAAAATATATGGTGATTTTAATCTAAAAGATGTCAAATTATGTAGTGCATTCTTGTCTCTGAAGAAGATGAAGAGGCCACATTTGTGGAACCAGCTAACCGTGGAAAGTGAGTGCTATTGTTCGATCTCTCTAGTTTGACATTTATCATTATGTTTTGAGAACTAATTAATAATCCATTGGTGCAATTTTAATGACAGATACTGTGTAGTTTTTGATCCTCTGGATGGATCATCGAACATCGATTGTGGTGTTTCTATTGGAACGGTATGATTCTAGTTGAGAAATATTTATGTTGTTGTTACTTGGCTATCCACCACTATAATCCTTTTTCATGTCACAATGAATAATATGTCTCATTTATATATAGATCTTTGGGATTTACATGATCAAAGACGGTCATGAACCAACACTAGACGATGTCTTGCAACCTGGGATGAACATGTTAGCTGCTGGTTACTGCATGTATGGAAGTTCTTGTACGGTATGTGGCTCACATTTAATTTAAATATACTCTGAAGTATTTTGAAATTCCTGTAAGACAATGACGAGTTGGAAATACAACTAATAAGATTTTCTAAACTCCGTTATTTGCAGCTAGTTTTGAGCACTGGATCTGGAGTTAATGGTTTTACCCTTGATCCCTCTCTTGGCGAGTTCATCCTAACTCATGCTGACATCAAGGTAACGCCGTTGCTTAGCTCCTTGTATCGCCTTAGAACATAGAACTTGTTGTTGACTAATAATCTTGATCATTACTTCATTACTCAAGATTGTCGTAGAACTTAAAGTTGATAATCTTGACGGAAAATGTTCTAATCAATTTTTAGAAAATGCTATCAAGATAATCTTTTATTAATCTTAAGTGTGTTTTAAATGGTCTACTGGCTTCTCTCGGGTTGTAGAATCGAATGACGTTTGGACCACACATAATCAACTTTCGGTTCTGTTAGTTAGTAACACATACGTCCTAACATATGATTGGCTTAGCATATCTGGTGCCCTATTTCCTTTTATGATTTCTGGTTAACATGGTTTTCGTTTTGCTTTTACGTGCAGATTCCTAAGAAAGGGAAGATTTATTCAGTGAATGAAGGAAATGCCAAGAACTGGGATGGTCCAACATCCAAGTACGCTTATTGGAAAGCAATAGCTAATAAGTTTGTTTTCCGTGTTCATGATATCCTATTATTCTCTTAAATTTCAGATATGTGCAGAGCTGCAAGTATCCCGCTGATGGTTCTTCACCAAAATCTTTGAGATATATTGGAAGGTAATTGATCAACTTCATAGATGCTTAGATTGCACGGTTTGTGTTGTTACCATGTCTTGTATGATCCAACTCACCAACCTGCAATCTGAACCATATAATCATGACGGAATTTCTGTTACTTGACATACTAGGCAGTAATGTGCATCATGAAAAAAATTGAGATGTGCTGTAAAGTAGAAACTCTCTATATATGTAAAAAATGCTTGAAAATGAGCTCTGTTGAGTTTGGATCTACATTGATTACATTTTTGGGCATGGGACAATACGGATATCAAGCTCCCTGTTCATTGATAAAGTCAGGCTTCCATTATCTATACTTTTTAACTTAATATGTATTTATGTCTGGTCATTTCCAGCTGATAGCTACAATTTTAGGAATCATTACTTGACAATCTAAGCACTCTTATAAGCCAACAGTGGTTGAAATATTCAAATGTTAAAAGGTTCACATTACATCTGCAGACGGGGTCAAATGGAGATTTTTTGTTGGATTTCTTATTAAACGAATCCTTCTATTGTTCTTGCAAAGAGTTCAGTGGATTCCTGTAAAGCGGATTGGGACTGATGTTGCTTCAATTTTAGTTTGTTTGTTCTTTTCTTGTGATTTCCCTATGTCTTTGGAATTGTTAACTTTGTATGTAGTAGCTTTTGTTTCCATGGACATATTGTTAGTCAACTCAGTTGAATCTGGACTCTAATTTGCAGTATGGTTGCTGATGTTCATCGTACATTACTCTATGGAGGCATCTTCTTGTACCCCGGGGATAAGAAAAGCCCCAACGGGAAGCTGAGGTACGTTATGCACATTTTTGGTATCATTGAATAATTTCCTTTGCAATAACTCGCGGAAACCTTTGCTAATGAAATATATGAAACAGGGTTCTCTATGAAGTATTTCCCATGTCATTTCTGATGGAACAGGCAGGAGGCCAAGCATTTACTGGGAAGCAACGGGTACAATTTCTGAGAATTATGTCTGTTAGTCACAGTATAATGATACAAGAAGCTAGCGTTTTGTTTTATTATTAGAAATGTGACACTCGTAGTAATGTTATTATGCAGGCACTTGACTTAGTTCCAGAGAAGATACACGAATGGTAAGTTGGTATTTGTTGGCTAATTTAATACCTGACCACTGGGATTTGCCCCATGTACCACGTAAGACCATCAATTTCTCAATTAAGTCATATAGTCCTAACTGGAAGGCAAGTAACCTTTACATATCTTTAGTTAATAGATATCCGCCATCAATTTCCACAATTATTAAGCATGTAAATTATGGTGAGTTGGAGATGATTCTAAACTATAAACTGATCTCACTCTAACAGAAAACTGCCATGAAATCACATCTTTAAGCCGGAAGATTAAATTCTTGGGCTTATCAAAATCCGTTTTAGTGTAAAATTATCTCATACTAGTCAAAAAATGAGAACACCTTGTAGTATAATGAACTGAAGAATTAGTTACTGTATATATGTTTGAGTTGGTTGCTACTTATTGAAAAATTAGTTGGTTTCTGTCTCATGGCTATTTATTTTAATAAATTCTGAGTCAGACTGAATGTATTAGATTCAGTGGTACTAATTCGAACATACTTTATAGCGGTTGAGATTTGCATCAAAAGAATACATTTGCACTGTTACTTAAGTATGGTGGGAGATATGGTCGAAGATCTCTCATTGTTGATCAGCTCTATGCTAATAAAAATCTATGACTAATAAAAATCACTATTTTCCCAGTAAACTTTATCGCTGGAAAACGTTCCTTGGCTATTCCCACATATATTTTGATTGAACCAGTGAGAAGAAAAAAAGTAGTGTTTTCTCAAGGAAAATTAGGAAGCTTCCAAATGTTTAAATGAGAATCTGTTTTCTACCATGCATTTTCCAGTGAGCTGGTTCGGTGAGAAATTGGTGGGACAATCATGTCTTATAATGCAAATTTTCCATTGATTCGCGGTGGGGAAAACCTCTGGTTCTTATGTCGCTCCATTTAGACCCGCGTTAGTCCTATGTGAAAAAACAAAATAGGTCCTCTGCACTAGAAGTGTCCTTCAGTATCGGCATACAAATCTCTAACAAGACTTAAGATTTCTAGTGAGACAGTGGACCTAAAGAAGCATACCACGACTAAGATTTAATCCCAACTAATTAGTCTCACTTATATGAATCTTTATCCATTGTGCCATATTTCCTCCGAGTTTGCATGGACTCCAAGAGGTTGTAGGTCTTTCAAAACAACTTCCTTCTGCATATTCTATTGAAAATCACTTCGCATGATTAACTTGTTAGTCTTTTGTCCATGAAAAGTATGTATTTCTTTTTTGGAATAATTTTTCCCTTTATTCTAACATTAGTGTTTAGTTATTAAATTTCCAATTCAACTTGGAGGTGAATTTCAACTTCGGATAAGTGCTTCAAACCTGTTTTCAACTACATCTTCAAAAGAGAAAAAAAACTCCATCTTATAAATATCGAATAAAGTGCACTCTCCTCTTCTTTGCAAAAAAATTGACCAAACACAACTCCAACTTCATAAATTACAAATAAAATGGAAAAATTGGAATCTATGGCCAAATGTCTACTTTTTTTGTTTGTTTTTGAAGCTGGTAACTGAAAGAAACAAAACAGTACTTAGGTAGTACTGAAACCATATTTACATGAGAGCTCTAAAATTCTACTGTTTTCTATCGATAATACTCTATAAAACATCAATAATAGAAACAATATTATTTTGAGTAAATCTCTGATTACACCAAAAACTCAGAAGCAAGATGAAGTTCAACTCGATTTTCTGCACCCCATTTGCTATATTCTTGAAACATCTGGAATTTCTCTCCTTCCAAATTGTCCACCAAATGCAGATAGAGACAATACTTCTACTCTTTCCCTTTGCTTGTAAGCCTTTATTCTCCTAACTTTTTAGAGCTCTGGTCCAGGATATGCCTTTAAAAGGTTTAAGATAATTCTCCACAGATGTGTTATGAACTTGCAATGAAGGAAGAGATGGTTCACTCTCTCTGTTGTTTCTTTACACAAAAAACAACTTGAACACAATGGAAGCCCTCCTCATCAGATTGCCTAGTGTAAGCCTAAAGGCCGCTTCTTTAGCTAGTACCCCATAAAACAGGCTACTTGCTTAGGGATTTTGGTTTTCCAGATGTGCTTCCATGGCTGTTGTCTTATCTGCTGGTTGGAATGACTCATCATTCTTTAAGTTGCATTGACCTTGAATGTTGTTGCCTTGCCACCACAATACATCTTCACCTGTCTATAGCCCAGTAAATTGCTCAAATGTACTAAATAAATCAGCCACCCTCTATAATTCCCAGTCATTGATTTGTCTTTTGAAAATGATGCTCCATCTTCCATCATTGAGGTGTCCATATTTTTGCTGAAGTCCTTCGTTGATGAAGGACTAAATTGAAGATATCTGAAAAAGACAATTTCCAAATTGCCCACCTCATGTCGATTTTCCTTCCAAAAGCTAGTTTGCTTCCCATCTAGAACTTTGATCTTGGAATTGTCTTTCAACGCACCCCCATAGGGCTCTAATGGATCTTCATAGGCTAACCCCATAAGGAGTAGTAACCTCCTTAGTCATCCAGTTGTCTTCTTGTTCATAATTAACTTTGATAAACTTTGCCCTAAAAGGTCTGATTGTCACCGGTACACTTCCACAGCCACTTCATTCTGATTTCTTTGCTCCGAACGTTCAAATTCTTGATTCCCAGATTTTAACTTGTTTCCTTTACAAAGTTTTATGCTTGCTGCTTCCTATTGAGGTTCAGCTGGTCATTAATAATTATGAGGTGCACCGTACACTTTGTCCTTGATATTGTATCAACATAGGATGCACTATGTAGTGTTACACCAGGGGCCTCAAGGGTTGCATTGATTTTTTGGGTAATATAAAAGGTAACAAATGAACCATTGAGTTGTAAGATGTGGTGAGATTCTGTTTAAAAAAGTGAATATGATCATGAGTGTTGGGATGTAAGTTGAAAATAAATGCTTAAACAAAATTTTACAGTACTATAATCCCTCAATAATTTAAGCAGGATTTATATCTTATCAGCCAGATGAAATTTGAATTTTATGAATATGTTTCTAAAAACAATACCCACATAAGAAACGCCTAAAATGACATAAATTCTTCCAGAGTAAGGCAGCTTATTTAAAGTTACGGTAAGCCACCTTACTTTAAAATAAAGCATCTTGCCTCTTTAATAAAAGAAAAATCATTTTTGATTCTTGATAGGACTACATAATTGAAGTTATTAGTAAATTCTGATTCATCTTTTCCTTTCGCAATTGAGTATGCTTTAAGATCATTTTCTTATATGAAATAAAAGAAAAATCATTTTTGATTCTTGATAGGACTACATAATTGAAGTTATTAGTAAATTCTGATTCATCTTTTCCTTTCGCAATTGAGTATGCTTTAAGATCATTTTCTTATATGGTATCAGAGACCCATCTCAATTCTTATTTTACCCAATGTTGGACCCCGATGTTATGTTCTGTCCACGATCAAGATGTTTTGGAAGTGTGGGAGCATTAGAATAGTCCCACATTGATTGGACAGTCTAACCTCATGAGCTAGCCTTTGAAGTTGAGTTAGGCCTAAGGTCTATTTCCTAACGTTGTAGATGTAGACTAATTAGTTACGCTAATTTTTCAATGTGGTATCATATCCTTGCAGCAGGAATAAATCAATGGTGATCAGATGTATATTCATGAGATTGTAATGTCTTCATTTCTGGTTTGGTAGCTTGTCATACTGGCCCATGCCTTTACAGGTTCTTCTCTGTGCAGGAATTTGTCCAAGCTGATAGGGATGATCCTTCTCAACCTTTGGTTACAGCACCTTTTGGACATGCTTCACAGGTATCCAGAGATTGATAAAAGGCTTATGTTTCAGTGAATATATTGTAGTTGTAGATTTAGGTACTAGTTAGGCAAGGTGTATTGTTTTTTAAATTTTTGTAAGTGGTTATATTTTGTCTTTTTTGGAACAGGAAATTGTGAACCTGTTGCTTTCTGGTGAAGCTGTTGCCAATGTGTTTGACGGGAGGATGGATTTGGGTGGTGGCATGTTTGTGAAGGGTATCTCTACAACAGTTGAAGTTGGATTTATTACTCTGCTAGAGTCCCTAAACTTTTGTAAAGTTGGCTTGCATTTGAAATGCCCGACATGGCCAATATGGGTTGTTGGCAGTGAATCTCATTACACTGTCTTATTTGCTTTAGATACAAAAGTTCAGGAGGAGAATGAACTTGAAGGCAAGGAAACAAAGATCCGTAGAGCTTTTGATGCTCAAGATCAGAGTGGAGGTGGTGGATTTATTAGTGTGGAAGGTTTTCATCAAGTCCTTAGGGATACTAATGTGAATCTTCCAGCTGACAAGCTTCAAAACCTCTGTAGCAGTGGATACATTGTATGGAGTGAATTCTGGCAGGTCCTGTTGGACTTGGACAAGAGTTTGGTAGGGCTGAAAGATCCTAGTGGATTAATGGGGAAAAAGGTCTTTGATCTTTACCACTTCAATGGGATTGCAAAATCAGTTATGAGCGGAAATCAGGTTTCATCCGGATATGATTTTCTGGTACAAAGGCCTAGACTCACTAAGCTGAGGGTTTCTGTTCCCCCAAGGTGGACTCCAGAGGAGTTCATGTCTTCAGGCCCAAGTACAAGTGACCCTGCCGGTAACGATTCTGTCACTGAAGTTTCAAAACCAGAACCTTCTCAGCATGCTCCTTTAGTTGACTGCATGCGGACACACTGGGCCCGAGCCACATGTACTTGGGAAGGTGATCCACCAAGCATAGTTTGATTGGTTAATTGATATAGTCTGAAACTGCCACCTTGTTTTTTGGGAGAGCAGGAGCGGTATACTTCCGAAAAAGGTGAAAGCTTTCTGAGCAGGAAGATTCTTTTCCTCATGGCAGTTTTCCATCATGAACATAATGCAGTACCATTTTCAACTGTGTGATATTGTAACTTCAAGATTCTAGTTTGATTTGGAGTAGTCCAATTCTGAGGGTAAGAGAGGCAGTATACTGTCATTTCGCATTGATTTTTTTGCCTTACGGTGTTGATTAGTTTTTTCTTCCCTTTTCCTCTGAAAGGGAGATAAATAAGCATCAGATTGGTTATTGATTGTTGTTGTAACTTTTAGAAAGCCTCTCATCTTCGCAGTTGATTAGGGAAATATCTTATTTAGAGAAGTGGTCTCAAATACATGGTGTCTATTATTATATTTGTTGATGGATGAAATTCTTTAAATCTCTCTGAATGCTAATATTTTACCTCACGTAATAAGTGGGTTGTCAAGTTTACACTTGCACCCCAACTCACCGCCAATTGTAAAACATTAAGAAATTCAAGAAAAGGAATGTAGTAAACTCTCCATGATAAGAAACTTCATTTTGTAAGTGAGAAGCCCAAATGACATTGCAAGTGTTACAGTAGATTAAAGATCATGCAGAGTGCAGGTCCCAAGCACTGGTCGTGCTAGCCCAGTTTCACTTGAAACGAAGAGCTGTTGAAACCTTAAATTGTTAATAGAAGGCTTATAGGGCTAAAAATGAGTAGCTAGATAAGAATAAAAAACTTCATTTTGTAAGTGAGAAGCCCAAATGACATTGCAAGTGTTACAGTGGATTAAAGATCATGCAGAGTGCAAGTCCCAAGCACTGGTCGTGCTAGCCCAGTTTCATCCGAAACGAAGAGCTGTTGAAACCTTAAATTGTTAATAGAAGGTCTATAGGGCTAAAAATGAGTAGCTAGATAAGAACCAAAATCACCGAGAACAATTACCAAGAGGTCATCGGTCACATGGAGAGAGGCAAGCTGAGGTCTCTTGAGAAGAAGCCTTACAAAGACCAAAGACATTCTATGATAACCCAGAATTTGGTAAGTTTTACACAATACCATCTAAGAACAAAAGAAATGCTGCTCCACTGATGGCATTTCTCTGAGTAATCCAGAGTGGATTGCTACTTTCCACAATTTTTGCCAGAATCCACAGAAAGTGACACAGCTGGAACAGTCTTCGAAATGGATGTACAACTTTCAGACCCATAGGCTTCCAAAGGCTTCTTCAAGTGCCCTTTTCCTGCTTATTTCTAAACTCCAACCCCCAGCCTTAGCAGCCCTTTCAGTTCTTAGTTTCATCTTTTCATCATCTTTATACTCTCCCCCTAGCATATCTGGAAATGATCCAACTGGGAGAGGTTGTGTTGGCCGTGGCTGAGCTATGCCTCCAGCTATTGCAGGGGCATAGTGCCCTTGTGGACCTGTACTGGACCCTGCCTGAGGCCCTTCGTCCAAAGCCTGCATAATTGAAGAAAAAATTGGTAACCAATAATATCAGATTATCTACATGATCACAATTTAAAAAGTGATTCAATATGAAAAAACATAATCGAGGCGGGATCTGGGATTTGAACTTTATGGGTTCAAATTCATAACCATATCACTTTCATCAAATTCACAAGATCTAGAATCTATTATTATACATATTTAGTGAATTTATTAACGCATATACATAGCCTAAGCCAAAATCTATGGGTTTCGAACCCATAGCTTATTACATTGGATACACGCTTAACCATAGTTATAATCCAATTACATTTCCTCCTTTTCATTTGATCTTCTCATACACTGCTATACAGGAACCATCACTACCCATTGTCCTACTCTTACTATTTGCAACCTCACTCTCCTTTTTCAAACTCTCCAACTATCCGGTTGGTAGAGGAGAATTCATCAATTAGGACGACATCAAGCTAGCTACTTGTTCAGGGATTAGGTTTTTCTCTCTTTTTGATACTGGACAAAGTTTACAAGGAAAAGAAGTTTAAAGTGATAGTGTCGCAGAAATCTGACCAATCACATCTGACATCACAAACATATTGCATATACTTGATCAAAAAGTTGATGGACAATGATGTGTCTGCTTTGAACAGATTTTGAGTGCACTGCAGTTTTCTCTTGCTAACATGGTTGATGGCATACTATGCCATAAAAGGTTACTGTTGGAGTTAATTCCTTTATTCATTCCTATAGCATGTTTCACTTTTAAATTCTTTCTACCTAATTGGTTAAACACAATCATGTAAAAGTATGCAAAAGTCTTACGTGCTCCTCACGTGGGGTGTGGAAGAAATTTTAAAACCCATGTGAGGAGCACGTGAGACTTTTAAGTCAGGAAAAGGAAGTTTTAAGTATATCCAAATATGGGACGGCGGACGGCCCAACAACAGTAAGTCTCCAAGCCTAACGCGATTCAGTAAGTCTCCAAGCCTAACGCGATTCAGTAAGTCTCCAAGCCTAACGCGGAAGTATGCCACTTTTTGTGGCACTTTGACTCTCCAAATTTTCTTCCAAGGCCATTTAAAGTCTTAATTCTCCATAAGACTTGTTTGTTTATATCCTTCCTTCACCCTGTATCTTCCTTTGTTGTGCCCATGCCACCATAAATAGTGTTCACCTGGTTGGATTCCTTGGAAACTCTCCAGTAGTTTGAAAAGTTCAATCATTCTGGGAATTTCCCAGTCATTGAAGTTTCTTCTAAAGATCATATTCCATCCTTGTGGTGACCACATTTCAGCAACAATTTTCTCTTGGTGTTGAGCCAAAACAAAGATGTCAAGAAAGAGATCTTTAAGGCTCACAGTACCCACCCATTTATCAATCCAAAAACTTGTTTTTCTACCATTTCGTACTTTGAGAAACTGCCAGAATATTCTAATGGATTTCCACCTCTTTAGTTACCCATGTGTTCATTTGCTCATACTTGCTCTTAATTACCTTGTACCAGAGGGCTTGGTCCTCCTGATGGTACCTCCATAGCCACTTGACCTTGAGTGCTTTGCTTTGGTATTTAAGGTTCTTGATACCTTGTCATACTTCAAATTCAAAAACTGACTGCTTAACACTGAGGGATTGGAACTCATTTACATTCCGAGAAAACCAGATTACTTATTAGCTTGCAAATTAGAAGCTGAAAGACAAGCTAAATGAATGGAGTAGGGAAGAAAAAGGAATCCTGTCTTTGCAAAGATCCCCTTTGCTAAACAGAATGACAGTTATGGTATCTATAATTGATTGCAGAGCTTTAGACAGAGGAAGAAGCAGCTGTGAAGGCAACAATATTTATGGAATTTGAAGAATTGCTCAAGAATGAGGAGATTGACCAGAGACAATTATGTACAATGTTGTGGCTAAAAGAAGGTGACAACAATGCTGAATTTTTCCACAATTCAACCAATGCCCACAAAAGAAGTAACTACATTGATCTCCTAGAAGTGCAAAGGGGTACACTAAAGGAACCAAACAGAGTAAAAGAGGAAATCATACAATTTTATAAGAAACTGTATACAGTAACAGAGAGGCGGAGACCTGCAGAGAATGCCCCAAAATGCCCCCACAATATTAGAGGAAGAGGCAAAACTACAAGCAAGTTTTGAGGAATAGGAAGTGTTCAGTTGTCTGAAGAAGTGTGATGTGGACAAAGATCCTAGACTTGATGGGTTTACTATGAATTTTTTCATTAAATGCTGGGATGTTTTAAAGCGGATGTCATGGATGCTTTCCACAGCTTCTTTGATAATGAGATGTTCGAAAAGAGTTCCAATGCCACATATATTGCTTTGATTCCAAAGAAGAAAGGGGCTAAGGAGCTAAAAACTTTAGACCAATTAGCTTGATAGGAAGCTTTATAAGCTTCTGTCTAAAGGGGTGATGGACAAGTTACTCAGTTAGTAGACTCTCAATAATGACTTTCATCCTAGGCAGACTGATTATGGATGATGTTGATTGCCATTGAAGCAGTAGACAAGACTGGCTCAAAAGAAGCCTGGAATCTTATGCAAATTGGACATTGGAAAAGCTTATGATCATGTGAATTGAGGGTTCCTTCTCAACACTCTAGGATGATGTAGACCTCTTTGACATGTATTTGATCTCCAGGAATGTCGAAAAGCGCTTTGTCGTTGCAATTTGATCTCCGGGAAGAACTCCGTTGATCAATCCTTTGAAGAGCTATGTAGTTGATGTTGTAGCTTATGTAGACCTCCTTGAGATGTATTTGATCTCCAAGAACATTGGGAAGCGCTTCATCGTTTCAAGTTGATCTCCGGGAAGAACTTTGTTGATCACTCATTCGAAGAGCTATGTCCTTGATGTTGTAGCTTTGTCCAATTGCAGAATTCTTGTTGAAGTGTTTTATTCCCCTCCCTTGAATGTCATATTCATCCCTTATTTATAGTTGTAAGGGGTGAACAAGGTTTGTTGTGATTGGCCAAAGGATGTCATTTTGACACTTGGTGCATTGTGATTCGTTCTTGCATTTGACTGGTCCTACCACCTCATTTGGATACGTGGTGTCACCTTGTTGGTCTTAGATGTCTAGTCACTATGACACGTGGCATGAGTTTGGGCTTCAAGGTGAAATGGACTTTGGACTTGAATTTAATAAAAATGGATTTATTTATTTGTAAAGCCCAAATTAATCATTCAACCCAAATAAACATGGATTTAATCCAAATGTTGTATGAATTAAATCCAATAAAATTTTTGTATCTATGCAATGAAGCCTCTAAATGACAAAGATGAAAGTCGGGAGAAGACTCGCGAAATCATGACAAAACTGAATAGTAAAAGAAACCCTCCGAAAGCAAGGAGGCATAATGTAACATTTCAAAATACCAAAGTCATGTGATAAGACTTAAATAGGCTCCTTAAGATCTAAACCAGTGTTCCTAGCCAAATTAGGCATATATAGAGTCTTTGAAGTGGTGTTGGAACCAAAACGTTCATAACGTCCGGTAAGTTGGTTTATAAGAGGGCTAGAGTGTCCTTTTAGTTTAACAAAGTTAAAGAGTCGGAATCTAGTAAAACGTTGTACCAATATGTGTAACACATAGTGCGGGATGGTTTCATGCCGGAAAAGTCATGGTACGACTCCCCGAGGACCAACCAAGGGCCCTCGAGGAGGACCCTTGAAACAGTAGGCCATGACGGACCCCATGACGGGGCGTCACAGGCGCGACGGGGCGTCGAGGCCACCGTCGTTCCAGCCTTAGTTTATGGGGAGAAAGCCTCCGCCTGCATAGTCTCTGACCAGCGTGACGAATGTGCAGGACGGAGGGAGGCTTTCCGTCACGCCCACGACGCCCCTAGGGGCTGTGATATTTTCAGAAATTAGTTTTAGTTTAATTAATTCATTAAGTGTCTTAGGGGTAATTAGGAGTTTAAGGGAAGACTAATTAAGTGACTTAAGACCGCACTATAAATACCCCAACCCTCATTAGCCTAATCATTCTCTCAAAAACAAAACTCTCTTCCTTCTCTCTACTTTCTCTCTCTATTGGAAGACTCCACTGGAGAACAACTTGGAGAGATCCTTGGGGGCTGATTTAGCACGAAATTCACCATCAAAACGTCATCAAACCTTAAGGTATGGGATCTAATTCACCTTTGAGATTCTTTTCTCAAAGGGCTCTTCCAAAGATTTTCCAAAAGTTGAGTTTCTTATGAGTTTCCTCCAATTTTGAATTTGATCATATGAATTTAGTTAATTATGTATTCTTTGGGTTAGAATGAATAGATTATCATGTATTGTAACTTGATTATGATGAATTGATGTATTTTGATCTAGATTGTGGGTGATAACCCCTAACCCTTAACCCTAGGTATGAAATTGATATGGATTAGGTTGGGTTTGATGTAATTGATCTCATTATTAGTTAAATGGTCTTTAATGTTTGTTATTGCATTGATTATGAATCTATTGTAATGAATTGAAGTTCTTCATGCCTATGTTCTTAAGTATTGAATCTAGGTTAAGAAGATACACTTGATATCATGTTACCAAGCCTTGATGTAGTATTGTTTTATGGTATAGTGCTTCTCTTAAATTAGTTCTTATGATTGATTATTGAATTACATTGGTGTGATGATCCAAGATTGGGTTGTTCTATGGGTTGATGGTAAGTCCCTTTATTGATGAACTATGGAGGAGTATTGGTAAGTCTTGATTATCCTAATCCTTACTTCAAATTGTGATTAATTGTCATCAAGTGATAATGTTGTGTTGAAGTATACCTTGTTTAAGGTGATAGTTTGATATGATGAATGAATTGAAATGTCTAGGTTGGTTGTGAGGTTGCCTTGGAGTACATGTTATAGGGAAGTTGTTATGTAAAGATGTGCCCTATTGTGATGAGATGTATAAGGGCTAACTTCACCTATTTGAGTTGTAATGAAAGGACTATTTCTCATACAATTTTTATTGAGCTATGATTAACGAATGTATATGAGGGCTAGGCCCTAAGATATCTATATACACATATACTTATGACTATGATAAGAGTTAAGGCTTTTTAATAAAGGGACCTAGCTTAGCACCGAGCGAGCTTGTATGTGAGGGGTGACACTTTCTTACATAAGAAAGGTAGGGTTTATTACGGTCCTCAAGGGGTGGATAGCCTCATGATCCGAGTAGGGTGTAGAGTTGATATGTCCATGGTTCTTTTCCCCAAGCTCCATTAACTATGTTACCACCATAGGATACTAGCTAGTGGATCCACCTAGATAGCTACGTTCACGTTAGGTTCTACTTTGCCGGTAGACCACCTTCCATCGGTGTAAGGTTTCATGACACCGGATTCCACATTTGCTCATGTGGTCTATGTCGGTTAAGGCAAGCGTTCCCTAAACTAAAATGAATGAATAAGATATAGACTAATCGAAATAACTTGAGAGGTTGGTTATAGCTTAGGTAGGGGTATGAGACTCTACCTACGCCTTGCACTAGTTTGCCTTGATAGGAGCTTTGAGAGGTCAATATTATGAATGTAAAGCGATGGTATAATGTAAAGGGCTTTGTATGTTGAATAACATGCTTATGAGTATGAGGTTGTTGTCTTTGCTTGAAGAAGAATGTTTCATGACATGGAAAAGTATGTTGGGTAAGGCTAATTGCTAGTTGTAGTCTTGGTAGGTTACTTGATTAAGTTTGAGACATGGTAATTTTACTTGATCATTGCACTTTATGCTTTGTTTTGCTATGTTTCACTTGTATATATGTTTTATCATGTTCTTCATAAATGTCCCCTTTTAAGTATATTTGATTGGTAATTGTATATGTGATTCCATACTTAGTACATGTGGAGTACTAACCCCATTTCTTTCCCTTTTTCCCAAACATTTTAGGTTCGGGTCGTTGACTTGCTTCTAATTGCCGAAAAGGAAGACTTGGATATCTTACCATCCAAGTGGTAGGTCCTCACTCTCCCGAGGACGTTGCTGACATATCACTTCTATGTTGTTTAGATATCCTAATTCTATATTGACTCTATTATTCGTTTGAGACGATGTAGTATATAGCCTATATGTGGCTCCTTGTATTGATGTGGGGCTATGCCCAAGACTTATTGTATTCGAGAGATGGTTTATGAGATGAGACGGCTTTTATGACTATTATTTTCTAAATATACAAGTGTATGAAATAAAAGTAGAAGACTAAGTAATCTTCGTATATGAACAAGTCTATGTATACTTGATATAAATATAGTTATGTGTATGTAGAGGTCTATGTAAACCTCCGAGTAGTTATTGATAAAAAGTTTTTAATTCTTTCTGATTTTTTAGTCGATGAATGCTATGACGAAGCTAAGGGGCTTGTCTTAGTCCTCCTAGAGGACGACGACGCCGGTTACGTCTAGGGGGTAAACCCGGATGTGGCACTCACCACAGCTGACTCAAACTCCATGTGGTATCAACGGAACTCGTGTTGATGACCATAAATACCTATATTTGTATCATGAAATGATGCAGGCCAAATGACTTACTACATGAAACGATGCACGCCAAATTACTCAATACATGAAATGTACGAGCATGTAAAGAAAATTCTAAAGCATAACATAAACTTGAACTTAATAAAAAGGAGACGTACTTACATCTTTTCAAACTTGCTCAACTCAAGAAATACTCAAGGATACTCAAAACAACTCAAACTTACTCAACTCAGAAGTAATCAATGATGAGACACTCAATTCAACTTAGTAATAAGGCTCTCAACTCAGTGAAACTCAACAATAAGGTTCTCGACACAATGAAGACTAATCAACTCAAGATACTCAACTCCAAATACTCAACTCATGATACTCAAGGATAAAATAGTTGTAAAAGATGCAATATATATAGAAAGCTATAAAATTGTAGATAGCAACTTAATGTATTGAATAATACAATAATACTCAGTGTGTATATAAAAGTACAATAAAACTCTGTGGGAGTTTCTCTAATCGACAATCATCGCTATGAGCTATGCGATGATAAAATGTTTCGCATATGTTGCTAGAACTGTCATATACTTTGTCAAGGTATAAGACCTCTCAACTAAGTGGATCCACTAGTTTGTGCTAAAAGCACTAAGGACTTATCTAAAAAGTATGACCCTTTCTACCCACGTTGGCTACATGGTTTATGGAGACTTGAGTTGTCTGAACTCGTCCTAATATCGGTGCTCAATAATACTCTAAAAATATACACAACTCATATGTTTTAAAAAAACATACTTTTTTGTGGTTTAAGATTATTACTCAAAAACTAGCTTAAAATCTCTCTCGAAAATCACTGTTTCCTCTCTTGTTTAAAAGTGAAAATATTTTACTCTTGGAAATATTTAGTGCCCATATAATTTTTTGAAGAAATGAACTTTACTCTTACTCTTACTCTTACTCAACTAAATGCTCAAGTCTTAAAATAAGTTCAAAAATATTGTAAAAAGCTTCTCGAAATAAAGTTCATGCCGAATTATGGACATGAACAACCCAATCCAAGGTTTTCAATAGCCGTAACTAGAACTCAATACTCGAGACTCACAACTCAAAACTCAAGAACTTCAATAATAATACTAGCTTTAAGAATGTTTGACTCAGAGGGTTCATGCGGAATTATGGTATGGACTACTCAACTCAAGGACTTCATGGTAACATGTAGTAGTCCCATGATTAGAAATATAATCTCGAAAAGGTTAGAAATTCGATACCCAAGACTCAGAACTTGAAAATACTACTTCTCTCGATGATACTCAATTTATGGAGTCCATGTAGAATTTATGGGCATGAACGACTCGACTCAAAGGTCTACATAACAATATGGAACTTGAGTATACAAATTTTCTCATTCTCGTACTTACTTTCTCAAAACTTAGCTCAAATCGATAGTTGATCTCAAAGGATTCACAATTGAACTCAAAGACTTTCTTGAACTCTACTCTTAACTCTCTCTTGAATGTGAATTATGAATTCAAGAGTTATAGTTCATGATATAAAAGATCTCGTGATGATAAAGTAGACTTATGAATACATTCTCCTCTTTCTTATACTCACTTGCTCGAGTCTTGAAACAAGTTACTAGAAGTTGTAGAAGGCTCCACAAAGGACTCAAAGGAAATTTTTTTAGAATGTCAGAAAGAATTCTCAGAACTTAACTCTTAACTCTACCTTGAATTTGAATTATGAATTCAGGGTTATGATCATGCAATGAATGATTTCTAGGTATTTAGAAGTTGCTTGTAGTAGTTAGAATTGAAAAGGAGTGAAGGTATGCTTGAAATAACTCAAACGGAGCATCCGATTGCAAACTGGACGGAGCAGGCGACCTTGGCGCACTGAGTGACGTGGGGCGCCAACCCCTAAACTTCAGAGCATAATTTGAGGCGCACTGGCTGGCGCGACGCGCAAGGCCCCAACCCAGAAAATCCGACGGATTTCCTTGCTCGTTTTCTCACTCTAACTCGCCTGGAATTGAAAGGTTTCTTCCCTAATTACTTGGGTTCAATTACTTAACATAAGTACACTCTAATATACTCAAAACACACACTTCCATCTCAAGAAATCATCCAAAAATCCAACACAACAAGATTTATGATGAATTTCAATTACACTTCTCAAAAACTCATTAATAACTCTAATCTTTCAACTTTAAGAATGAAATTTCGCTAAAATAACATTATTAGCGTGTGGGAGAACAAACCCAACACGAAGCTTACATACCTCTTATGGATTAAGCCCATGGCAAAAACACAAAAACCTCGACGACGTCTTGACTCTGTCCTCTTTTCTCCTCTTATTTTCTCTTCTCTCAAAAACCCAACTTATTTTTATAAAGCTTAAACTGAGTCCAATCAGTTTTGTCCCAACTTAATCACCAAAAATGACTTTAAATGATTGGGTAGTAAAAAGACCATAACACCCTTCTAAAATCAGGTTTTGACTTTCCTTATCTAGACAACGCAACTTCGAATGGGCATATCTCCCTCATACAAACTCAAAATTGAGCAAAACTCGATGGTGTTTGAAAGGTAATTCAAACATCTTTCCTACAATATCTGGTAGCATACCTAACTCATCCTGAACTAGGAATTATGGTCGTTTGAAGTCGACTCAAAACTCATACTTAGCTTAACTTTGTCAAACTTTCCAAATTTGATTATTTCCAAAAAAAAAAAATGATTTCTTTCCAGTTCTAAGTCTTTTTAATTCTTTCAAAAAGCGAGGTGTTACCTTTTGAATTATTAAATTTTAAATTTTTAATATTATTCAAATTCTATGATATTTACATTGATTCTTGCTTTCTATTTTTAGTCACTAACACCTTGAGATATTCATAAACTTAACATGTTTCATATAATACTTAAGACAGATACTATTATTTTGAGTTCATATATTCTAAAAACTAAACTTATTAGTTTCTTAATAAATTATTCATAAATATTAAATAATAAATACATTTTAAATACAAATAAAAAATCTATGTGAAAGCTACTAAATTTTGTTACATTCATAAGTGATAACTTTGCTTCATTACATTACATATTCAATTTTTTTCTAAGCCATATTTGTCTCTCCTTTGAGCTTTGAGTTTCGATAACCTCGACTACTTGACCTATTTCACCGCATGAAATTTAGATACATTGTAACTATCTAATTTTTTTTTAAAAGGCATGATGACAGTAAACTATAAAACAAATCAAATATGATAAAATCTAATGTGATTAAATAAGTCTAACAAAAATAATGCAGAAAATAACTTCGGAAATATAACAAAAGATAAATCATAATCCACGACAAGTTTAACAAGTCATAAAAGACAGAAAATACAAATACAATCTAACAAATAATAATATATGAGACAAGGAATTTATAAGAAAATATGAAAATTTTCAATATTAAGCTTGTGTAAATACAATTTCAGACACAACAACGTCGAAGGGCTATCAACCCACTTATTTATAAGTTCTAACTTATTTTATTCTTCTCAAATTCAGCTCAATCCATCGATCAATCTATTTGATACCTTTATTCGGAATGGTAAAAAAGAATACTTCTAATGTCTATTGAGTAATTTTGTTGAATAACTCTATTCCTATGGTACCTAATAACTCCACATGTTGGGTGGGGTGGGGGGTGGGGGACATTTAATGTATGGAGGATTGTTTAAATGTTGGTTATGAGCATATAACTCAAAGTCTTATCCGCATCAGGTGTTTACACCAAACTAATACATACATGTCATGTGTTTAAATAATTAATTTATTGTGCTATATTAAATCACATAATAATGCATTTTACATCGATTTGGTATAAACACCCCGTGCGGATAAGTTTTTTCTGCGATAAAATGAGAAGTATAAGATTAATTAATTCCAATTAAGAGCACAACATTAGGAGTACTATCCGGTATCCACCTTGTTGAAAAGTACAAAATTTATGTAATAAGTGTTATAAATGTGTACACTATACTATAAAGTTTACGTAATCATATTACAATAAAGATGTACAATAATAAGCTAGCGTTAGTACCGTTAGATTGTAGTAGCTAGGACATTGTAAGATCGAGCCATGAATTTTGTCCAATCGATTAGAACTTGGTTAATCGTCTCATTGTTGGCACTGCAAAGAAACCAGTGAGCATTTTCTGCAGTTCCAATGTGATGTAAGTAGTCATGGAGAGTCTGTAATGGCAACAGAGCCAAGATAAAAGAAATTATCTTGCAGTGTGAGGATTGATGAGGAAAAATCCCCAACAGGGCTTGCTGGTACTACCAATGCATCTACAAAAGAAGATAAAGGTCATTAATGAATCAACATATTATGATTAGTATAAGAATCAACCAACCAAAACATACAGCAGAACTAGTTAAAATAATTACATATCTCAGTAAAAGGCATAGCTATTAAGAAAATAACTTCTTTCTATTCTGCTAATGAAAGCACTAAACACATAATCATCACATATGCACATTGCCTTTTCTTTAGTAGAATGACTGGGAAGAATAAAAGAAACATACTAAGAGCTTTTATTGGTTTATGATGTGGCTCTTCACATTTTCCTGGTGAACAATCCATTTTGCTCTTTCATTTCAGCTCGATTAACACCAATAAGTTGTGGATATATCGAGTAAGATAATCTTTTCTCGAACTCCATAACATAGCATTTCTAATTAAAAGGTTGTATAGTCAGGGGGGAAAGGGCTCAACTGCTCAAGAAAAAATGGTTTGGGAGTGGTTTGGTAGGTCAATCGTCTGTCTGTCATGCACACATTGTGCTCCTATCCAAGTTTGGCCAATTCTCTTAAGCTTAGTACAACCATATGGTTGAATATAAAACTGCTTCACATAATCAAATGGCACAAGGTTAGATTTGACATAAAAATTGATAACATACTTATTCATATCAATTTTACGCAAAAGTAATATTCTGAATTCACTGCAATTTACTCTAGTGTTAAGCTTTTAATAGAACAAAAAATGATGTGAACTTTTAGCATTTGGGGGGGGGAGTGTTCAGAATAAACATATAATACTGAACAAACAGATGTTCAAGGAAACCAGCTGTTACCATAGAAAGAGAATCCAAAAGCTAATTAAGTAGGATCACCACAAGGAAGATCAATCAACTCTATGAAGTACAACAACACCTTTTTGCCAGAAGTTCACTTATTTGGCAAAAAGTACACAAAAGTGTTCCTATTTAAAATTTAAGGCTAGTTATGGAACTTAGCAAAATCTTCCCATAGTTCTTAAACTCCATGCCCAGTCAAACTACACATAAGTTGGGACCGGGGGGTGGGGGTGGGGATATATCTTAGGAAGTCTGCTAATACAAAAGACAAGGTGGAATACTGACTACAAATAGCCATGATCACCATTTATTGATTCTCAAGTAAGACCCTTGGTCCAATGGTTTAGTTGAGTTTTCCTTATCATAAAAAGGTTTATGGATCCTCTTGATTTGAATTCTAAGCCACTTATTTTTTACATTGAAAACTCTAAGAACATTGGTATCAGGAATTGTGAAGTCAAAATGGTAAAGTTATCTTTCAGCACAGTGCACAACTTTATTAAGGGCAAAGCATGTCTCTAAAGAGTTGTCAAAGTATTTTCATTTTTTTTCTGAAGTCCATGTGGGAATTATGGACATGAATTTCAGTTGTACTATTTCTCCAGAATGAAAGCTTCTATGATGATTATTCTTTATTGAGAAGCAATATATGCCACAAGATGGTTTCAGTAGGCTTCAGCATTAAAAATAAAAAGAAAGAAGTTTATAGGCCCCATAAGCTGAATCACAGTGGTTCGTGGTAATTTGTTGATTACCGCTGCTAAGTGTATGCAATGATCTTCTCAGACATAGGAAAAAATAAAGAGAACGAGAGAATATTTCTCCAGTTAATACTATGTGAACTATAACGCTAACCTCATCCTAACATTTAGTGGTATTTAACTTATATAAAGAGTTAATCACGTTAAATCCCACTCTCCACCTCCTCTCTAAAAAGGTGAATTCTTCCCCCTTGACCATATTTCTAGACAATCACTAGAAAAGATAAATATTCTACTGATGGGTGATATCAGATCACAGACCCCAAACGAACTTCAATGTTACGGAACACTATGTTCTAATACAAGTTGATGATGCAATATCAAAGGGGCCAGTGATGGAACACTTCAGCAAAATGTTGTGGATGCAATATTTCACAGCTGGTTAAGCCGTCAGTGATCGTTTTGTTAGAAACAATGAACAAAGATTTTGGTCTATGTTCCTTAACAATTGAAGAAATACTGTGTCCCATTTCCATTTCATCGAAAATGTACTCTAAACTATAGAAATATGAGAAAGTGCAATCCACATTACAATCATCCCCTGAAGTCTCAGTGACCAAACTGAGCTGCCAAGTCCATCTGTTAGCCAATACATGCAGGATTCAAACAAATAAACGTGCAAAGATGCACTTTCACATTATATTTTTTATTCTTGAAAGAACACTTCCACATTATTTTTTCTTTTTGAATCAGTAAAATAAATTTTTATTCAAAAGATAGCATTAAGATGAAATTGTAGTATGCACAAGCAGAAAACGATGCACTTCCAGTCATACTAAACGCAATGTCTGGTATTCCCCAAGGTAACTTGTAATAGGTCAGATGTCCATCAGAGAAAATATATTGCGCCCTCTCCTTCCAAATTGTCCTCTAAAAGGTCAGGTGCAAAACAACATAACTGGCTAGCTGAAAAATTTCCTTATTTCTTCTGAAGAAGTATGTGGCACAATCATTCTGTCAACTAGCAAGCCGACCAATAGTATTCTTAACCATCTTCTTATTGTGTTACCCTAATGCTATCAGTTCCATCTTTTGTGGTTCATTTTCATTATACTTAAAGCTATCAATGAGAAGCTCCCAAATAAGGCATTCTCTTGCGCTACTTCATCACGCATACATTAATTATCCAACAGTAGATTGATGTTCTCACATTTTCAATCAAGTAAGCAGATACTAGACTATTACTCAAGTGTCGAACATAATTAGAAGACAAGCACTTAATTAGTTTTGATTAGTTGATTTCTGAAAATAAATGGACTATGTAAGATCTTCACTCAATTGTTTGTCTTATGTAAGAGAGAGAAAAAAAGCAGACACGTAGATATATATATCCGTCTAATATTAGCAAACTGAATCCAGAGACATTCTTGTAAGCCAATTTGTAAGGTTCCAACTTGTAAAGACACTAACTACAGAGATATGATTAGAAAACAATAAGAAAGAAGAGCACTTACCAAAAGTTTAATAACTGAATTTAAGAACCACACCCGTACACTCAAATCGACTTGGGATGCATATGCGCTTCTGCGGGAACCAAAGTCTCTAACTCCTTATGCTTCAGAGTTCAGATACTGATCCAGAATTGTACACCTAGCTGTTTCAAATGCAAAGTACCCCAGAGCTGAAAAACAAGCACTATGAAATACTCTAGGGCCATTCCCATTGAAAAACCAGTTCACCTTTCTCCTTTCAATATCTGTCTAACAGTAGCCAAGACGCCAGTAACCATAGCAACATCAACCTTATTGGCAGGTTCAGAATCAAATTGAGTCATCGACCTAGTCTTCACCACATCTAAAAGCATTGTTAGTGAAGCTGATATTGCACCAGCCAGTGCCCCACAACAAACACTCTGAAATGGCTCCAAACGCTCCCTTGAGTTAATCAAACAATGAATAACTCAAGGCCCCAGCAGAGAAATTCCTCAGCAATGTAGCACTATATCCAGCATACAATCCCAAGATTCCATCTTTTTCCAAGATTCTCATCAATACCTGCCAAGAC
This sequence comes from Solanum sitiens, assembly GCA_016801875.1. Lineage (NCBI taxonomy): Eukaryota > Viridiplantae > Streptophyta > Magnoliopsida > Solanales > Solanaceae > Solanum > Solanum sitiens. The sequence continues at coordinate 329,341 of JABWTJ010000260.1, forward strand.
CTCCCTTTAGCCCCAGACTGAATCCTATGGGTAATCAATTCCTTCAGCGCCATTATAGCCGATGACCCTATCCTCCTTTTGCCCCAGCTTTGGGTGGAGTAAGCACGGAAGAGTATACTGGAAATTTGGACAATTCCCAAAATACACAGCTGAGGAAGAAGTGGACCCAACAATTACAGCAGAAGCACCATTGTGATATCCAAGACACCCTTTGCTTTGAAAAGTTTTGACAATGACATCAATTGTTCCACTGTAAATCTCAGACACCCCTTAGTTTGCGGCTTAGTTTTGATAGTGTCAAGTGGGTGGAGACACCCACATGTGAATGCACCAGCGATGCCACATAAGTGCTCTTTCAACTGCAGAGGATTCTTAAACAACACATGAACTTATTGGGAGTCCCTAGTGGTAGGTTTTAGAAAATTTGAAGTGGGGTTCTTGATTTGTGTTTAAATTGAAACAGGAGTTGAGGAAAACTTGAATTTGGGACTGAAAGGATGGTTTCTTGACAAATATCAAAACAATTTGGCACAATGAAATTAGTTTATTTCCCCCTTTCACAACCAATAGAGAGTGCAAAGTAAGACAGCAGGAGTAGCAGATGCAAACAGGTCCTAGAAAGCAGAGGAAAAACAGATATGGCACACACAAGAATAATTTCATCATCCTTCAGATATCTTGGAGTCAACCCCCCAACAAATGGGAGCATAGTATGTAGTCTTCTCTCTTTTCCTTCAACAGAGTAAAGAAACAATCAATGTATTTCCACTGTAAAGCACGAGAGTTTCAGCCTAACATTTGTTTTATTTCAACATCAACAAAGTGGAAGTAAACATTACAAATCAACAGAGGAATCAGGTCGTCAGAAATATTGAACATAAAATAGGGATCAAACTCCTTCAAGTTGATGTTCACACCCATCAGAAAAAGGAAAGAAAAGTGAATCCCATTAGTGCCACAAATGCAAAACTAAAATAGATGGTCACTAAGTGGCCAGATATACAGGGCCAAACCAAACTCCTATACTACAAAGGCGTTGAAAGAAGGCCTTAACATTGTGGGTTTCGTTTCAGGTTTTTCCCGTCTCGCTTCTTCAAAGTAAAGGAAAGAAAGGAAACAGAAAACATATTACTCCACATTCCCTTTTCACTACAGTAATTGGTTATCTATATCAAATATGCATAGAAATGTTTGTTAATTTACCCACTAAAGGAAAATTCTGTCTTCACGATGTAAAAGCTATAATTAGTGAATGAAGCCACAGCCAAACTCCTGGTCTTTGAAAAATCTGATCATAACTGCATATCTGACCTAGTTAAGATTGTCTGAGGAAGTTAAATAGGACAAATTCAGACATTATATGCTTATTTGGAATCAATATCATAAAAAGCAAGACCAAAGAACAGATTTCAAATAGCAAGGAAATTTGATGATAGCACAAGAAAACTACCAATGCCCTTGAATCTTCCCTCTGTCCTACTTCGAAAATCTTCTTTATGATATAGGGGCTAGAATATTTCAAGAAGAATCTTTTGATTAGATCTAAGGGCTCATCCCAACTTCAAGTACTGAAACAATATTAGAATAACAAAATTCAAGCCTACACTTTTCTTTGAAAAAAACTCTTTGAGCAAGACATTAAAATTATATTTACACTTTTAACTGAACTGAGAGAAGTGATGAAATTTGAACATCTCCCACCCACTACCTAACAGAAAATACTTCAGCCCATAGAACACATTTTCTACGTGATCATTACACATTTTCTATTTGATCACTAAAGTAGAACTTCTAGATAATGTCTATCATATCTCCCAGCTTTTGGAATAACAAATCGGAAAGCCCTCAACTTTTACATCTCAAGGTGTTCAAGAATGCTTTAGTAGTGGAATCCTACATGAAGAATCCACAGTAAACGCATGGCTATACATTTAATGTATATATTTCAAATTTCATCCAAGTTTTAACTTAAAAGAAAAGAAAAAGGTATGTTACATTTAGAATACCACAAATAGTATAAAATACAAAAATGGTGCAAAATGAACTATGTAAGTGACACAAAATATTTCTTGAGATAAAAAAAACAGTTTGTAAGTCTCAGAACCTCTCAACAACAAAAAGACAGTTAACAAAATAAATTGAGCAGATTAGGTGCAGACATATATCATCATTCAGAAGTAGCCAATCTTTACCTGAAAAGAAATATGTAAGGAGAGAAAGGAAGCTGATCCTAGCTGATTCTTTTAGCTCATCTTATAAGCTTTTCTTGGTAGGGCAACAGGGAGAGGCACAAGGAGATCAGAGAAATAAAGTGATGTTAATATGGATATGTTTACATCTTCCGTTCCTTATGGAGTATTGTCATCAAACAGAACTTTGTAAAACCGCTTTCTCTCTTCCGGATCAAATATGCCACCTAGATCTCCTCCCTCCTTATCTTGTTCTGATGTTTCGTCGCTTTGGTTCCTCCTTTTCTCTGGCTTTGGCATTATCATGCCTCTGTTCCTCTTCTTCTCCAAATTTAATAGATAATGTCTGCGATTATATTCATGGAGTCCCTCCTGCATCAATTCACCAAACTTCTCCTTGACAACAAGAAGAGGATCCTTTTCGATCAGTTCAGACCCATTATATGCTTCCCTCAGGAGAACTGTATAGATCTGGTATCTGTTAGAAACATAGAATATTCCAGGATGTTTGAGCAGAAGAACATTTAATTTCTCTGGTAGACATAACTCTCTTCTAAAATGGCCCAATTTGAAAATTGATGCTTTTTTCCACAAGGTCAATGACAACAATTCATGCACCAACCCCACTGTTCTCTTGTCCATTTCCTTTGAACCCTCCACTAAACCATCAAATCCTGAATAAGGTGATATATATGGAGTAGAGTTAAAATCTTCAAACCTTTCCAATGATTTGACCCAAGTTGGAGGCAACGAGCACGGAAAGCATGGTTCTAGACCATCCTTTTTAGCCGTTGTTTCGATTGCAGAAATAGCTAAATCAGGATTCCAGGCTGTGAGCTCTATCTCCATCGAACTCCGTCTCCCAGTGTGGTTAACAACTCTAAATATTTGAGGGTACTTAGGTACAATTCTAAGCAAATAATCATCAGGAAATCCAAAATTTCTCCTCAGTTCATTAAGTTTCATAACATTTAACCTTTGATCACGGGTCATCATCAACAACTTAGCTAATCGGTCTGCATATAACGGTTCTTGCATATCCTTTACAGACTCTTCCTCTTGAGCCAAAAACATCATTCTCTTAGTCATCCCACAATAATCCTCATCATTCTCAAGGTAGACTTCAAAGCAACAAGGGTACTTTTTAAGCCAATTTAAAGCTTTCCCTTGAAGATCAAGAGTCTTAAACTTCTTCTGCAGGTACTTTACTGATGCAACCTGGTCAGGACATCTCATAATAATGTTCTTAATCTGATTATTAACTACCCATCTACGATTTCTACGTAATGCAGCTTCAAGATCTGGATCTTTCTTCATTGACCAGAGAGAAAACCTTCGCACAAGATGAAAATTAAACATTGCATCACATAAACTCAAGTACCTATTACTTTGGGTTTTCACATAAATCCAAGTTGCCATTTACTAATCACCACTTACACAGTAGTTCAGACAAACAAAGTTCAAATTTTGAACCCAGATACTCAAATGGAAATGGGGTTAGCGGTACAAAGTTCAAATTTTGAATGCCCTAGAATGCTATTACTGTGATTTCTCTTCGTTCTCAAAAACAACAACAACAACATAGAGTCTGCTACATAAAACATATGAAATCAATTCAGATTCATTTGAAGGCGCAATTTGATAATACTGGAAATACAATTGCTTAGATTTGCAGAAAGGCTGAAATCTTGCTTACTACCAAAACAACGAGGGAACCGATAACCGGAGAGGCGAAGGAATGTTGGGTTTTCTGCAGAGTCATAATGTTTGGAGAAATACATTTCACCTTTTTTATAAATATAATTTATACTCGTAGATTTAAGAAAAATTAAATGAATTAATACATTTTAATAAATAATTACTGATTTAAATAATTTTTTTTATTTATTATCATTTATAACAATACTATATTAAATCTCTAATATGTATTAAAAGTAAATTATGTATGCAATATATATGAATTATATATGAATTATAATTATTTTTAAAAATATATTATGTTTGTTTGGTAAAAAATTGATATATTATATTATAAGTCTATTAAAATGTGTAATAAATGAATTATTTATCACTAAAATTTGTATTATATGTGAATAAAAAATTATTCTTTGTAATATGAATTAAACTTATATTATAAATGAATTAAAAGTGATCAAGTGAAAAAGAAATATTATTGCTATAAATGGTAAATATTTTTTTATTATAGTATATTTATGTAAGTTTCTCAATTTAAAAACTATCAAAACTAATCATATGTTTGTATTATATAGCAAAATAAAAACGTCTATGTAAAATGATTCATGACTTCCGCAATAAGTCAATTGGGTCATCGTTGCAACAAATAACAAGTAGTGTCCATGACACTGACGCAATGTGATAGTTAGAAGTGAGTGCAACAAGCATCATTCCATACAATGTGAAATAGACGAAGCACATGACTTTATTATTCTGAATTGATGATTCGTTATTTTAATCAACAATCCTATCATCACATTCATATTCGCTGAATATTTCGTCACTACTTTGGTATTCACGTAAAAACATATGTAACATAACGCAAACAACTACTATAGAGGGTCTTTTTTTGTAAAAGATAAAAAAATTGATGTAGACTTTAAATTTTTTAAATATCCCACATAATGAGATTTGATCAAATACTAATTTTTTCTAGTATTTGAGATTTCGAGTTATTTGCCAAAAAAAATTGCCGAATAATGACAATATGTATAAACAAACACTATTGGGCAAATTTTTCCCCATATTTTACTTGAAAAATCTAAGATCAACGGGTAACACTATGTTCGGACAATTATTATATATTGTTTCATAAGGTATTGTGTTGTATTGTACTAATATTTTAATAAATATATGTTTGAATAAATTGTTTCGTTCATCATGGTTACGTAATATCACATATTCATAATTTAAATGATAAACCAATAAAAAACATATAGTAAGGATGGAACTATTATGAAAAGTTAGAGTAAAAAATGAAATATAGTTATTAAATAAAAAAAAATTAAGATAACGATACAATTACACCAAATTGATCGTTGTGAAAATGAATGTTTTATTCTTACCTAATGATAAATATGCAAATGGATGTTTTATTTCTTGTGACAAAGGCCAATCTCTTAGTATAGAGTTCAACTCAACTGACAACACAACAGTGGCGCTGTCATTGGCAAGCCTGTGAGTTACCTCAACCTGCAAAATGAGAAGCCAATATGTAAACACTGCTAGTTCAAGGTATTATAACTCTGTTTGACAAAGAAAATGGCAATTATAGCTATTAAATTTACACAGAAACAGAAAATCAACATATTGATAGTTTAATGCAGTTCAACATTAGAAGAATTCTACTTAGTTACATATGGAACTAATACATGTCCCCTCATATAATCATTAGTTATCTTGGTTCACGGGAAAAAAATTATACTACAAACTGATTGAGACATCAAGATCAAGTGCCATAACAAACTAATGTTATCCCATGGATAGACAGATTCAGATAGAAGGAGGCATTTTGAGTCATTAAGTTCATATGCACAGATTAAAAATTGTAAGAAATAGATGACTATGTGAAAATCATTCAGTTGTTACCACCCGAGCATTTGGATCTTATCTCTATTTTTTGGCATTTCCATCTCTCTACTCAAATGTGTTTTATTTGGTTTCCAGATTTGGAAATCTTTTTAAATCTACACATGACAAGCATATCACCCTCCCTCTCCCACCGTGCCACGTCTAGAACCTCTACCCCCACCCCCACCCAAAAGAAAAAGTTGGCATTCTTTCTCAACATGCAAAGGTTGCCGTTCTCCCTTTCCTTACAAAGCACTTCCCTCCTTCCCACCACAAGCATCCTCTTTGCGCTCCTTCCCATTAACCCCACAGCACCAAGTTCAGCATTTTTCCTCCCTCCCCACTCCACCACATATGTCTTATCTTCTCCATACCCAAAGATGTAACCACTAGACATCTTTCTTCCTCCCTCCCACCTATCTAACCTTACACCAGAACCCCTATCCACGTACTTTATAACTCCAAACAGCCCTTCAAGAACTACTGATTGCAACACAAATCATGAGGACATAACAGAGACTGGGAAAGTACCTTTCAGTATTTAGATCCTTCCGCGTTACTCCTGATGGGATCTAAGTCATAATTTTAGACAGCACTGCCAAAATGATACTTTCTAACAATTATATGCATTGCATGTGGCACCTGCAATGGCAAAGTGTCCCATATGAAGGTAAGCTATCAAAGTAACTTCTATAGATAAGGAGTTTAAGGACTAAACCGAATAACAAACCTGCAATAAGTGTGATCACATAACCTCTTTTATAGGAAAAACTTTTATCAAAGAAAATAATCTCTCAGGGTGGTACCTGCTGACCAGCCTTGTGTATATATCTGAGAGCCCTAAGAGCATCAATATGTTGCATCTCAAAGAACTGGCAAGAAATAAACTCAATTAGCCTTTATTAGCTATTGTTGAGGAGAAATAAGACTATACATATTATATCCAAAAGAAAGCCTACCTTGTTAACTAAATTAACCATTCCATTACTGTGCATTGTAGATTTAAGTGCTCTCTGAAGCAACCTATCAAATTATAATAAACAATCAGACACTGAGGAAATAAACACACAAGCCGTTTCTAATGAATCTATGAAGAATAGATAGAATAGATTACTTACCATTGAAAGTGCCAACTAAATCACAAATTGTGAGCAGATGCCCCCTGTGGCTGCATGGAAGTTTCATAATCATAAATGTCAGCGCAACGGCATATGACATCTGAATAGAGGACATTTTGTTAAAGTAGTGACCACATTGAACTGATTATGACATACCTGACAACCGATAACACAATGCAAAAGTTGGTGTAAGGTTGGTAACTGTTCAAGCAACTAAATAACCTTACTGCCAGATATCAAGCAAATAGAGCAGAGGAATTTTACTCTCCTTTGTCAATAGATCAGTTGCATTTAATGTTTCTGAAAACCCTCCCCATAAGCAAATTTGAGCCATAAACACCAACAGCACCTAAGTTTGAATGACCAAAAGAACATATAAATGATAGTAATACATGAGCAAGACAAAATGCCATGACATTTCAGTGGAATTCACACAAGCAATAGATTACTATAAGGAGAAATGGTCTAACCCATACTTGTAAACTCACTGCAAGGAAATCCAAATTGAGATAAAATTAAATATCAGGATTCAGGTAACACTTAAGTAGAAATTGGCCTGGAGAACCTTGACTAGTAATATAACGTCTACATGTACTCATCTATACATACACAACTATAGAGGCTACTGTGAAAAATGAAGTCTAACAATACAATGACAATTAGGAAAACCAAATGCAGAAAACCCATAAGCATGGTAAACTTGCACAACCTAAACTCAATGAATGAAGATTGTCGAAGAGCCTGAAATACCAAAAAAAAAATCAAGATGCATGAATCTTTCCATTTTATACAAGTGTTCAAACATTTCAGAGAGAAAAGAAAATGGAGCATACGCACATGAGTAGAGATAAAAGATTTAGATATAAATCACGTGCTTGAGGCCAAATGCTCATCGTACTTAAAACTGATCTTTTAGCATTCCTGTAAAATAACAACAGTAGAATTAATCCAATAAATCTTAAACAACACAATTGAAACACAGTCTCTCTTTGTAGAAAAAAATCCGATAGACAGTTTCAGTGGTCATGAAACAGCTACGCGTAACGACAACAATAAATTGAACCCAAACAAATGAAAAGACCATACCAATATCATTGTTACACAAATTCCAACTAAAACAGAGCAGTCATTAAAACCAAAATGAATATTTAACTCACAGAAATATCTCAGCTATGTGTAGAATCAAGTAAATGAAGCAAGTAACTTTATTCACCTTACTTGCAGCTCTGTACCTAGGCTGTGCCAATAGTTTGTCCATTAGGAGGCAATATCATTTCTAATCTCTTTGTCATTTGGTAGAGCTTCTGTAACTTTTCCTCCTCTCCCAGCTGTAAGAGAAACCTCTTCAACATCTGAAACACTAGCTCGCTCATGTGCCTACCCCTCTTCAACATTTGCTCAGAGCACTCAAATGCTTCTTCAACTCTCCCACGGGAGCACAATCCTGTGACCAGAGTTTCTAAAGAATGGCAGTGTGGACAGTGCCCTTTATTCATCAGGTAATTCCATAAGCTGAAACCCAGATCAACTCTCTGGTTTTCACAAAAGAATTTCATCAGCATCACAACAGTCAACAGTACGTGCCTTAGGCAAGAAATTTTTGTCAACCATCCTTTCGTAAAGATCAATGACACCACCAACATCATTTGATCTTATCAATCCCCACAACATAGTGTGGTAAGTTACATTGTCGAACTCTATATTTTTCTCTTCCATCTCATCCATTAAGACTGCTGCAGATTTGACATCCCTGGATTTGATAAGAGAACCCATTTACCACTGTTAGCTTTGAAAAAGAAGAGAAGCTCGAATACCATCATATTTGGGCTTAAACCACCGTTTTTTGGTCAAGTAATTCCAAGAGCAGGTAACCCCGACTACCTTCGTCAGTTCTTCTCAATTTCTGTATCGCTGAGACTTGTCTTTTTCGGTTCAGTTACATGCCCGCAAAATTTCTTTTCAACTTGTTGAAATCGGACTCCCGGAGAAGGTCAGTAATTGCACTCTTCCTTCTATTTCAATTTGTTTTTCTACAACAAACTTACTCGTTCTTGTTGCTTATTTAAAACTAGTTTTACTGCACCTGCATGTGTTGTGTATGTCTAGTTAGTATATGATATTGTTAAATAATAATATTATTACTATTATAATAAAAGTTTACCATAATAATAAGTACGTATAAATCTATTTGATTAATCAATTAAGGAGTATTGTATAATGACTTATTTATCAAAGTGAAAATGATTGGATCATATCTGAATCAACAAAATGAACATTTAAAGTTTAATTATATAACCCATTTAAATATATGCTGCTATTATTTCATCCAATTAGTATCCAGAATTTTCGTATACAAAGTTGTTTGACATCAAAGTAATGTAACTAAACTTGAATAAAGTGTTTATACTCGTATTCACATACAAGAACGATCATAATAACGTTATATGTAATAACGGGAGTAAGCGCAATTAATCATTAATATCTTTAAGGATTTGAACAAATTAAGGTCATTCTTTTTACAATAACACTCAATTATGATCATACTCAAATTTTAAAGTGAAAACAAATTTAAATGATCATACTTAAAGAAAAAGTAATTAAATACTTAAACTTTTTTCGATTATTTTGAATGAATCATGTATGCCTTTTTAAGATTCAAATAACCTTATTATTATGTTCTAGAATGTTTGCAATTGTTAAATGTAATAAAAACGATGAGAGGTTGTACAAATTAATTCTTAGTATTTTTAAGGATTTAAACTAACTCTCATCATTTCTTATACAATAAAATTCAATTGTGATCATACTCATATGTTAGTACGAGTATAAATCATTGATATCTTCATGTTATCAAAAACAAAAAAATTCTTTTAAAGTTGTATTAGAAATTTGAATTAAATCTTGTCATCTAACACAACCTATGAGTACGATCAACAACAATTGAGCATTAAATGTAATACAAAATGAAGAGAGTTGGTGCAAATTAACCCTTAGTTCTTCAAAGATTTTGAACTAACTCTCGTCGTTCTTATATTTTAACACGTAATCATACTCGTATTTTAATGAGTATAAATCCTTAGTATCTTTAACTTTTTTATAACATTAAAAAAATTAGTCTCTTTACAAGAAGTGTATAATGATTTTTTTGGTTTGTTAAAAAAAGATACTAAAGATTTTAACTCATACTAATATATGTGTATAACTTATAACAATTGAATATTAATATGTAATAACAAAAATGAGAGTTGGCGCAAATTAATCCTTGGTCTTTTTAAACTTTTGAACGAACTGTGGTCATTTTTTATAATTTGACACTCAAGTATGATCATACTCATCGTGTGGTAATTATACTCATATTTAGGAGTATGACCAATAACAATTGAGCGTTAAGTGTAATAACAAAAACGAGAAAGAGTGTAGATTAACCCTCACTGCTAACAATTTTGATTAACAAATTCATCAAAATTGTTAGCAGGATAACATGGCTAAATAAAGCCAACTGGTTCCTAACTGTCTAACTGATTAGTTTGTGAGATAAGCTCCTAATCTTGGCAGTTATAGGATAATTCTGTTCGCCTAACAGACTCTGTATTTTTACCAAACTACCGTTGAGTTCTTCTTTATACTCTTTAACACTCTCCCCATTAAGCTAGATGGATTGAAGATGTCCAAGATTCCTAGCTTGGATAGAAGAATCTCACGCTGAACCCTTCTAGACCTTTTGTTAGTACATTTGTAGGCTGATCCTTAGTAGGAATCTGTACTGGTATTTATGAGTCCTTGTATGTTTACTCTCACAAAATGACATTTTGTTTCTATGTGGTTGGTTCTCTCATGATACACTGGATTGACAGCTATTTGAATTGCTGTTTTATTATCACTGTAGAGTACTGTTGGCACCAACTTCCTTCGATATTGCAAGTAACCAAACCAATTCTGAAGCTATAGAGGCCAGATTCTTGTACTCAGCTTCTGCTGAGCTTTTGGACACTGTAGAGTGTAGTCTGCTTTTTTTTCTTTACACGAAACCAATGAATCACCAATTTTGATTAATAAGCATGTAACTGACTTTCTGATAAGAATGCATGCAGCCCTAGTTGTATCACAGTATGCATTTACTGGACAGCGGAAAACCTTGGCCTGGCTGTTCGTTCACATATCTTATACTTCTGAGAGTAGCCTCCATGTGTGATTCTTAGGAGCTTGTAGAAACTGGCTAAGTGCTGTACTCTAAAACAAATGTCTGGTCTTGTCATAGCTAGCCTATATATAATAATATTTCCTATCTGCTATGATTCTTGATTAGATAAAGGATCTTCTGTTGTTTGTGCATGAAACTTGGTGTGATCGTATACTTTTGAAACGAGTTTAACGTTGACATCAATAGGGACCCTGCTGGCTTTGAGGCTGATAACCCTACTTCTGAAATTAGCTCAAGTGCATAATTTCTCTGATGCATGATAATCCCATTTTTTTGATGTGGTAAATACTAAATTCTATGCCAAGTAAATATTTAAGCTCTCCCAAGTCTTTCATCTTGAAGATTTGTTGTAAGGACAGTTTTTTTTGTTCAATCAACTCTAGACTGCTACAAGTAATAAGCATATCATCAGCATACCACAAGTACATTGACCATGTGTTCAGCTTTTTCCTGATGAATTAGGAGTAACTTTGGTTGAACTGTAGTTTTGTTAGTGCTTCTGTAAGTTTGTAGTTCCACTGCCTTGGTGCTTTCTTAAGTCCATATAAGGATGGATGTGCCAGTTCTTAGAGGCTGCCAGTCCATTTTAACCACTGGACTAATGATTTCTTTGTAGTCTATGCCTTCGAACATACAGTAGATCTGATTGGAATCTTTCCTGCTGGTAGGATACCACATCCTAGGTATGATTGCTTTCGAGAGCCTGAATTTCTCTTTGAATTTAGCCTCCACCCACCTGGGATCTTTCATTTCCTGTGCAAAGCTACTATACTACGTTCAGTAAGAGACGAGATAGCTGCCATGTAGGCTTTATATGAAGGAGACTCTATCCTAGGTAACATAGTTGCAAAGAGGATAATGGGCATCTTTATTTATGTTCGAAGACACAAAGTCTTTCATTTATACTTGTGGATGCGTATCTCTTTCTGATCTTCTGGATTCCTGTGGGGGCGAACCTTTCTTAAAACTATAGATGAAGCATGTCCAAGTCTTTTATGCCACATTTCAACAACCAACCGTATGCTGTAAGTATCTTCCTTATCAAGTTCAACATATAAAGATTGATTTTTATTTTCAGTTCTGATGACGGAGCTGTATTATTGTTGAGATTCTGCCTTAAATCGCCATTTGCATGTTCTCCGCTGATCCCCAATCTTGTCAATTTCTGATGAATTGACTTAAGAGTACTTCAATCTTTTGCAGCACTTTATAGCAGAAGCAAAATTCCTTTTAGAATTTGAAATCAGTAACATGATCTAGGTGAATGCTCTGAATTTTGATAAAGATTCAAACTCAAACCCAGCCGGAATTTCCAGCTAGGGAGCTCTTATAACATGTGATTCTTTGAGAAAGAAGATGAAGATTAATATCAAGAACTAAGAGAGTAATTTGTGAGTATTTTATTTGAAATAGGTAACTTGGTATTATATCCAGTACAGTATTGAAACCATATATACAAATGTCTCTTTACCCATTGTTTTTAGTCTAGTCTAAAACATATACTATGGATAGTGTCACTAGAGTATAATTGTTTGCTCTAAAAACATAACAATAAAATGTAGTATAATTTCACCTTTTAGACACTATTCTTTACACTCTTGAAAGTCGAAACACTTTAAGAATTTCTTTCTTTCTATATAGTTTACCATATACTAGTCTTATTAATTGACGAATGGTGCAAAACACATACATGCACATACATTAAACTAGTTAATATAAAATACGTGTTATTTATAATTGTTTTTTGCATACATTAAACTAGTTAATTAATGATAAAATAGCGTATTACTTATAATTGTATTTTATAATTTGAAGCCATTGGTAAGAAAGCTATTATAAGAACTTTTTCAGTAAAAAAGTAACTGAAAAAACCATTAAACAATTATTTAAAAAACCCATAAATTTAGAAGTGGTTTTACATGAAAAATATTACGATTAAAATAGTGAAATTTTAGTCCAATCAAAATGATTCACAATAATATTTTAAACGTATCTTGAGGATAGTTTCCACATGGGTGGTTTATGGGCGAGTTAGGTTAAATTTGGACGGGTCAAAATGGATCAAGATAATAAATAGGTTAAGATCCAACCCAGCCAAATTTGTTTGGACCAAAATGGATTGGGTCACACGGGTTAGGTAGCGGGTTAGTAACGGGTCATAATTCAACCCGCCTAATTTTTACTAAGTTTTAATAGTTTTATTTGTTATTTATAAGCTTTTAGTTTATACTAAAATTATTTTTTTCTTTATTGTAACTATATACTATATAACATTTAAAATAAAATAAAAGTGTTTTATTAATATTTGGGATAATGCGCAAGTACCCCTCAACCTATGCCCGAAATCTCAGAGACACACTTATACTATACTAAGGTCCTATTAACCCCCTGAACTTATTTTATTAATAATTTTCTACCCCTTTTCAGCCTATGTGGCACTAGTTTGAAAAAATAAGTCAATCATCGTTGGGCCCACAAAATAGTGTCACGTAGGACGAAAAGGGGCAGAAAATTATTAATAAAATAAGTTCAGAGGGGTAATAGAATGATGATGTTAATTACAAAATATTACTTCTTTATATATTAAAAGATCTTAATATTGATATAAAAAGAATAATTTATGATAAATTATTGACATATGAGATAATTGAAGAAATAATTCATGGTTGGGCAGAATTAATTATACCAGATGATTTTGACATAGATTTATATGATGATCTAGAATTATTCATAGATCAATGATAGATTATATATATTTACAACTTTGGAAGAAAACTAAAAAAGAAATAGATCTATTAGAAAAATTATTAATTGAAAATATATAGATATTTCTATTTTAGAGAGGAAGAATATTTAGAATATATAGAAAACAACGCTAATGAAATACAAAGATTAAATCTAATTAAAAAATAATATTATGAAAAAATATTTTCCTAAAAATATGAAGAATAATTCAAATAAAGTAACTACTATAACAAAAACTAAGATAGAAAGAAAAGTACGAAAGACACAGAAAAAATTAAAAAATTTATATATGGAATATGAACTATTACAACTTAATAAAAAAGATACTAGCAAAATAGACTTTTTAATAGATATAATTTCTAAAACAGAATATAAATATGTTTGTTATCTGAAAAAACAATATGAACAGAGAAATATATAAGCAACAATTGATAGAGAAAATAATTGAAAAAAAACAAGAATTAAAATATAAAAAAGAACGACTAGAAGAAAATATATTTGCAGGAGTAAGTACTAAAGCGATATTAGTACAAAGAAAGGCTTTATTTATGTTAATATTACAAATAAATTGCCTAGAATATAAATTACAACATGATATAAGTTACAACATAAATCATAATGAATAAAGAAGAATTTGCAGTAGACGAAAAAACATATGAAAACCAAGATGGATTAATAATAAAAATAATATTTTTAAATTTAGGAAGAAGATATAAAAAAATAGGAAATAATTTGTATTTATTACTTGAATGAGAATGCAGTCTGGAGTTATTATAACAGAGATCAAACAATAATATACTCTAATTGTAAAGAAATCAGAGAGTATATGTAAAATGTGTTATATAGAAGAATATACATGTTTTTCTTTTTCTATTTGTTTCTCTTTTTATTTAGTTTCATATAGTAATGTTAACTTAGCCAATTCTTTTTCTAATTCACTTATTTTTGTATTTTTTAATTCGTTAAGAAGAGAGTTGATTGAAAGTAGCTTGTTTTATTTCTGAGGGAGAAGCCCTCTATTTATATAAGCAACTTACAACTTTGGCCAATAGAAGTGGCCGACAACATACTTTACACTTGGCCTTATATCTTTCGGCCGACGCAAAACAACAAAAACTTTACATAATAATGGCATTTACTTTATTTATGGCCGACACACATAATAATGGCCTTTACTTTATTTATGGCCAACGCAAAATAACAAAAACTTTACATAATAATGGCCTTTACTTTATTTATGGCCTACACACTTTACAATACACTATTTATTATTTTACACGTATCTTTACTCTAGCTCCACTTTTGGTACAAAGTTATCTTCTCCGTTGCATTTTGTACATAAGTGGTCAGGATATTTTTGACCTATTAACTTGCAATATCTTACCATTAGATTCGGAGAAATGAATTTTTTCGAATTGCTCTTGTAGTAGGTATTTGTTCTGGTTTCAACAGACTTAATATCCATTGTCTTATCTCTTCCATATCTGCTACTCTGATTTCTTTACAATTAGAGTATATTATTGTTTGATCTCTGTTATAATAACTCCAGACTGCATTCTCATTCAAGTAATTGTTTGATAGTTCGTTTAATATAGTAGTTATTCCAATAGTTCTTTTGTTAGCATAAAATTCCGGAATATCTACCTTCTGTATTTCTTCTTGTGTATCTATTTTTTCTGGGATTATCATTTCCCTAGTCAATCCTATCTTTATAACTTGTATCGTCGGTTTGATTTCATCATATAATATTTCCGCTGTTGCTGAATAGAACTTTATGTAAAATAAAGTCCCTTTGGTTATTCTTTTATATTGTAAAAATGCCTTGTATAGCTCCGGTATTTTAGCTATTTCTTCTCCAGTTATTGTATATACTGTACTTAT
The DNA here is from genome assembly GCA_016801875.1 of Solanum sitiens. NCBI lineage: Eukaryota > Viridiplantae > Streptophyta > Magnoliopsida > Solanales > Solanaceae > Solanum > Solanum sitiens. The sequence continues at coordinate 345,060 of JABWTJ010000260.1, forward strand.
TAACCCGTAATTGTAGCAAGTTGCTACTAAATTTGGGTTCGTTCCTAGTTGTGCTATTAAATTGTTATAACCTTGCAGGTGTTGGGTTATATAGTTCTCATTTGGGTTTTTGGTATCTTTTGCTCTGGGGTTTAAGTTTAAAAAGGTTTGTATCTTGTATATATTTTCTATATACATTATGGTAATATGGTTATATATTTGTTTTTGTGAATCTAGGCTGGCTTTGTAAGTATTAATCTGTGGGGGTACGAATATGTCTTTTTGGGTATTTTGTGGAGTATATGGTTTAGAAAATAATTTGTTCATGTTTGTATTTGTATACTTTACCTTATCTTCTTCCTTTTTTGTAGATGGTCCTGCGGTAGATGTACTTCTTGGTGTAACTGAACTTTCTGCAAGTGTATATAATTTTTTGTTTTGGGTTTTTAGGTGTTTCCCATCGTCACCTTCTAGCTCCGCATTTTTTAAGTCATGCTGCTGACTTAGCTCCGCATTTTTTAAGTCATGCTGCTGACTATTAACTGTTTCTTTTAGTATCTGTACTTCAGTTTCTATCTTTTCTATTTTTTGACAGAGTGTTGTCATTGTAGCTAGTATTTTCTTCATTGTATCTTCCTCTGGAGAGGTAGTCTGCAATAAGATTTTTGTCAGTTTTGATTACTTCAATTGTAAATGTAAAAATTCAATATATTTAACACTAATCTTCTTATTTCTTTTGTTGTAACTGAATCTTGTACCTTTTTTGTTATCCACCAGTTTACCTGTGTATTATCTGTTCTTACAATGAATTTGTTGTAAACAATATATGGTTCAAATGCTAATAAACATTTATATAATGCAAACAATTCTTTTCTATTTATCTCCCATTTTATTTGTGCTTCTGCATAAGATCCTGAATAATATCTACAATGATGTTCTATTTTTTCTTTGTCATATTTATATTTTAAAACTCCTCCATAACTATGATTACTTGAATCTGTTTCTACAATATAAGTAAATGATTTATTTTCATCGGGAAAATATAATTTTGGTAATGTCTTACATAAGTTTTTAATATGTCTTATATGTTCTTTATCTTTATTATCAAAATGATATTCTACATCTTTCTTAAGTTTTTTATGTAATGGTTTTAAATGTTCTGCTAATTTTGGTATATATTCTCTTACTTGGTTTACTAATCGTAAAAAGGATTGTAATTTCTTCTTTGTATCTATATTTTCATCAATGGTAATTATTTTTTGTACTATATGGGTTTGCATCTTTATTCCATTTTTATCTATTTGTATTCCTAGAAATTCTATCTGAGGTTTCATAATTTCTGCTTTCTTTTTACTTAGGCTTATACCAGAATGTTTAATTATGTGTATAAATTTTTCTAATAACCTAATATGTTCATCTTGTATTTTTGAGTATAATAATATATCATCTATATAGACAATGCAATTTTCTAATTGATTAAAATAGTTATCCATAAAATGTTGATATCTACCTGGTGCATTTTTATATCCAAATGGTAGAACATTCCATTCATAAAATCCTTGTGGTACAGTAAATGCTGTCAGTTGTTTAGATTCTTCTTCTAGTTTAAGGTGATAAAATCCTGATTTACAATCGAATTTACTGAAATAGTTATATCCTTGTATTTGTCTTATTTTTAGTATTTTATTTGGTATTGGGTAATTATATGTTTTAGTTTTAGCATTTAAGTTGCGATAATCTATAACCATTCTACTTTTACCTCGTTTTTGTTCACTATGTATATTAACTATAAATGCTGGACTTGTATGTTTACTATTGCTTTCCTGTATATAATTATTCTTCAATAGTTTATCTATATGCATTTTAAATTCTTTTAAATCATCAAAATTATATTTTAATGATTTTTGTGTTATTATACTATTTTCATCTATTAATTCAATCTTTACTTTTGTCTTATGATTTTCCCATCCTTGTAATGGATTTTCACTATATAATAATTCTAATTGTTCGTTAATTATTTTAACCTTATCTATTGTAAATATGATAATTTATAATTGTGTTATTTGGGTTTTACTTATATTTTCCATTTCCTGGTTTATTTTTTCACTTCCTTTTATCCACTCTTTGGATTTTCTTTGTTTGTTATTTACTCTTTTGCTCCTATTTTATTTCCACATGGCGTAGTAAACCACCAATGTGTTTTTGTTATAATATGAGGGTATAATCTTTCTAAAAAAGGCATTCCTAATAAAATATCTTTTGTTGTAAATTCAAAATTATACATTTCTTCTATTGTTAATATTTTATCCCATATTTGTATTTTTATATTTCTTGCTTTATATGTAATCATACTTCCTTCATTATTAAATCATGTCACTACCATAGGTGTTTTTAATTTTTCCCATTTATCTTCTGGTAAATAATTATATTTACATATATTTGCTTCTGCTCCTGTATCTATCATAGGGGTATAATATCTGTTGTGATATCCTTCTACAATAATTTTTGCAAGTATATATATTTTCATTATTCATTTTGTTCTTTTAATAATTATTTTCTTATTTTGGTAAGTTATTATTAATTGTTCATTTTCTATACTATATGGTTTAACTTTTTCTAACCATTTTATTCCTAGAGTAATATTCTGGCTTCCTTGGTATATTTTGAATGATATTACTATTGGTATTCCTCCTATAATTATTTCTTTTTCTGTTATTTCTTCACTTGTGTTTACTATCTCACTAGGTAATCCAGGGCATAAATGTCCTATTTTTATAATTTCTGTTTCTAATACTAATTCTCTTGTTATATAATTCTCTCCTTGTCCTGTATTTATTAAAATTTTATATTTTCTTTTGGTCTATTATTCCTGTTATGAAATAATGGTATAATGTTGTCTCTTCTATATTTAATAAATTTTTTGAAACTTCATAGTTCCTTTTAGATGTGCTTGCTCTTGATGAGGTAGTTCTAGTTAATGCATTTGGTATACTTGAAGTACTCAATCTTTCTTTTACAATTTCTAAATCTTCTTCTATGTCAATTTCTTTATAGCTATAATCATTATTATCTATTATAGTAATTATTCTTTCAAAAGGATTTTCTATTTTTATTTTATCGATCTTATTTCTTGCCGTTACTTTATGTTTTGTTGTTAGTATATATAAGTTTTTACATCTTGCTGTAAATATTTTACTGCCTGGTGCTAGTTCTATTCCAGACATTTTCCAATGTAAAACTAATGATTTATCTATATTTCTATCTGTTAATGCTACTGAGTAGTTAGCACTTATTATAAATTTAAATTTTTGGTATATTAAGTTTCCTCTTACTGCACTTATTACACTTTTTTCTATAGGATGTATAATTCTATCATCTGCTAAATATATTTCAATAGGTGTATCTATTCCTTCTCTAAAACAAGCTTTTATCAATATTTCTGTTCCTCCTAAGTGTACATACTTTATGGGTGTTTTTGCTTTTATATCCTGTATTTCTTTATTTATTATTCTCTTATTTAATATAGGTTTATAATTGTTTATTATGTTTTAATAATGTTATAATAACCATCTTTAGAAGGTTTGCTACGGAAATATTCTGAGAGTCAGTATGCCCAGACTATGCCATCCTAAGGTTGAAACCGTTAGGCAAGAAGGCCGATTAGGGGAGTAAACAGAGTTGAGGCGCTGTTAGGGTAACTAATCAAAGAAGAAAACCGTAGTAGTGACTAGAAAAGATGATTATTAAATTGTTATTATTACATAATAAATAAGTATAATGCATTAAGAGGTTAGAAGGAATAAAATTTTAGCGAAAATATGTTAAAATGACTTCTTACTTATTAGATGATGATGTTGATTACAAGATATTAGTACTCTTTTTCTGATTTTAAGTATAATTACTCTTTTAGTATATAGAGTACTAATATCTTGTAATCAACATCATCATCTAATAAGTAAGAAGTCATTTTAACATATTTTCGCTAAAATTTTATTCCTTCTAACCTCTTAATGCATTATACTTATTTATTATGTAATAATAACAATTTAATAATCATCTTTTCTAGTCACTACTACGGTTTTCTTCTTTGATTAGTTACCCTAACAGCGCCTCAACTCTGTTTACTCCCCTAATCGGCCTTCTTGCCTAACGGTTTCAACCTTAGGATGGCATAGTCTGGGCATACTGACTCTCAGAATATTTCCGTAGCAAACCTTCTAAAGATGGTTATTATAACATTATTAAAACATAATAAACAATTATAAACCTATATTAAATAAGAGAATAATAAATAAAGAAATACAGGATATAAAAGCAAAAACACCCATAAAGTATGTACACTTAGGAGGAACAGAAATATTGATAAAAGCTTGTTTTAGAGAAGGAATAGATACACCTATTGAAATATATTTAGCAGATGATAGAATTATACATCCTATAGAAAAAAGTGTAATAAGTGCAGTAAGAGGAAACTTAATATACCAAAAATTTAAATTTATAATAAGTGCTAACTACTCAGTAGCATTAACAGATAGAAATATAGATAAATCATTAGTTTTACATTGGAAAATGTCTGGAATAGAACTAGCACCAGGCAGTAAAATATTTACAGCAAGATGTAAAAACTTATATATACTAACAACAAAACATAAAGTAACGGCAAGAAATAAGATCGATAAAATAAAAATAGAAAATCCTTTTGAAAGAATAATTACTATAATAGATAATAATGATTATAGCTATAAAGAAATTGACATAGAAAAAGATTTAGAAATTGTAAAAGAAAGATTGAGTACTTCAAGTATACCAAATGCATTAACTAGAACTACCTCATCAAGAGCAAGCACATCTAAAAGGAACTATGAAGTTTCAAAAAATTTATTAAATATAGAAGAGACAACATTATACCATTATTTCATAACAGGAATAATAGACCAAAAGAAAATATAAAATTTTAATAAATACAGGACAAGGAGAGAATTATATAACAAGAGAATTAGTATTAGAAACAGAAATTATAAAAACAGGACATTTATGCCCTGGATTACCTAGTGAGATAGTAAACACAAGTGAAGAAATAACAGAAAAAGAAATAATTATAGGAGGAATACCAATAGTAATATCATTCAAAATATACCAAGGAAGCCAGAATATTACTCTAGGAATAAAATGGTTAGAAAAAGTTAAACCATATAGTATAGAAAATGAACAATTAATAATAACTTACCAAAATAAGAAAATAATTATTAAAAGAACAAAATGAATAATGAAAATATATATACTTGCAAAAATTATTGTAGAAGGATATCACAACAGATATTATACCCCTATGATAGATACAGGAGCAGAAGCAAATATACGTAAATATAATTGTTTACCAGAAGATAAATGGAAAAAATTAAAAACACCTATGATAGTAACAGGATTTAATAATGAAGGAAGTATGATTACATATAAAGCAAGAAATATAAAAATACAAATATGGGATAAAATATTAACAATAGAAGAAATGTATAATTTTGAATTTACAACAAAAGATATTTTATTAGGAATGCCTTTTTTGGAAAGACTATACCCTCATATTATAACAAAAACACATTGGTGGTTTACTAGGCCATGTGAAAATAAATAGGAGCAAAAGAGTAAATAACAAACAAAGAAAATCCAAAGAGTGGATAAAAAGAAGTGAAAAAATAAACCAGGAAATGGAAAATATAAGTAAAACCCAAATAACACAATTATAAATTATCATATTTACAATAGATAAGGTTAAAATAATTAACGAACAATTAGAATTATTATATAGTGAAAATCCATTACAAGGATGGGAAAATCATAAGACAAAAGTAAAGATTGAATTAATAGATGAAAATAGTATAATAACACAAAAACCATTAAATATAATTTTGATGATTTAAAAGAATTTAAAATGCATATAGATGAACTATTGAAGAATAATTATATACAGGAAAGCAATAGTAAACATACAAGTCCAGCATTTATAGTTAATATACATAGTGAACAAAAACGAGGTAAAAGTAGAATGGTTATAGATTATCGCAACTTAAATGCTAAAACTAAAACATATAATTACCCAATACCAAATAAAATACTAAAAATAAGACAAATACAAGGATATAACTATTTCAGTAAATTCGATTGTAAATCAGGATTTTATCACCTTAAACTAGAAGAAGAATCTAAACAACTGACAGCATTTACTGTACCACAAGGATTTTATGAATGGAATGTTCTACCATTTGGATATAAAAATGCACCAGGTAGATATCAACATTTTATGGATAACTATTTTAATCAATTAGAAAATTGCATTGTCTATATAGATGATATATTATTATACTCAAAAACACAAGATGAACATATTAGGTTATTAGAAAAATTTATACACATAATTAAACATTCTGGTATAAGCCTAAGTAAAAAGAAAGCAGAAATTATGAAACCTCAGATAGAATTTCTAGGAATACAAATAGATAAAAATGGAATAAAGATGCAAACCCATATAGTACAAAAAATAATTACCATTGATGAAAATATAGATACAAAGAAGAAATTACAATCCTTCTTACGATTAGTAAACCAAGTAAGAGAATATATACCAAAATTAGCAGAACATTTAAAACCATTACATAAAAAACTTAAGAAAGATGTAGAATATCATTTTGATAATAAAGATAAAGAACATAGACATTACCAAAACTATATTTTCCCGATGAAAATCATTTACTTATATTGTAGAAACAGATTCAAGTAATCATAGTTATGGAGGAGTTTTAAAATATAAATATGACAAAGAAAAAATAGAACATCATTGTAGATATTATTCAGGATCTTATGCAGAAGCACAAATAAAATGGGAGATAAATAGAAAAGATTTGTTTGCATTATATAAATGTTTATTAGCATTTGAACCATATATTGTTTACAACAAATTCATTGTAAGAACAGATAATACACAGGTAAACTGGTGGATAACTAAAAAGGTACAAGATTCAGTTACAACAAAAGAAATAAGAAGATTAGTGTTAAATATATTAAATTTTTACATTTACAATTGAAGTAATCAAAACTGACAAAAATCTTATTGCAGACTACCTCTCCAGAGGAAGATACAATGAAGAAAATACTAGCTACAATGACAACACTCTGTCAAAAAATAGAAAAGATAGAAACTGAAGTACAGATACTAAAAGAAACAGTTAATAGTCAGCAGCATGACTTAAAAAATGCGGAGCTAAGTCAGCAGCATGACTTAAAAAATGCGGAGCTAGAAGGTAACGATTGAAAACACCTAAAAACCCAAAACAAAAAATTATATACACTTGCAGAAAGTTCAGTTACACCAAGAAGTACATCTACCGCAGGACCATCTACAAAAAAGGAAGAAGATAAGGTAAAGTATACAAATACAAACATGAACAAATTATTTTCTAAACCATATACTCCACAAAATACCCAAAAAGACATATTCGTACCCCCACAGATAAATACTTACAAAGCCAGCCTAGATTCACAAAAACAAATATATAACCATATTACCAGAATGTATATAGAAAATATATACAAGATACAAACCTTTTTAAACTTAAACCCCAGAGCAAAAGATACCAAAAACCCAAATGAGAACTATATAACCCAACACCTGCAAGGTTATAACAAATTAATAGCACAACCAGGAACGAACCCAAATTTAGTAGCAACTTGCTACAATTACGGGTTAATAAGTACAGTATATACAATAACTGGAGAAGAAATAGCTAAAATACCGGAGCTATACAAGGCATTTTTACAATATAAAAGAATAACCAAAGGGACTTTATTTTACATAAAGTTCTATTCAGCAACAGCGGAAATATTATATGATGAAATCAAACCGACGATACAAGTTATAAAGATAGGATTGACTAGGGAAATGATAATCCCAGAAAAAATAGATACACAAGAAGAAATACAGAAGGTAGATATTCCGGAATTTTATGCTAACAAAAGAACTATTAGAATAGCTACTATATTAAACGAACTATCAAACAATTACTTGAATGAGAATGCAGTCTGGAGTTATTATAACAGAGATCAAACAATAATATACTCTAATTGTAAAGAAATCAGAGTAGCAGATATGGAAGAGATAAGGCAATGGATATTAAGTCTGTTGAAACCAGAGCAATTACCTACTACAAGAGCAATTCGAAAAAATTTCATTTCTCCGAATCTAATGGTAAGATATTGCAAGTTAATAGGTCAAAAATATCCTGACCACTTATGTACAAAATGCAACGGAGAAGATAACTTTGTACCAAAAGTGGAGCTAGAGTAAAGATACGTGTAAAATAATAAATAGTGTATTGTAAAGTGTGTAGGCCATAAATAAAGTAAAGGCCATTATTATGTAAAGTTTTTGTTGTTTTGTGTCGGCCATAAATAAAGTAAAGGCCATTATTATGTGTGTCGGCCATAAATAAAGTAAAGGCCATTATTATGTAAAGTTTTTGTTGTTTTGCGTCGGCCGAAAGATATAAGGCCAAGTGTAAAGTATGTTGTCGGCCACTTCTATTGGCCAAAGTTGTAAGTTGCTTATATAAATAGAGGGCTTCTCCCTCAGAAATAAAACAAGCTACTTTCAATCAACTCTCTTCTTCACTCTCTTTTCTAAATCCGCTTCCACCCCCTGTAGTCAAGCAGGATGAGGGTTCGCCTGAGGTCCAGTAATGATTCTCGAGTGCCGATCATGTCCAGGGTGTAGGCTCGAATCATGACGTATACACTGTTACTATTGTCTTGGTAGATACCCAATGGGCAGAAAAAAAGTTTTTTGTGTCATATTTTTGGTAAGTAACTCAATATTACATGTTACTTGTCTATCTAAATAAATATCACAGTGTCATTTACATTTTTGTAGCAATGAATTTAAATATACAGATTTACTTGCCTTATTATTCTAAGCTCATTTATACCTTATAAACAAGTAATTTTAAGAATACAGATTTACTAGCCTTATATGAATTAATACCATAAGTCCATTTGTATTTTTTGATAGTAACTTACAAATTATAGATTTACTAGCCTTATATGAATTAATACCATAATTGCATATCTTTCTTTAGACCCTATATAAGGTTCTGAATATCAACATTTCATACTTTCATATCATACAAAAGTTCAATAGTGAAGAAAAATGAAGAGTTTCATTATGTCTTTTCTTTTCGCGTTGTTTAATCATTCACTAGGTATGTATTTTTTCCTTCAATGCATATGAAATTTTTTATCTATAATCATGCGTTCAAATATTTATTTTCATCATTCATCTTTTTAATCATATCGTTAATGTGTTGTCTTCTCATTGTTTTGTTTTAGGTGGTCCTAAATTTTGCCCAGGAACTTTCACAGCTAATGACGTATGTGCTAACATTGATTGTGGAATTCTAGCTCTATCTCAATGGCCAGCAAGTGAAATGCCTCATAGTTGTACTTGTGCTGCTTCAGGAAGTAGTCAAAGTCTTTGTACCTGTCAAATTGTTTGTTAAGCAAATAATAAAATTAAAGTATTTATTATTGATGTTGATTGAGTAATTATATATGTCTATTTTAGTTTTCAAAATAAATAAAAACGCACACATATATGCGTGCACATCAAACTATATATTAAATGATAAATTATTATAATTTGTGTGACATGATGATATTATAAACAATATATGACAATTCTCTATATATGTTACGTGGCATATATGAAAATAACAAAAATAAAAAATTGATTTAATAGAAATATTTATCTTCAAATCTTATATCTAAACACATTAGCTAATGAAATTGATAAATTATTAAGAAAATCTCTAATATAAAAGTCGAGACTCAAAGAAATGTTACTTTTAGAGAAATCTTATATAATACTTATTAAATTATATTTTTTTTTGGATAATTTGTATATATCTATTATAAAGGAATAAATGTAAATACCCAAAGTTATTTTAGATATATAATAGTCCATTATTATAAAAGGTCAAAAAAGAAATCAACAAACTGAGCTATTGTAATTTTTTTAACTATATTACATTCTCTCAGGAAAAAAAATAAAGAAAAGTTTATATTAATCTCCATATTTTTTTTTTCTACTTATAATTGTTTTCTTTTAGATTTTTTTAACTTATAGTATTTATTTAACGGTGAAATAGTCTGATGGACCCTTCTACTTGTATGCGTTTGTATTCTGAACCCTTTTAGTTGACTCTTTATTAACTGAACCCTTCAACTCAATTAAAATGGAACTTTTAAACCCTCTTACCATTGACCAAGCTTATGTGGCATTTATTTTACTAACTCAAATATAGTGCGTAGTTTCACGCTTTAAAAGGCGAGTGAAAGCAATGAATTTCCTTTAAAATTAATTAAATAATAATAAAAAAATCTCAATCCCTCCCTCTTCATTTCCCTTTTCTGAGAAAATAGTGCTGATCTCAACGTGTCTTACGATATCATTTTTCATCTGCATCTTCATCCATTCTGTCCATTGAACCTTCGTTAATGATTAAGTGTTTTAATGAGTGGTAGTGATATCAATGGAAGTATTAGATGTTGAACAAGAAGACTGATTTTGCTCAGGTGGCTTTAGTTCATCCATGGTGGTTATGTGATGATTTTGCTTCGATTTGAGATCTGGCGATTCTGTCCATAAATTCTATTTTTTTTATGTTGAGATCTGGTTTGATTTCTGACTCTATACATACAGAGAGAAAAAGGAAAGAAAAATTCTTTTCTTCCTTCCTTTCTATACACAAACGAATCAATCCAACAAATAAAAGATTTTTTTCTCTCTTTCTTCAAAACTTTAAACTCATGGCCGAAAAAGACCCAAAATTTGAAGAGTGAGATGTCAATGACCCAGCTTCTGCTAGGGGTTACAATCTCATCTTTAACAAAGCTTGGAATGAGAAGAGAAGTGGTGGCAATACAAACTCTCCAGCAAAAGGTGACCCTACATATAAGCATGGAGCAACTCTTGGAAAGCCTTAATAAAAAAATAGTTCTATTGTATACATCTACTGCATAATCTTTCTTTGTCTACCCGCAACATTGAAGAGTGTTTGATCTGTGTAGCTTAAGTTCATAGTAATTTGTTCTGTTATGTTGTAGAATTTAAAAAATTTCGCCATTGGAAGATATTTTGCTACCGATTTATTAATTTGTTGATCTTCATTTTCTTTTAGAAAAGGTTTAGTTGTGAGTGATTTTCTTTTTTGAGCTTCAAATATCTGCCAGATCCAACATTAAGAAATTATTGTCCTTCATATTAGTTTTGAGATCTGGATTTGAGTTATGACTTTTTGAGCTTCTTAGTCATTTTCCAAAGAATACAAGAATTAGGAGAAATGAGATCAATGAAAATAATTCTTATTTTTTTATGTTGCATTTATTCTTTATGTAGCTACTTTTAGCTTGCCCAAATTATCTTTTCAATTGAAGTTTAAGAAAGAAGGAAAGTGATTCATCATTTGAGAGATTAATTTTTAATTTTTATTTTTTCTTTTTATTTAGTGATTGTAGGTTGAGGGAGGTGAAAGAAAAGTAAAAGAAATTATTATTTTGTTTTATTTTTAAAATATAAATCTTATAATTATTAGCTTTTATTTGACTAACATTTTTAGTTAATAATTTTGAGAATGTTAAGAAATAATTATGACAAGGCATTAACATATATGATGTGGATATGACATGACATTAACATATATGATGTGGATATGATATGCCATTTATGTTAGGGAGAGTGAATTACACACATGGTTGGAGGGGTTCAAAAGTTTCATTATAATTGAGTTGAAGATTTCAGTTGACAAAGAGCCAAGTAAAAGGGTTCAGAATAAAAACGTATACAAGTAGAAGGGTTTATCATACCATTTCGTCTTATTAAACTAGTATATATTCTTTTATTATATAAGAGAGAGTTACTAAAGCAGACACATCTCTATCGATGTGACTGCTTCAAGGTCTTTCTCGAAAAAAAAGTTAAAAATTATTATTATTATTCTACTTTAATTTAATTAGTGTATAACTTTTTTGAAATTATGAAATTCTTTTTAGCTAAGACTTTTAAAATCGACATATCTGTTTCAGCGTGTTTCGAAGAAAAACTTCAAAAATTTATTGCTTTTGCTCTACTTAATTTAATTAGTGTATAATTTTTTTTTTATATTATAGAATCATTTTTAGTTCTGACTTTTAGCTCTCCATCGACGTGCCTTCTTCAAAATGTTGCTGAAAAAACAATTAAAAATTATTTCTTTTGTTCTACTTTAATTTAATTGGTGTATAATTTTTTTCAAAATTATGAAATTCCTTCTATCTATGGCTTTTAAAATTGTCATGCCTCCTTCAGCGCGTTTCAGATTTTTTTTTAAAAAAATATTTCTTTTGTTCTACTTTAATTTATAGTGTATAATTTTTTTAACAAAATTATGAAATCCTTTTTAGCTATGCTTTTTAGTTTTAAATTTAAGATTTCACGTTGAAACACCTGCTTCAGCGTGTTTCAGAATTTTCCTTTAAAAAAATACTTTTTTTGTTCTGTTATAATTTGATTTGTGTATAATGTTGTTGAAATTATGAAATCCGTTTTAGCCATGACTTTTAGTTTTAAATTCATATTCTATAGCTATTGCTTTATTATTTTGAATGTCAGTACTATTTATTTATATCTTGTATCTATATTGAGTAAAAAAATTAACGATCGATGACGCAAATACTTTAATTATAAACATCTTAATGGATCTCTTCACAATAAATTTGTGCAAACAAAAAAGTAATTAACCACGTATATATTTAAAAAGTTATATTCAATTTATTCAACTTTCTAAATTCAAAATAAATCACATAAATTAAAATAAATAAATAAAATTAAAATATTAGATCCATGCTAACACAATATATATATTTACCCAATCCTCTATCATATTCAATGTAACTGCCCCAAAGCCTTATCATTGGAAGGAAACTGCACGATTAGCAGTGAATAGGATCAATGCTCCATATTCTTCTCTTCGGCATAACTGGTAAGCAGCATACTCATCAGGCTCATGACCTGAAGATTGCAGGTTCGAATCCTGTCCCCGCCTAATCAGTAGAACATTGTTCACCGGGCCTAGCAAATCAGAGTACATTTCATTTGTTTTTCAAAATGAAAATAGGAAATGCCAAAATATTATAGAATTTGCATATAGTATTAAAACGTATAAATTTTACTCTCTTTGACTCAATTTGTAATTTATTTTCCTTTTTAATCCGTCCCTAAATAAATGACATATTTCTCTATTAAATAATAATTTAATTATAAAATATCTATTTTATCCCTAATGAAATGACTTATAACTAACAAATTTTTATAATTTATTTTGTATCACAAGTTTTAAATGTCTTCTTTTTTTTCTTAAATTTTATTTCGAATCAAACTATCTCACATAAAATGAGACGGAGGGAGTAACAATTTAATTTGTAATTTATTTTCCTTTTTAATCCGTCCCTAAATAAATGACATATTTCTCTATTAAATAACAATTTAATTATAAAATATCTATTTTATCCCTAATAAAATGACTTATAACTAACAAATTTTTATAATTTATTTTGTATCACAAGTTTTAAATGTCTTCTTTTTTTTCTTAAATTTTATTTCGAATCAAACTATCTCACATAAAATGAGACGGAGATGGTAACAATTTTTGAAAGTCATGATTAAAAGTGCACTAATTTTGTATACTTGAAGAACTATTTGTGCTCTATTGTTTATATTATAAATAAACATAAGGACTATTCTGAACCAAGACAAACATTAGCGACTATTTTGGGCAAACAAAATAGGAGAAGAAAATGGAAGGTCATTTCCTTCTTACGGCGTAGTTTTTTCGATTAATGTTTTCTTAACTACCACTTTTTCACTTCACTTTCCCCATTTCTTCAGGCTATATTTCGCCGGAGCTTCCATCACCGCCGGTTCCGTCATCTCTCTCTCCGTACGTAGATGTAGAGACGAGAACAAATTATCGAGTTGACTTTTAGGGTTCGAAAGCGGCTCTAACAATGGTGGTAGCTTCAACCAATGCATTTTCCAAAGAGATGGCCATCAGAAAACGCATTGCCAACATGTAATCTATCTTCGCTTCCGTTTTATGTATTCTATTTAATCGACTTCTTTTCACTGTATGGCAACAGTTTAAAATTAATCAGTAATTATTACATGTGAAGTTTGCAGAGCTGAGAACTTAATTTTTTTGATGTGTGGTTGCTAAATAATGGAAGGAGGTGATTTTGAGTGAAATTAAGTATTAGCTTGACTTGTAAACTATTGGTGTTGTAGTGTGAGGAAATATTTTAACCTAGTAATGGAGACTTTACTTTGTTTTGGCACTCTTTCGTTTATCTATTTAGTCTATAATCTTCTATGTACTTCAATTTAATTTTGCAGCTATAATAAAAGAGAAGAGAATTTTTCATCATTGCGTGAATACAACGATTATCTGGAAGAAGTTGAGGATATGAGTAAGCATTATTCTTCACTGATTTGTTCAAGTTGGAAGTCGTAAAATTTTGCTTAATAGAATGTTGTTGTTTGCAGTATTCAATTTAATTGAAGGCATTGATGTTCCTGCTATTGAGGCAAAGATTGCACAGTACCAGAGAGAAAATGCAGAACAAATCATGATTGCTCAAGCACGTAAGGTTTGTCCATAAGTTGCTCTGATTGCAAATGGAAATGAGTTTGTAGTAACTAGTAAATGATGCATGCAAAGCATTAGTATTTCACAAACTGCTCTTTTAATTTGCTTTGTGGTGAACTAGGCTGAAGAATTTGCAGCAGCCTTGGCAGCCAGCAAGGGAAAGCCTGCACAGTCCGATGGAGATGTGAGTTGACTAATGATTCTCACTCTTAAAATTTATGTTCATTTATTAAGTCTGGTGTGACATGATCAAATATCTAAGAAACTTTTCATAGTAATCAGCAGCAGCATAACAGTGTCTTGAGCTTCTGCCTTTTTCTTTATTCCATGTTGATGAATAAGCTTTAGGATCATTTCCACGGCAAGTCTATCATAGTTTAGAACAGTTTTCTCCAACTTTATTCTTTTCTTTTCAGTTTCACTTTTTTCCAGAAAATCAGTAGTAATTTGAATAGAAGTCTTATATAGCAATTCGAAAAACTGTTTGAAATAAGCAATGCATGACTTATAGAGTAAAGTGATAATTACTGGCCTAGTATAAACTGAAAAAATATGTGCTAAAATGCAGGGAAATCAAAGTTGTATGATTTTTTTTCTTTTTTTCTTGGAACTGGTTGTATGATTTTAGTTTGACTAAGAATCCCCTGTTTCCTCAAATGACAGAGTAAAAGAATCCATTCTTTGACTCAAGACTGAACTAACTTCTATCTTGTCTGGTTTTTTTTTGCCACATTTCACCTCCTTCTTGACCTTGGTTAAAGCATGACATATGCATCATTTTCATACTGGTATAAACTTGCAAGGCCATCACTGTCACAAGCAAAAAATTGGCCCACATCTAGGCCATGGCGCATAACACACACTCCATGAACCAAGTGCACCGAACTTCCAAAATTCATATGCATAAGCCAAACCTCTTTCATTGATAAATATGTAAGTGAATATATAATTCATATTACACAAAGTTGGTTTGTCTTAACAATGTGTGGATTATAGCAAGACTCCTCAAACTTAAACCATATATCTGTTACAATTTGATTTCTTAATGTGTAGAGTTTCAAACCAGAGGGAGTTGAAAGTTCATTGGATTTGTAGGGAGAATGATGGGGTGGGGTGGGTGGGAGTACTTTGGGATCTCACGTTCAGGAGAAATCTACAAGACTGGAATCTGGGTGAGCTTCAAAGGTTAATGGAGTTTCTCTACAGGGAAATCAGGTCTCACTCCAATAATGACTCATGGAGATGGGCGCTGAGTGTGATAGTTTATTCTCAGTCAATTCTCTTTACTAGAGTTCGTGGGTGATAGAGGAGACACACTTCCCACATATTGACTTGGATTCTTAGGGCGCATGCGAAGGAGTTTATTTGCCTTGCTGGCAACAAGGGGAGCAATTCTGACAACTGAGAATCTGAAGAAGAGAAATATTACTTATCTAGGTGGTGTTATATGTGTAAATGATCAGGCAAAAAAGTTAATCATATTTTGGTGCATTGTAAGGTGGCATCAGGTTTGTGGAGGGTGATCTTGAATTGTTTTGGCATACAGTGGGTGATGCCATGTTTTCTTTTAATGTTAACTAGTGGGTGATGCCATGCATAGCTGCGCTGGCAGACGCAGGAGTAGAAGACAAGGGGCATGGAGGTTGCTTTATTAGTTCTTATGTGGGTTGTTTGGAGGGAAAGAAATAGGAAAGCTTTAGAGGGGATTAATGATTTTGTACATGTTACTATATCCTTTTTTTTTTTTTTGTAAATTTAAGGGATAGCCTTTTGCTTGTTATTGCTTTTGGTGCATCGTTGAGATTCTAACTTGTATAGATGATTGGGTGTCTTAAGTAGAGAATCATATGTAGATTTCCATTTTATGGTACACCTCTTGAATACAAGAGTTTTCCCTTTTATTAATAATAAAATATTGTTTACCTTATATCAAAAATATATCATATACTCTCTACACCTGAAGTATAGAGAGAACTAATGCTGCTTGAGTTTTCTTTAACTTTAAAAATTATATAGTCTCTCTCCAGATCATACAAAAAAATGCAGAGAGCGTTTGTCTTCACAATTAATTTTTTGAGAAAGTAACATTTGTATTATAAACCAACACTTAGTTAGTGCAGAAAAAACCTTTTACAACAAGTGAGAAGTTAGTATGAAGAAAAAAGAAACTCCTGATCTTAGTATGACCCTAAATCTCTTGGATAACTTCTGCATCTAGGGGTGGTACACCAAAAAAAAGAAGCAAAATGCAATATGTTTTGATCCTCTGAACTGTCCTATTCCTATCTTGAAAACTTCTAGCATTCCTCTCCTCCCAGACAGTCCACCAAATGTATACTGGAATGGTTCTCTAAATGTACCTGTTCCTGGCTCCAATTCCAGCTTCCTCCTAACTTTAAAAAGTGTCAACAATCTTGCTAGGGCATTGTCCATTGTATGCATCTGAGGTTGATAAGAATCTTCCATAGTTGGTTAGTAATTCTGCAATGTAGAACAGATACCACACTCTCTGATCTGCCTCTCCACAAACACCAATGTGTAACTAAGATGATGTACCTCTTTCTTAGATTTTCATGTCTCAAAACTGCCTCTTTTGCTAACAACCATGAGAAGCATGCGGCCTTCAGAGGTGTTTGAGCTTTCCAAATTTGTTTTCACGAGCGAGATGTTGTTCCTGGACCCCAGTCACTTTTAGAAACTTGTACCCTGAACTTACTTTTTATTCCCCTTTGTTGTATCCACTTTCCATTCCACCCTTATCCGTCCATCCCAACTTTTAGCATTTGGAAGGATTCAAGACTCAAGAGTTTTAAGTAGTTCAACCATTCGTGGAATTTCCCAGCCATCCAATTTTCTTCTGAAGACGAAATTCCAACCTTGAGGAGACCACATGTCGGCCACAGTTCTGTCCTGATGCAAAGCCAAAATTAAACAAATCTGGAAACTTTATTGATAGGCTTCTATTACCTAACCACCTGTCTTTCAAGAGGACAGTTCTTCTACCATGGTTGACTGCATATAGTGTGGCTAAGTAAGATGGGCCACCAGTTTCTGATTGATCTCTAGACAGTGACCCCACATGTGTTATTTGCTTCTTTAGTAACCCAACCATCAATTTCACCGCACTTCAAATGATCACATTTTCTCTGAGAGTGTGACTCATGAGTATATCTTCACGACCATTTCATTTTCAAAGCTTTGCTAGGGTTCTATAAATTTTTCATTTCCAAGATCTCCCTGTTTCTAGTTGGTATAAGCACTTTCCACTTGAAAGGATGATAACCCGTTCTGATTTTGTTTCATTGCGATAACAAGGATCTCCTAATCTTATCTAGCCTCTGTACAACACCGGCAGGAATTGAAACAAAGTAAGTGTATAAGATGGAAAGGCATCAAGAACAACATTGATCAAAGTGAATCTGCCCCCTATGGACAACTACTAGGCTTTCCATCTAGAAAGCTTTCTTTCACTTTTCTCCAGAATCAATCCCATATTTCTTTTGACCTTGATATTAGACCCCAAAGGCATCCCTAAGTACATAGAGGGTAAGGCTCCCGTTTCTCCTCCCAGAATTCAGGCCAGAAGATCAATATTTGGGACTGGATCAATGGGAAATACACGGTTCTTCACCCAATTTGTATGCAAAGCTGTGATACCTTCAACAAGTACTAGAATTACTCTTAAATATCTTAAATGATCCTCCTCTGCCTCACAGAATATCAGTGAATATCAGCATATTGGAGATGTGTCACCTCCAGACTATCTCCACTGCTTACAGGCACCTCAAAACCTGATATCTATCCATAATCTTTTGTAGTATTGATCATATGATTTAGACCCTCCATGGCTAGGATAAACAAAGTAGAGGACAAGAGATCCCCTTGTCTTATATCCCTTGGGTTGCAAAGAAGCCTTCTGGTGCACCATTAATCAGTACTAACAACTTCAATGGAAATACATAAGCTGATCCATCTAATCTATTTTCCCCCCAAATCTCATTCTCCTTAGAGTGTTGAGAAGGAACCCTCAATTCACATGATCATAAGCTTTTCCAATGTCCAATTTGCATAAGATTCCAGGCTTCTTTTGAGCCAGTCTTGTCTACTGCTTCAATGGCATCAACATCATCCATAATCAGTCTCCCTAGGATGAAAGTCATTATTGAGAGTCTACTAACTGAGTAACTTGTCCATCACCCCTTTGGACAAAAGCTTATAAAGCTTCCTATCAAGTTAATTGGTCTAAAGTTTTTAGCTTCTTAGCCCCTTTCTTCTTTGGAATCAAAGCAATATATGTGGCATTGGAACTCTTTTCGAACATCTCATTATCAAAGAAGCTGTGGAAAGCATCCATGACATCCGCTTTAAAACATCCCAGCATTTAATGAAAAAATTCATAGTATACCCATCAAGTTTAGGATCTTTGTCCACAGCACACTTCTTCAAACAACTGAACACTTCCTATTCCTCAAAACTTGCTTGTAGTTTTGCCTCTTCCTCTTATTTTGTGGGGGCATTTTGGGGCATTCTCTGCAGGTCTCCGCCTCTCTGTTACTGTATACAGGTTCTTATAAAATTGTATGATTTCCTCTTTTACTCTGTTTGGTTCCTTTAGTGTACCCCTTTGCACTTCTAGGAGATCAATGTAGTTACTTCTTTTGTGGGCATTGGTTGAATTGTGGAAAAATTCAGCATTGTTGTCACCTTCTTTTAGCCACAACATTGTACATAATTGTCTCTGGTCAATCTCCTCATTCTTGAGCAATTATTCAAATTCCATAAATATTGTTGCCTTCACAGCTGCCTCTTCCTCTGTCTAAAGCTCTTCAATCAATTATAGATATCATAACTGTCATTCTGTTTAGCAAAGGGGATCTTTGCAAAGACATGATTCCTTTTTCTTCCCTACTCCATTCATTTAGCTTCTCTTTCAGCTTCTAATTTGCAAGCTAATAAGTAATATGGTTTTCCTGGAATGTAAATGAGTTCCACCATGATCTGACTCTATCTGCGAACCCCTCAGTGTTAAGCAGCCAATTTTCGAATTTGAAGTATGACTAGGTATCAAGAACCTTAAATACCAAAGCAAAGCACTCAAGGTCAAGTGGCTATGGAGGTACCATCAGGAGGACCAAGCCCTCTGGTACAAGGTAATCAAGAGCAAGTATGAGCAAATGAACACATGGGTAACTAAAGAGGTGGAAATCCATTAGAATATTTTGGCAGTTTCTCAAAGTTCGAAATGGTAGAAAAACAAGTTTTTGAACTTTTCAAACTACTGGAGAGTTTCCAAGGAATCCAACCAGGTGAAGACTATTTATGGTGGCATGGGCACAACAAAGGAAGATACAGGGTGAAGGAAGGATATAAACAAACAAGTCATATGGAGAATTAAGACTTTAAATGGCCTTTGAAGCAAATTTGGAGAGTCAAAGTGCCACAAAAAGTGGCATGCTTCACCTCGCTGCTAGCCAATGAAGCAGTTCTGGCATTGGACAATGTGACCAAGAGAGGTTATCTCTATGCAACAGATGCTCCTTATGTGGTAAGGATACAGAGACAGTAAAACACCTCTTTCTACACTGCAATTCACTGATCAACTATTGCAGATTTTCCTTAATCTCAGAGGCATTTCCTGGAGTCTAGTAAGATTGATGAGACTCTTTTCAGTTGGGAGGAGGCTGGAGTTGGGGCTACAAATAGAGAAAGATGGAGGATGACACCTGCTTGTATATGGTGGACTATATGGAGAGAGAGATACGATAGATGTTTTGAAAATAGGGACAACAACCTGCAGGAAGTCCAGCTTAAATGTATTTTGTTGTTCTGTTTTTGGTGCACAAATATCTACTCCAATAAGACTGAGTCAATCATAGATGGTTTAGGGTCCATCTAGTTCCCGGTTTAGCATTGGAAGGACTTTAAATCATTTCTTCTTTTTGTAAATATGGTTTTTCAGTACTGCCTGAAATACAATGTTAGTAGTGTCAAAAAAAGGTCCGTGATTTGATCAAGTCAAAGGAGCGCTTAAGCCCTGAAGCGAGCCTCAACACGTGTTGAGTGCTTCGCCTTGTATACAGAGCTGCATTATTAGTGTCTCCTCTGAACCATGTATAACTTCCTCTTTATAAAGGAAGGTCAATGATTTCCAAGTTTTCTATGGTATCTAATAATCCTATCATGGCTGGAGGTTCTTTTTTAACAATTTATCTGCTTTGTTGGAAACCTACGCACATTGAAATCCCCACATACTACCTAGGGACTCTCCATTAGCCCTCTCACAGCCCCTAGCTCATCCCACACCTCTCTTCTTTCTACCTTATAATTTGGAGCTTAGGCCCCTGAAATGTGGCAATTGAAGCTTTGAAGCTAAGTTCCAGTACTGCAAGTTAAAGTATGTAGCCCTGTTTGTAGTACCTCTCCCTTCCATACTCTACAATATCATAGCATGATGATTCCATCCTTGGTACCATTGGCTTCTAGACAGGCAAATTCAACTCCCCCTCCCTGTAATTATTTCATATCTCTTGCAGATTCCCCTGTAACTTCGTTTCCTGAAGACAAAGTATATCAGCCCTCCATTATTCAATACAGTTCTTCACCACTCTTCTTTTGCCCCATCATTTAATCCCCTAATATTCCATGACATCAGGTTTAGCTTCATGGATCAGACTGTGAACACCATTTCCCCTTGTTTTTCCCTCACTACTTTTGAACTTTAATATCAGAAGTAATTAAGTTCTTCAATTCGTTGGCACCTTTAAACCTGTTTTTCCTGATTTCTAAGTATGGCTCCATCTTACTAGTTTGTCTACAAGCAACTACTTGCATATGTAGCTCGAGAGTCGAGGGATTCCTCCTTGTGACCTTTGAAATCAGGTCCAAACATTTGCCCTAGCTTGATATGTTCTGTCCCACCCAAGCTGATGTGCTCCTCACATGGGTTTTAAAATTTCTTCCACACCCCACGTGAGGAGCACGTAAGACTTTTGCATACTTTTACATGATTGTGTTTAACCAATTAGGTAGAAAGAACTTAAAAGTGAAATATGCTATAGGAATGAATAAAGGAATTAACTCCAACAGTAACCTTTTATGGCATAGTATGCCATCAACCATGTTAGCAAGAGAAAACTGCAGTACACTCAAAATCTGTTCAAAGCAGACACATCATTGTCCATCAACTTTTTGATCAAGTATATGCAATATGTTTGTGATGTCAGATGTGATTGGTCAGATTTCTGCGACACTATCACTTTAAACTTCTTTTCCTTTTAAACTTTGTCCAGTATCAAAAAGAGAGAAAAACCTAATCCCTGAACAAGTAGCTAGCTTGATGTCGTCCTAATTGATGAATTCTCCTCTACCAACCGGATAGTTGGAGAGTTTGAAAAAGGAGAGTGAGGTTGCAAATAGTAAGAGTAGGACAATGGGTAGTGATGGTTCCTGTATAGCAGTGTATGAGAAGATCAAATGAAAAGGAGGGAATTTAATTGGATTATAACTATGGTTAAGCGTGTATCCAATGTAATAAGCTATGGGTCCAAAACCCATAGATTTTGGCTTAGGCTATGTATATGCGTTAATAAATTCACTAAATATGTATAATAATAGATTCTAGATCTTGTAAATTTGATGGAAGTGATATGGTTATGAATTTGAACCCATAAAGTTCAAATCCCAGATCCCGCCTCGATTATGTTTTTTCATATTGAATCACTTCTTAAATTGTGATCATGTAGATAATCTGATATTATTGGTTACCATTTTTTTCTTCAATTATGCAGGCTTTGGACCAAGGGCCTCAGGCAGGGTCCAGTACAAGTCCACAAGGGCACTATGCCCCTGCAATAGCTGGAGGCATAGCTCAGCCACGGCCAACACAACCTCTCCCAGTTGGATCATTTCCAGATATGCTAGGGAGAGAGTATGAAGATGATGAAAAGATGAAACTAAGAACTGAAAGGGCTGCTAAGGCTGGGGGTTGGAGTTTAGAAATAAGCAGGAAAAGGGCACTTGAAGAAGCCTTTGGAAGCCTATGGGTCTGAAAGTTGTACATCCATTTCGAAGACTGTTCCAGCTGTGTCACTTTCTGTGGATTCTGGCAAAAATTATGGAAAGTAGCAATCCACTTTGGATTACTCAGAGAAATGCCATCAGTGGAGCAGCATTTCTTTTGTTCTTAGATGGTATCGTGTAAAACTTACCAAATTCTGGGTTATCATAGAATGCCTTTGGTCTTTGTAAGGCTTCTTCTCAAGAGACCTCAGCTTGCCTCTCTTCATGTGACCGCTGGCCTCGTGGTAATTGTTCTCGGTGATTTTGGTTCTTATCTAGCTACTCATTTTTAGCCCTATAGATCTTCTATTAACAATTTAAAGTTTCAACAGCTCTTCGTTTCAGATGAAACTGGGCTAGCACGACCAATACTTGGGACTTGCACTCTGTATGATCTTTAATCCACTGTAACACTTGTAATGTCATTTGGGCTTCTCACTTACAAAATGAAGTTTCTTATTCTTATCTAGCTACTCATTTTTAGCCCTATAAGCCTTCTATTAACAATTTAAGGTTTCAACAGCTCTTCGTTTCAGGTGAAACTGGGCTAGCACGACCAGTGCTTGGGACTTGCACTCTGCATGATCTTTAATCTACTGTAACACTTGCAATGTCATTTGGGCTTCTCACTTACAAAATGAAGTTTCTTATCATGGAGAGTTTACTACATTCCTTTTCTTGAATTTCTTAATGTTTTACAATTGGCGGTGAGTTGGGGTGCAAGTGCAAACTTGACAACCCACTTATCACGTGAGGTAAAATATTAGCATTCAGAGAGATTTAAAGAATTTCATCCATCAACAAATATAATAATAGACACCATGTATTTGAGACCACTTCTCTGAATAAGATATTTCCCTAATCAACTGCGAAGATGAGAGGCTTTCTAAAGTTACAACAATTAATAACCAATCTGATGCTTATTTATCTCCCTTTCAGAGGAAAAGGGAAGAAAAAACTAATCAACAGCGTAAGGCAAAAAAATCAATGCGAAATGACAGTATACTGCCTCTCTTACCCTCAGAATTGGACTACTCCAAATCAAAGTAGAATCTTGAAGTTACAATATCACACAGTTGAAAATGGTACTGCATTATGTTCATGATGGAAAACTGCCATGAGGAAAAGAATCTTTCTGCTCAGAAAGCTTTCACCTTTTTCGGAAGTATACCGCTCCTGCTCTCCCGGAAAACAAGGTGGCAGTTTCAGACTATATCAATTAACCAATCAAACTATGCTTGGTGGATCCCCTTCCCAAGTACATGTATCTCGGGCCCAGCGTGTCCGGATGCAGTCAACTAAAGGAGCATGCTGAGAAGGTTCTGGTTTTGAAACTTCAGTGACAGAATCCTTACCGGCAGGATCACTTGTACTTGGGCCTGAAGACATGAACTCCTCTGGAGTCCACCTTGGGGGAACAGAAACCCTCAGCTTAGTGAGTCTAGGCCTTAGTACCAGAAAATCATATTCGGATGAAACCTGGTTTCCGCTCATAACTGATTTTGCAATCCCATTGAAGTGGTAAAGATCAAAGACCTTTTTCCCCATTAATCCACTAGGATCTTTCAGCCCTCCCAAACTCTTGTCCAAGTCCAATAGGACTTGCCAGAATTCACTCTATACAATGTATCCACTGCTACAGAGGTTTTGAAGCTTGTCAGCTGGAACATTCACATTAGTATCCCTAAGGACTTGATGAAAACCTTCCACACTAATAAATCCACCACCTCCACTCTGATCTTGAGCATCAAAAGCTCTACGGATCTTTGTTTCCTTGCTTTCAAGTTCATTCTCCTCCTGAACTTTTGTATCTAAAGCAAATAAGACAGTGTAATGAGATTCACTGCCAACAACCCATATTGGCCATTCTCGGGCATTTCAAATGCAAGCCAACTTTACAAAAGTTTAGGGACTCTAGCAGAGTAATAAATCCAACTTCAACTGTTGTAGAGATACCCTTCACAAACATGCCACCACCCAAATCCATCCTCCCTCCTTCCCATTTGCTATGAAGTACATTGACTTTCAAGGCTTTAAGAGAAAAGGTTTGAATGAGTTATTATGTTTGAATTTTTAGATATATAATAGTACTTTGAATAAGTTATTGATTTATTATATTTAATTTGATAGATATATCTTAAAATAGTGGTTGAAGATATGAGAAAATGTATAAAGATGTCTCATAAAATTCAATACAATATCGATTAATTTGGTCTTATCAAAGCAGGTAGAATTTTCCATTAAAGGAAGAGGTCAGGCATGTGGATAAACCAAAATAGAAACAAGGTCACAAATTGGATTTGGAATAAGATCATTTTTTGGGGGGGGAGGGGGGGTTTGGAAAAAAAATTCCCCTATGATCAAAAGAGCATTACTCTCATAGTCTCATTGTAGTGAGAGAAGCATTGAAACTTGCAAGTAAGAAGCCAATCATGCATGCATATATTGCTGCTCATACTAAACCCTCGTCATCTCCCTAACATGAGCATTAGGACAGCAGAGACCATTCGTAGTGACAGTTACATGCTTGTGGCCCTTGTCCTAATAAAGATTGATCAACTATCTGTTAATGGACTAATACACTACAAGATATGCCATAACCACTGATTCTTAATCTTAATCATTTAGCATGCTATAAAAATTGTTTCCATGGATCCACTTGTACATTTTTTTATGTCTCTACTCTCATCCTGTTTAGCAATGCGTATATTCAGAACTAGGACCAGTCCTAAGCAAACAACCTACTTTTCTTCTATGTAGAGGCAAAAATGGGGAGCTTCAACCACCTACCCTCCTCATGAACATGCACACACACATATATTCTTTTGTCAGAAGAAATGCACTTTTGCTGAAAGAATGTCAAGAAGTACGCCTCAATTGGTGTCTTTTTGAAGTAACGGTTAACACTTATATCCAGGGACGGATCCACATAGAAAGAATCGGATGCTCGAGTACCCATTAACTTTAATCGAAATTTTGTATATGCTTATAAAAGCAACTAAAAAAATAGATATAATTGCTCTGTGAGCACCCACTGAACAGAAAAGGCTGATGGCTGATTTGATTCACAGAACAAAGTTAAAAGTTTATTTTGAATACCCTGAACTTCTGAGGGTATGAATCCCCACGAACTTAATTTCTTTTTTGATTTCTACTCTCCTTTATATACCTATTCATTGTTATTGCTTGTTTTTTTCCTTTTTGATTTATTGCTTTTTTTACTTTTTATTTTTAATATTTCATTTACTAACTAAATTATAAAATAAAAGTTTTTATAAGGAAACATTTCTTGGCAAGCAATTTTACGTTAAAGGAAGTAAGCATTCATAATCTTCAAATCCTAAATTCGTCACTGCATATACCTCGTCTAAATTTAAGTAATATCGTATCATTTGATTGTTTTTTTTTAAAAAAAAATATGATCTAAAATAAATTTTAGCTATTTGTGTGGATATAAATTTTCAATAACATGTAAATGGAAATTTTCAAGTTAAGTCATTTTTAGTTATAGAGAAAACAAATTATTCTTAGGATGCACTGAAAAGAAAAATGTATCACATAAAAAGAGATATAGATATATGAATTTTCACTGTTCATACATTTACTTCACAAGTTCACGTAAGTCCGTCTCAATTCAATATATTCCTGTCATTTCATATTACTTGATTCATATTAAATTGTCATATCCATTAAAAATGTTATAATTAAATATGTATTTTTTAAACTAATCATATTAGAGATGCTGTGAAAAATTTAAATTTGGCTGCATCTACTTCCTCCGGACCACTTTTCTTGTCATGTTTCTTCCTACACACCCCATAAAAAAAATTAAGTTGATTTAACTAAATTATCTTTATTTATCACTATTTTGTTTTTCTATTTTATACTTCTATCTTTTACACCACATTTAACATCTCTCTCTATTCATTACGAATGTGAAATCCTAATACTATCTCTGTTCCATTTTTTATGTCACTTTTTAGATTTGAAGCGTCAAATAAGTCTATTTTGACCGTAAATTTTTTATACATCTTATAAACATTTTAAGTTATCAATTATTGTGACTCATGGTACTTTTTACGTAGTTTACAAATATAGAAATTTTATTTCAAAAAAATTGAAGACTCCATGTGCAAATTTCTAATTAAACTTAAATTGTTTGACTCTCAAAACATAAAAATTATCATATAAATTAAGACAGAAAGAGTAATAACTAGTTATGGCTTGATTTCCTAAAATAGCATTACTAACCATCTAATTATAACAAGGAGGACAAGTAAAAGTGGTTGAGTGAAAATATTTTTACCTAGTTTTAACATCAAGGATAGAAAGAGAAAATATAATTTAAACTTTCTTATTTTTCAAATAAAATGAAACTTCTATATTTGATAAATGGAAAAAACTTATCCGCACCTAAATTCACGGCAAAGAGAAGTGCACTATTGCAATAATGCAAAAGATGGTTCTGTCTAAATCATAACTTTTAATGCACATATTGGTGGCAGTTTTAGCATTTTATCGAACAAAAGAAAGTTACGATATATATCATTTTGTTAATTAATTTATTAATATAACTAGAATATACATAATATATACAAGATATGTTATGTATATTACATACATAGTATATGTGTAACTATTACAAAATATATAATTTATACATTTTATATACTCCCTCCATCCAAGGATACTTGTCCACTATACTGAAAAATAGATATCCAACAATATTTGTCCACTTTATGAAATTCATAGATAATTTTCACTTAATTCCTAATTTATCTTTATCATTAATTATAGTTATTTTTCTATTATATTTTTCAAGACATTATATTTATTATATTCAAATGGTGATATGATAAAATCACTCTTCTATTCATAGTTTTTTTAAGAGTATACCAAGTTAATAATAAATAACTATTATTTAACAAGGGAAAAATATTTTATAAATTAGATGATTGAATGATCCAGACCTGTAATTATCCGAAGAAAAAAAAATTCATAAAGTATATATAAAATCTTATCCATTTGTGGGTCTTACATCAGAGAATAGGACATGAGTAAAACCAAGTTTTTTATATTTTATATTTTTGTAATTTATAATTTATAATAATAGTAATAAAAATAAATATAAAGAAAGTGGAGTTGAGAGTAACGTTAGCCAATTTGGCCACAAATTCCTTTTTCCCAATTGTGGCTTGTCATTTGAAAGTCAACATTTAATAGATTTTTTCTTAAAATTTCATTTTTACACAAAAAAATAATGCTGAATATGGGCTTTTTCAACTGACTTTTCTTTTAGGTCCACTCTTATGGGCCCATTAATAGCGACCTTTAGCGTGCACCTTCACTTTCATGGGCCTTACCATTTTAAACTTATTACCCACTTGTAATTAAACTTTTTTTTTTCTTTGTCATTTTTTTTCCTTTTATGGATAAAGTTGATTCCTCACATACAACACAATATAAAATACAAAATCTAAATATCCAAAAAAAAAAAATGAGTCTTAACTAATTCACAATTTAAAAGAGAAATATCTAGTGATGTTTTCTTTCAAAAATTCTTGAGAAAATCTGTTGTTGCTATTCTTCAGATGACGCACTAGATAAATTCGTTCATTTTGAATAGCTTGTAAGTTACATAGGGGAGATGTAAGCCGCATTAGAAAAGTTATGTACGACGAGTTAGACTGAGAAGACATTGATAGAGAAAATCAATCTTAGTTTATTGATACTATGTACGAATTTTAAGATGAAAATGAAGTTTGGCACGATCATGTGGTAATACTTACATGCATCAAGTGTTTGTATTGAATTAATTCAAAATATTATGACTAAGTGATTTATGAAGTGAAAATTTTGAATTAAATCATAATAACATGCATATATAAATTATATGATTTGATGTGAAGCTGCGTAAAAATAAAATTCTTACCCAAATATATTGTGGAATGCATGTAGAGAGAAAGATAATTCTGAGTAATAAGTTTTTGATACTTAAAAATTCCTATAAAAAAAATAACCGCAAAAATTCAAATATTTATCTTACGAAGCATTTATATTGCATTATATTATCATTGATTTATTTTTAAGAATCAGTTCCCTGTAATGGCAGGCAGTATTTTTACTTTTCATTAATTCCAAATGATTTATAGAATTTATAGCTAAGATTCAATTGATATTTTCCCCCTTAAAATCGAGAAATTGGAATTTATGTGTTACAGTTTACATAGAGAAAAGGAATAAAACTTTATTAATATATATGTGAACTTTGGTCCCTTTCTCATCACATCCGAACAGGTAACACAATTCCGTAATTCTATAAGCAGATTCAAAATTTAAATTATATAGGTTTAATTTTTAAATCTATTTATAAATTTTATATTGAATTTTTTGTATTTATAAGATTATGGTTCAAATTCATTATTTATAATATTAGTAAATTTCTATTCATTAAAAATAGTAAATTCAGATGTCAATACTTCTGCTACTGGTCCTCACCTCTCAAAAACAAACAAATTAGAAAGAAAAAAAAAAATCTGAATTTTCTCAAAAACATTTTCCATGAAAAACATTTTCCTTCATACCAAACACACCCTATATTTTTCTGAATTTTCTATTTTGTGAGACATATTAGCTGAGGACTTTGACATATGATTTACGGAGGAATTTTGATGATCCATAACGTTACGTGTTTAAGGTATATAGTCTAGCTTTAAGACGTAAATTTCACGAAATAAAGTTACGTAAAGTTGAAATATTATAACTATTTTTACTTATTACGCCAGACTTGTATAGTTTTTGCCTCTATGGGTCGAGTTTAAGCTCTCCTCAACTTTGTAATGTTATTGTTCACGTCATATAGGGTGATAATTTATTTTTATTTATTTTTTAAAAGGGCAAGATTTTGAGAAATCATGAATTGTTAAATATCTAATGAAAAGGAATTAACTATTATATAGTTTCTCCCTCTTGAGTATAAAATGATTTTGTGAAGATTGTATACTTTGCTTTAGATTAGTAATTCATTATTTTTGAAATTCTGTGGAGCATGTTCTTAAGATTTGGGTAATATGATATTCTTATAGCAATTTGCAGAAATAATATAAATAACTTGATACTAAAATATTACGAAATTATTAAGATAAGTGAGATTGTGAATCCTTAATCATACTAATTAATTCCCTGATCAAATGTATATTATTATTTTATAGTTTTAAGTCCAAAAATAGGAGTTAATAGATCTTCGATATGCTTTGCTGATAGGATCATCGCATGACTATTTTGTATGATTTCAGGTTGTTTTTAATTAAAAATATTACGAATATTTATTTATTTTTTGAAAAAGGGTTCAAAATATATTTGAATTCTGATAGAAATTATTGTAGTAATTTCAAGCTTTGAGCAGGACATATTATCTCTGCACTAAATAATAGTGTATTTTAAGATATATAGGTATCGACATGGAGATCATAAATATTGCATCATTATAAATAATAACTTGTCCAATTGGGTTACTTATATATCTTAAAAATAGACTATTAAATAATATAAAGGTAATAGATCCTGCTATAAATTTGAAATTGTTAAAACAATTTCGATCATAATTTAAATGTATTTTTAACCTTTTTCCTTATTT
This sequence comes from Solanum sitiens, assembly GCA_016801875.1. Lineage (NCBI taxonomy): Eukaryota > Viridiplantae > Streptophyta > Magnoliopsida > Solanales > Solanaceae > Solanum > Solanum sitiens. The sequence continues at coordinate 375,459 of JABWTJ010000260.1, forward strand.
TTAACTTACAAATTATTTCTCCAATTTTTCTACTTGGGCAACACGCAGTGGTCTGCAACTGCAGCAAGCAATAAACCAAATAATATGGAGTAGTAAAATATATAAAACATCAAGTATAACATAGACAATCTAGTAATCTCGAGTAAGAATTAGTGATTGATTACACAATTCAAATTTATAATCAGAATAGGATTTAGGAAAATTCTAGGGGTTCTATTTTTAAAGATTTAACATTAAACACATTGTACTTTAAAATTATAAATTCAAATAAACCTATCACTTATTACAATTTTAGTAAATATTGACATGTAATTTTATAAAAATAATGAGGTTAGAAGTGTTGGAGCCACATATTGACGGGTGTCATCGAAAAATTATACTGCATAATTAGATAAAACAATATATATATATTATATGACACTCCTCGACTTCTACACATTTTAACTTATTTATATTTTGACACTCTTTAGCTGAAATTCTACTCCACCATTGGGTTAGATAACCCAATTGCATCATATGCATCTAAGTTAGCTAAAGACAATTTTGCTGTTTACTGTTACTCCAAAGCTCTCCCTTTAGACTTCAGATATAGGCAGCCTAATATATATGTGTATATATATAGTAGTGATTTCTTTTTATATATGGCTTGAACCAATTATTTATATAGGTCACTGAAAAGTAATTCTATTATTCCTTCAAGGCTCTCTTTCGTATAAATAATCTATCCTAATATTATAATCAATGACTAATTTAAAAACTCATATATAGATCTATACATCCAAAAACAAACTTTACCATTATTTCAGAACTTTCTTACCGCCATAATTCTTGATTTGGCAAAAGGGGGAAAGGGTATTAGAGAATAGATATAAGATGAATTAAATTTATTGTATTCCTAAAAATCTTGATTTAACCCCATTGGAGAGTATATTCTCTTTATTTCAGAGTAAATAAACAAAGGCATGTGGCATTATATGATGATTATTTGCAGGTTCACATGGTTTCATGCTAATAAATTAAACATATATATAAGCAAACATCTTTTCATGTGTATTTTTAAAGCTTTGTCTCACAGAGGTATATATATATATATAATAATAATAATAATAATAATAATAATAATATTGGACTGCAATTAAGTCTCAGCACATGCTTGTGTTAACTTCCTAATCACACCAAATATTTGTTTATTGTAATTAATTAATTCATCTTTCTCATTCCAAACTTAAACAATCACACCACTATATATTCCTTTTAGAATCCACATATAGCTTCCTTCATAGGATTCTTATTTCTTTTCCCTTAAGAAAATTGAATTTTTTAAATAAGAAAGAAGTTTATTTTGTGTACTTTTTAATAGTATCATGTTAAAGTTCATTAACAACAAGTAATTTTCCATATGAAATCTAATGTAGTAATGGAGAATAGATTAATAATGTGTTATAGATAAATAAATGGTATCAATTGTACTGAAAATGTGCATATAATACTTGGAACATTTGGAATTGAATATTTAGAGCGCGAACAATATAAAAGGAGGCCCATTATGATTGGGATGGGGTTCGCTTCGATGCCTTAATAAAAAAATAAACATGTCATATATAACTCAATTCCAAAATCTAACTCATAATGTAATATTTTTCAAACAATACTCATGCCACAATGTGGGAACTCAACAAAATGAAAATATTATTACTGTTATAGAGAGATTTGACAGACAAAATAAACTAACATCTTAGATATGAAATTCAAAATTACTGCCTAATTAAGAGTAGGGCCACAATATAACAGAATTGTGGAAACCCTAATTTAAGGGTAAGTAATAGTCTCCACAAGTAATTTACTCTTAAGACAAACCTATTAGTTAGTTGATAGCCCAACTTCAATAATTCTTATTCATTGAAAAACCAAAAAATATTGATGCTGACTATTTTTATTTTTATCTTCTACGGTGTTTGGTATCTATATATTAAATTAAAGTAGCTTGATTAAATTTGAAATAACGCTGGAGAGTCTCACATTGGGAAGTAAAGTGCTGCCTAACAAAGACGACTCTATACTCACAGAGACTCGTACTCAAAGCCTCTGGTTAAAAATGAAATATTTACCACTCTATCACAATATTAATTGGTATTGATTCTGATTGTTAATTGTGTAGTTATAGCCACTTGAAAGGTCATAAATTCTCTATATGGTGGGCTCCTTTAAGCATGTGGATTGTAAATTACTCTACCCCTTTCCAATATCTTTGTTTTAATTATATTTAGACCTAAGTATACAAATGTTAGTTAGTATTTTGTATATATTGGTGAAATTAATTAATTTTTGTAACGGAAAAGGCTCAAAAATACCCTTAAACTATCTGAAATAGCTCATATATACCCTTAAACTGTATTTTGGCTCAAAACTACCCTTCCCGTCAAACTATTGGATCAAAAATGCCCTTCTAATTAACAGAAATTGTTAAATGCCACGTGGATGCCACATGAATGCCACATGGCATGCCAATAGGATTCCACTGCCACGTAGACTAAATAAAAAGGGTCAAAAATACCCTTAAACTATCCGAAATAGCTCATATTTACCCTTAAACTATATTTCGGCTCAAAACTACCCTTCACGTTAAACTATTGGGTCAAAAATACCCTTCTCATTAACAGAAGATGTTAAATGTCATGTGGATGCCACATTGCATAACAATAAGGTTCCACTGCCACATAGACTAAATCCCTAAATCCTAATTATTCCCCCCCCCCCCTCATTTCATTATTTCCAAAAACGATATATTCACCCGTTCTCCCTCATTTAGCGGCTAGGGTTTCACAGTTCTCTTCATCGCTGGGTTTCAAAGTGGATATTCTTGGTTGTAGGTTAGTAAAACTTTTTTCTTATTTTATTGTGTTTACAACCACTAAAATCAACTTTGAAACTTAGCTCCGAAGAAAGTTAAGAAACCTTGGCCGCGAAATGACGGGAAAGTTGTGAAATTCTAGCTATCATACTTATAAATCGTAAATCTAATAAAATAAAAAAAAATATTTACTAACCTACAAGCATGAATATCCACTTTAAAACTCAGCCCCGAAGAAAGCTACGAAGCCTTAGCTGATAGGGGAAAGTTGTGAAATCCTAACTATTATGCTTTGAAATCATAAACATTATGAAATAAGAAAAAAGTTTTACTAACCTACAACCAAGAATATCCACTTTGAAACCCAGCGATGAAGAGAACTGTGAAACCCTAGCCGCTAAATGAGGGAGAACGGGTGAATATATCGTTTCTGAAAATAATGAAATGAGAGGGGGGGGAGTAATTATGATTTAGGGATTTAGTCTATGTGGCAGTGGAACCTTATTGTTATGCAATGTGGCATCCACATGACATTTAACATCTTCTGTTAATAAGAAGGGTATTTTTGACCCAATAGTTTAACGTGAAGGGTAGTTTTGAGCCGAAATATAGTTTAAGGGTAAATATGAGCTATTTCGGATAGTTTAAGGGTATTTTTGACCCTTTTTAATTAGTCTACGTGGCAGTGGAATCCTATTGGCATGCCATGTGGCATTCATGTGGCATCCACGTGGCATTTAACAATTTCTGTTAATTAGAAGGGCATTTTTGATCCAATAGTTTGACGGGAAGGGTAGTTTTGAGCTAAAATATAGTTTAAGGGTATATTTAAGCTATTTCAGATAGTTTAAGGGTATTTTTAAGCCTTTTCCGTTTTTGTAATTAAGGAGCTAGGGGGTGGAAAGGGAAAAAGAAAAAAGAATCAAGTTGGGTGAGTTGCTTAGCTAATGCCAGATAAACTGAAAGGGGTTAATCCACATGGATGACACATGGTTTATGTCTATATTCACATGCCTACCATGTTCAATTAAACCCCTCCTTTAAATTTTGTGTAAAATTGTTGTAACTTTTTTCTAATAGGTCCACCAATGTTTTTTTAGATCAAAGACAGCTCATTTTTTTTGGTCCATGTCTATCATAGCTTATTAAAACTTAACTAGTTGTTCCTACTCACATTTAATGTTTCCCCCTTTTCACCAAATTTACTATTTTTTTCCGTTTATTTTTACTTATTCGATATCAAATTACTGGTTTCTCTATTTATTTTCTATTTATTTTTACTTTTTTACCATTTCTTCCAACTATTTTTGTTTATTTAATTCCAAATTTATTATTTCCTCGGTCCATTTTCACTCATTTAATATCAAATTTATTACTTTTTTCGTTCATTTTTATTTACTCAATACCAAATTTACTATTTTCTTCATTCATTTTTATTTATTCGGTACCAAATTTACTACTTTCTCCATCCATTTTTACTTATTTAGTATTGAAAGTCATTACAATTTTACTATAGTATCATTTTGAATATGTCAAATTTAGTGAATTTTATATATTTTATTGAAAAATGACTATAAGTCTATAACAAATAATAAGGCTAAATCAAGAGCTTAGCGATAAATTATAGGGCAACTTTCATATATAGTAAATATAAAATTCATATTTGTATTGCTATAGCAAAGTTTGCATAATTGGGCTCCATAGCAAACTTATATATGTATAATTCGTTATACATATACAATTGAAGCGAATTGCATAAAACGAGAAAGAGAGAAATTATATACAATTTGAATTGTATAAAACGAGAAAGTGAAAAAGGGAGAATTGAATTGTATAAAACAAAAAAAGAGAAATTATATATAATTTGAATTTGTATAAAACGAAAAAGAAAAAAATTATATACATTTTGAATTTGTATAAAACGAGAAAGGCAAAAGAGATTTGGGCAGGGAAATATTTGTATTGTATAATTATAAGTGTATAGGATGAAGATATATATACTTGCATACGTTTATACAATTTTCTCTCGCTTTATACAATTAGAAACACAATTTATACAATTCTATTGTATAAAGCGAGAGAGGCTAGAGACATGAATAAGCGAGCGAGAGAGGGAGAGTAGCGAGCGAGAATATGAGGGAAAGGGGGACTGACAAACAGTTTACTATGAAACACAAATAAATCGAAGGGTGGCTATGATATTTATTTTATATTATTAGTTTGTCATTCTATACAATTATTTCTAAATTATATCTTAATTTTCTAAGTTGAACAAATAAAAATAGACATTTATTTTAGTATAATGAACAAGTAAAAATGAATGAAGGAAATATCAAAAAATAATATTTCTTTCATTTTATTTTACTTAATTTTTATACGGAAAAATGATTTTTTTTCTTTACTTGTCCATTTAAGCAAATTAAGAGAAATTTATCATTTTCTTTCCATACTACTCTTATTTTTAAATATCTACATAAAGTATTAATAATAAAATTAAAATGCAGAACATAATTAATAAAATTAATTTAATAGAATAAGCTCCTGGGGGAGTAATAATAACTCCATATTTGATTAATATTTTAAAAGGCAAGCTATACAACCCATTATTATCTAATGAACTGGATTAGATGGCTAATAGTTTTTCTTAACCATCCTGCCAGTCTACTGACTATTAGCAGTGAGTATAATTTTTAGTTGACTAAGGTTAAAATTGAACCCAAAAGTTTATTTCTTTTTCAATCATATCTCTTAAAAAAATGAATTTTGAATCTACTTTAACTTGAAAGTTAATTTTAAAAATGAGATTTGTCCCAAAATAATAGTTGGCATACCTTCCATAATCGGTGGAAATTTAACACCTCCTCACACATTCAAGTTTGGATTTTCAATCGAAGCGTGAATAAAAATAATATAATATCTAATATTGAGTAAATCAAAAAATTGAGATATCCCTGGCTCTTCAATAAAAATTTATGATATACTACACCCAATTTTTTAAAAAAAATTTAACTAGTACCCAATATTAGGTAAATTCAGACAAAAATGCGTGCTTCTTCAATTCAACCCTTTTTCTTTCTAGTTATTAAATTATTTGAAATATAATGTTTTGAAGAAATTTACCAATATTGTAAATCATCATTGAATTTGTGGTTCTATTAGTAAATTGACTATTGGGGTTTGTTTTTGTATGAAATATGTAACTTGTGTTTGAACTTGAGTTTATTTGGAGTAGATTTGATGTTAAATCGTGTGTTGAATTGTTGAATTTTAAAGAACAAATAATTTTTGGCAAAATCAATTTAGATACACATTACTTAAATTAGTCAATTTTACATGTTGTATGACCAAATTAAAGTCGGGGGCATATATTAAGAAATTGATAGGGTGATATATGCTATTGTTAGATTTAATATTGCATTAACAAATTTATAATTGAAGTTTGTTTTTACAATATATGGAACTTATACTTTAAATTTGAGCTTATTTAAAGTATATGTTAGTGATCGTTTGGATTGACTTATTTTAGGTGTTTTAAGTCAAAATAACTTGTAAACAATTTTGAAGTGTTTGAGTAAAGTTAAAAAGTGCTTATAAGCATTCACTACAAAAAAATTGTGAATTACATGTGAATTTTCTGAAAATTAGTATGAAAATTTGCAGAAAAATAAGTTTCCTGCGAATTTACATACTAATTTTCTGGAAAATCCCAATATAATTTACATTTTTTTTTGTAGTGGCTTTTTAAAGCCAAAATAACATAAATAAGCCAAAAACCATAAATTAGAAATCTTAACTTATAGCTTTTGGCTTATAACTTATAAGCCAAAGGTCAATTCAAACATGTGTTATTGAAAAACTCAAAAATAAAATTTTAGCAAAAATAAAAAATAACTCAGATACACATGAGTGGAATTTTAGCTAATTTTTACATACATTTGAGTCATATTTAGCCAAGGTATAGGCATACCTGAAAAATTAATACAGTCGTGACTTAAATTTAGTCAAACTTACATGCACTTCAGCTAAAGATATCTGAAATTAGCCTTAGTCAAATAAAACTTAGAGAAAAATTGTCTAAAATTTGATTTTTTAAGTCCACAACTTTAGTCAAAATGTTTGAAGTTAGACCTTGGCAAGCCATACCAAACTTCATGTAAAAATATATGAATCCGTAATTTTTTAACTTAAATCACTTACATTGAAAATGTTTTCAAAGTGAATAAACTTATGAAAAGATTTCAACTTAAATATAGATCAAATGATGTCATTAAAACACGAACATTTATGCATTTTACACATTATAACATGACAAAAATTAGACTTTAGGTCTAATGCCCCTTAAACTAGTTCAAGCGATAAGAATCGTTCAAATATCATATAAGAATGTACTAATAGTCATTCCTTTTGCAATAGATGTTGGACTTCAACACACTTCGAAAAGTTGCAATGCATTGATAAATGAATTACTTGTGGATTTTCACTAGTCATTTTTTATGGTAAACTTTTTTATGCACTAGTGTTTAAACTAAATTAGACTATTTTATCATGATTAAGTAAAAAATAAGATATTAAATTTAAAATAGGGAAAAATGACAAATATATTCCCGAACAATCATAAATAATATGCAAATATCCCGTCATATTTTTGGGATATTGGTGCCTCTGTCGTTCAAAAACTAAAGTACACATGTTCTTCACTCTAACGGAAGACTAAATAGGGACACATGACACAATCTTATCCATCGATCCAATATTTAATAAATGTCGGGCCGGTAGAAAGAATTATGACACGTGCAGGAGCCACCTTCCGCTTCTGGACACGTGTATGTTTGTTAGTATGAAAGGATATATATGTTTTAGTTTTTTGACGGCAGGGGCATCAATATCTCAAAAGTATGACGGATAGTATCTGTTTACTAGCTATTTCCGATAATTCAGAGATATATTTATCTTTTTTCCCTTTAAAGTATGAGTGTAAGCTAAAATACATGTTATATATTCATTTAAATGATTGAAAACATCGATTACACGTTAAAAAAGTTATATTTCCTAACTGGATGAAAAATAAGTAGTCCTCTAAAGGGCATTTGTAACAACTAATGAGGCAAAAAGGGTTGGAAATAATTCATTCCTTTACATATTTTTCAAAAAAGAGAGAATAATTCTGAAAGAAGAAAAAAAGATAGAAAATCTATTTAACTTGACCATAACCACATAACATTTTTGATAATCTATAAAACTTTTATAGCCCATTAATTGTTGGTGAGTATTAAAGGGACTTATCTCAAATTGCAATGAAAAGGTGCCCTTTTACTTGAAATGCTAGAGCATCTCAAGAATTTTGCCATAAAAAGACAAAATCATGCATGTTTTGAAAAAGTGCCTCTATCTTATGTCTATGGGAGGAGCCACATTCCCCTTGCACCTTGGGCCATTCATTTGTGTATTTTTACTTCTTTTTTTAGGTTTACGATATTCGAAATTTATTGGTCCTATTAATTTAAATGTCAACACTTGATATACTTGTTAAAAAAAAATAAAACGCTTTGCAAGAAAATTCTTCATTTGTGGAGTTTGAAACTTATAAGTAATCGTGAGAGACTTTCAATTGTCCTACTACATGTCTTAGTTGTTAGGATCTAGATCTCAACACAAGAACTTTTCTGATGAAGAAGATGAGAGATCTAGAGAGAATTTCGTGGTAAAACCCCGTGAGTAAACTTCCACGGCGGTGCGGTATATATATATTAATAAATCAGAGTATTTTTGTTACAGAGAATCAACATCTTTACCGCACCGTAACATCTGTAGCAACAACTACAGAAGACCAACCGAGGTTTTGCATAACCCCAGTTTCCCAACATCAACACATTTCGTCAACATGTCTGCCGGGTTCTTTGCACCCTCTATCTTCTCCAAACACATATCACCATCCTCTACTGCCCTGCGAGTGAAATGGTACCGCCTTCTGATGTGCTTTGTCTTCGAATGATAGACTGGATTTTTCACCAATTGTATGGCACTCTGGCTATCTGAGTAAAGAATCTTCTCGCTCTGCTTCTTGCCCAATTCCTCCAGATAATCTGCCAGCCATATCATCTCTTTCCCAGCTTCAGCTATTGCCACATACTCAGCTTCAGTAGATGAAAGAGAAACACACTTTTGAAGTCTCGACATCCAGCTCACTGCTGTTCCACCTATGGTGTAAATGTACCCGGATGTACTCTTGCTCGAGTCAACATCTCCACCAAGATCAGCATCCACAAAACCCTGTAGAGTCACATTGCCTTTGCCAAAACAGAGTGAAGTACTGGATGTACCTCTCATATATCTCAGAAGCCACTTCACAGCTTCCCAATGCTCTTTCCCCGGGTTGGCCATGTACCTGCTAACAACTCCCACTGCATGTGCTATGTCAGGTCTTGTGCAGACCATAGCATACATCAAGCTCCCAACTGCTAAAGCATATGGAACAAGTGCCATCTGCTCACGCTCCTCGGCTGTCTTGGGTGACTGCTCCTTTGACAATTTAGAGTGATTTGCCAATGGAGTAGTCCTGGGTTTAGCATCATTAACCCTGAATCTGCTCAACACCTTCTCAATGTACAGCTCCTGAGATAGATTTAAAGTGCAAGCAAATCTATCCCGAGAAATCCTCATCCCCAGAATCTGCTTCGCTGGACCCAAATCTTTCATCTCAAACGCTGCAGACAACCTTGTCTTCAGATTGTTAATCTCCCTCATAATAGATCCTGCAATCAACATATCATCCACATACAAGAGTAGAAAGACATATGAGTCAGTGTATTTGTTGAAGCAACAACACGGATCCTTATCAACATTGCAGAATCCACTCTTGGTCATGAAGGAGTCAAACTTCTTGTACCACTGCCTTGGTGCTTGCTTTAGTCCATACAAGCTCTTGGTGAGCTTGCACACCATTTGTTCCTTGCCTGGAACCACAAATCCTTCCGGTTGTTGCATATAGATCTCTTTGTCCAGATCTCCATGTAAAAACGCTGTTTTTACATCCATTTGCTCTAGATGCAAATTCTCAGATGCAACAATACTCAACAGAATTCGAATAGAGGTTAACTTCACAACAGGAGAGAATATTTCAGCATAATCAATACCTTTCCTTTGTGAATATCCTTTAACCACTAAACGAGCCTTGAACCTTCTTTTGCCATCTGGTTCAGTCTTGATTCTGAACACCCACTTGTTCAGCAAAGCTCTCTTCCCTGCAGGTAACTCAGTCAACACCCATGTATCGTTGTCCTCAAGTGACCTCATCTCATCATCCATGGCTTGCTCCCACTTGATCGAATTCTCCACCTGTAGGGCCTCATCAAAAGACTCTGGTTCCCCCTCATCAGTCAGCAATAGATAGTGTAATAAAGGTGAATACCTATCTGGTGCCCTGATGGTTCTGCATGATCTCCTTAACACTTGCTCAGGTGTAGCATGCTCCACTTCAAATTCTTCAGTAAGAGTTGGTTGAGTATTTGCTTCGACATCTCTGGGGTTACTCTTCTCCAACTCAACCTCAACTCCCACTTGCTTTGTAATCTCAGGAACCTTCTGCTCTCTGTCCTTGTACAGGACAGACTCATCAAATGTCACGTCACAATATCTCAGGATCTTTCTGTTCTTTTCATCCCAAAACCTGTAACCAAACAAATCAGAACCATAGCCTATGAAGTAACACTTCACAGCCTTGGCATCAAGCTTGCCTCTCTTTTCTGGATCAACATGAACATAAGCAGTGCAACCAAAAGTCCTCAAGTGTGAGTACTTGAGTTCTTTTCCTGTCCACACCTCCTCTGGAATCTTGAACCCTAAAGGAACTGATGGTCCCCTGTTGATCAAGTATGTAGCTGTGCTCACAGCATCCGCCCAAAATGTTTTGGGCAGCCCACAGTGTATCCTCATACTCCTCGCACGCTCATTCAATGTTCTGTTCATCCTCTCAGCAATTCCATTTTGCCTTGCCTTACCAGGAACTGTTCTCATCAATCTGATTCCCTCAGCTGCACAGAATGCCTTGAACTCTGATTTGTCATACTCTCCTCCATTATCAGACCTTAGGCATTTGACTTTCAAACCTGTCTGATTCTCAACTTCAGCTTTCCACTTCTTGAAGGTTGCAAACACATCTGACTTATGCTTCAAGAAGTAAACCCATACCTTCTGCTGAAATCATCAATGAAGGTAACATAGAATCTGGATCCTCCAAGTGATGATACTGGAGATGGTCCCCAAACATCTGTATGGACCATTTCCAACCGCACTTTCTTTGGCTCTGTAGGAGTCTTTGTGAAGCTTACTCTTTTCTGTTTGCCCATAACACAGCTCTCGCAAAGACCCATATCAACAGACTTCAGCCCCTCTAATGCTCCTTTTGCAACCAGCATCTTCATTCCTTTAGCACTCATGTGTCCAAGTCTGTTGTGCCACAGACATGAACCGGAAGCACCTTCAGTAACAGCGGCCATGTTAATACACCCATCAGTGGTGTACAAGGTTCCAGATTTGGTGCCACGAGCTACTACCATAGCACCTTTCACAATCTTCCACGAACCTTTCCCAAACTCTGCTGCATATCCCGTGCTATCCAACTGACCAACAGAGATCAGATTTTTCTTGAGGCTAGGAATATATCTGACATCCTCCAATGTCCACTGGTTTCCCGAGGTGGTCTTTATGCAAACATTCCCCTTTTCTTCAATCTCTAAGGCTTTATTGTCAGCAAGATATACCTTTCCAAAATTTCCAGATTTGAAATTTTGGAACAACTCCTTGCTTGGAGACGAATGGAAAGATGCACCAGAATCCAAAATCCAAGATTCAACCGGACTGTTCACACTAAGGATTAGAGCATCCCCAATGTCCTCTGCTGAATTCACAGAATCATTGTCATCTCCAAATTTCTGATTCTGTTTCTTCTTTGACTTTGTACAGCTCATCCGAAAGTGCCCTTTTTCTCCACAGTTCCAACAAGTCACGTTTGATCTGTTCGGAGATTTTCCTCGATTCTTTGATTTTGATCGACCATGTTGATTTTGGCCTTTCGTCTTACTTCTCCCCCTTCGGTCAACGTTGAGAGCACTGCCGGATGAATCTCCCACTTCTCGTTTGCGAATACTTTCGCTAAGAACAACATCACGGATTTCATCAAACTTTAGTTTCTCAGATCCACGGGAATTGCTAATCGCAGCAACAACAGTATCCCAATACTCGGGCAGAGATGACATCAAAATCAACGCCTTAATTTCATCTTCGAAATTAATATCCACAGAATTGAGTTGACTCACAATCATATTAAACTCATTTATATGATCAGAAACAGATCCATTCTCAGACATCTGTAAATTGAACAATCTACGCATCAAATATACCTTGTTCATCGCCGATGGTTTTTCATACATGTTTGACAGTGCCTTCAACAGACCGGACGTGGTTTTCTCCTTCACGATGTTGAACGCCACGTTTCTCGACAAAGTCAACCGGATCAACCCAAGAGCTTGGCAATCCTTGAGCTTCCACTTCTCCTCCGTCATGGATTCCGGCATCACCCCGGTCAACGGTTCGTGAAGACCTTTCTGGTACAGATAATCTTCGATCTGCATCTTCCAGAAACTGAAATCGGATCCATCAAACTTCTCGATTCCAAGCTTCGAACTATCCATCTTCAGTGATCGTGTTGAATCAACCTTGCTCTGATACCAGTTGTTAGGATCTAGATCTCAACACAAGAACTTTTCTGATGAAGAAGATGAGAGATCTAGAGAGAAAATAGAGAGAGAATTTCGTGGAGAGAGAATTTCGTGGTAAAACCCCGTGAGTAAACTTCCACGGCGGTGCGGTATATATATATTAATAAATCAGAGTATTTTTGTTACAGAGAATAAATGGAGAATAAATAGTACATCAAATATTAATCAGGCTCCACAACCTAACATTAGTGGTGTGACTTCAAAATAAATTACTCATTTCGTTTCAATTTATTTGTCATATTTTCCTTTTTAGTTATTTTAAAAGAAATCAAATTTCCTTTTAAACAACACTTTAAGATAGATTTTTCCACATTAATTGTTTAAGATCATGTTATAAAAGAAAAAAAAGGCAATTTAATACAGTATAGCTCTCGTTATGTGTAGGGTCTACAGAAGGGCACAATCACAAGGGTCTATTGTATGCATTATCAACCCTTGTGATTTAAGTGATTTTTATTATCTTTGACATATCTTTAATTTTTAAATGACAATTTAAATTTTTTCTTTTACTTTTCTAAATTTTGCGTCAAGTTAAAGCTAAACTGAACAAATAAATAAAAATAAAGGGATTACTTGTTACAAAGGTGACCCTACCATACATACAGTGGTGATGTATGGAGTTTGTGCAAAATAGTTCTTGTCATGTTCAAAAAGAAAATTTCCATGTGAGTGCACATAACTATATATCTTTTGTGTAACATAATTAATTAATAATGAATTATTTACCTTTAGTTTCTTTGCTTTTTCATCTTATATTATAAACAAAAAAGAAGTCACATAATGAAGTTAATAAAATATTCCGTCGCATGTAAGATGCATGTCGCCTGGAATAATTAAAGTTAGTTCGATGGAAAACAATTTCACTTAATCATAAGTTTTCATATTTCTACATAAATAATATAGTTGCTATTTTATACATAACGTTGATTTCAAAATTCTAAATATTTTTTTAAAAAAAAGTATCAAAAATGTTATTACATTTTATTATGTTACAAGTTTAAATAAAAAAATGTTTTATATAAGATTAAAGTTTGATTCATTTGGAAGTTTTAAATTAGGAAATATCTTAAGAGCAAAATCTTTGTTAATCTTAAATTTCAATAATAAAATAAATAATAAATAAATTAAGTAATTGTAAAATCTATTTTAAAGAATAGAAAAGTTGATATTATTTCATGTTTTTCTTTTGTAATATTAGAGTAGATAAATAACAATCTCTTGTATCACTCTAGTTTTATTTTGTCATTTAACAAGAAACTCATATTTACTGGTTATATTCTTAATTGCTATAGAAAACTTGTGTATAAATGAAATTAGGAGAATATTTATCCCAAAAAAAAATTCCAATGATTTTTATAGTAAGAAAACAAGTTCATTTGCTTTTGCTTAATGCACTTTTAAGTAATTACAATTATGTTGTATGGAACTCATTTTGGATTAATTAGTTGATTGTAAATAATTAAAGAAGTTTTCAGTGTTGAAAAACATTTTTGGGTGGTGAAACTAATTTTATAAGGAAGAATACCTATTAGATAGAAGTGTTGAAATTGTTAATGAAGTGCTGATATATTTGCTAAAAGTATTGACAATTGTTCCATTTTCATGATATATATATATACATATATATATATATATATATATATATATATATATATATATATATATATATATATATATATATATATATATATATATATATATATCCTTGAAATTATTGCAAGAAAAATATAAATTTAAAAGTATTTGTGTAAATAAAAAAGGAGGAACGACTAATTTAAAGAAGAGGAAGTAAAGAGTATTGTTTGGAGAAAAATATTTATTTCTTCCGTCTCAGTTTATGTGGCACTTTTTACATTTTGAGATTCAAATAAGTTTATCATTGATCGTATGTTTTTCATACACCCATTTAACATTTTGAATTATCAATTCCTGTGACATTTAGTACTCTTTATATAGTTTACAAATATATAAATTTCATTTTTAAAAATTGAGAATTCTACACGCAAACGTCCAACCAAAGTTAAACTGTTTGACTCTCGAAAAATAAAAAATGCCATATAAAATGAGACAGATAAAATAAAACTTTTGAAAAAATATTAAAATAATTAATCAGATAAAAAATATTTATAAACTAATAAAACATAAGTTAGGGATAGTATGCATTCTGATTGATTTTAACCTATAAGCATTTAGATATTAATTTGTAAGCTAAAATAAATACTTGCAAGTCAATTTAGTTATACAAGGTAATCTTAATAGAAATTTAAAATCCAAATAAAATATGAGAATTTCTACTTCGTAATATAAATATAAAGAAATTTAACAACCAAAGTTTTAAGTCATTTTAAAAATTTTTAATATTAAAAACAATTAATTTAATTATATTTAACATGTAATATATCTTTAATTATTGTCAATAATTTGTGTTGGAGATAGTAATTTTATAATACATATCATCAGCAGTATAGATAAAGTTCAATCTTTTACTAAAGAGTTTTTCTTATCCTATACTCATTTCTTCCTCGCTAATTTTTTTAAAAAGCCCCTAAATGAAAAATAAAGTCATTACCTTATCTTTTTGAAACTCGTATTCAAAGTTTGCACAAAAACTATATTGTTATTATTAGAGTGGGTTAAAATTTTCATCAAAATGAACTAGTTGTATTTTTATATGAAATTGAAAAAGAAAATTGTGAACTAATTTTTAAGATTGAGTCAGATATAAGTATCATATTTTATATGATATAGGTTCATTTTTGTTTTGGGCTGTTAATCGATACTTTAATAGAAGGTAAGAATGTTGGTTAAAATCTCACATTAGTTGAGAAATAGATTGATTGTAAGTTTATATAAACTTGAGGAATACTCTCCTCATGAATTAACTTTTGAATAAGAATGACAATGGGACCCGAGGGGTCTGTGCGAGGCAATATAATCTGCATAAACCCCCTAAAATTTTAGGAGAATAAGAAAATACCCTATAAAAATTAAATAGTTACAAACATATACACATTTACGTTCATACTCACTAAATAATTATACTATATACCTAACAATTAATTTTGTTTAACTAATACTAAATCAGTATTATTAAGGTTGCTAATTTCACCTAATTAATATCAATACACATTACAAAGTTTTACACTATAACAAAATTAGCAATTGCCGCTAAATATATACTTTTGGCGGCAGTTAACACTCTTTGTATATGTCCCTAAAGGCTTTAGCGATATTGGATCTAATGACATTTAACTAATGCCGGTAAAGACTTTAGCACTCTTTATTAATGTATCTATTTATTGCCGCTACAAGTTATTTTTGTTGTAATGATCATTTATTAATGAGTACTTTCTGAACAAGAAAACCTTAATGATACCACAACAATATACATATACTTTATAATATCATTGACTAATAAGTAACAAGAAACCTTAATAAAGCAAAATTATCAGCCTTAATGATACCAATACAATATATGATATTGATTTAATATCAATTAAGCGAAAATTATCAGCTTTATTAAATGGGGATATGGACTGTAAAGAAATTTTAGAGAATGGATATTTCTTGAATTATTTTAGAGAATGGATATAGTTTGTCAAATATTTTGAAGCTTGTTGTGAACGTTTCTTTCTCAACTCAAGTGGAGTTTAATTAATCTTTCTCCCAATAAATCAAAGGCAAATGAACATATTATTTATACTTAAACTCAACATTATTTTATATTTTGGTTATTGGATTTGATTCCTTAGCAAATTGGCTCTCGAGTCAATGCATTTGCCCGTTATCTATAAGATTTCAGCTGTGAAATTAGATTGAATTTATACTCTATTCATATTTACTTGTCTAATATTTAAAAATCGGAAAAGGGTCTAAAATACTTTTGAAGTATTGAAAATGGTACAAAATTACCCTTCATCCACCTATTGGCTCCAAAATACCCTTCCCACCCACCTATTGGCTCCAAAATACCCTTGTCATCCACCTTTGGGTTCAAAATTGACCACTTATTTAACGGTTTTAAATTTAAACTATTTAAATATTTTTTTAAATACGTGGCGCTCAACTATTTGTTATAAATTATCTTATTATTATATTTTATAAATCAATCCACTATCCACTCATTACTAATTAAACTCTACCAAATTAATAAACCCTTCACATTACTAATGCAACAACAAGAACACTACTGCCAATGAGTGTTTTTAAAATTTTGAGGCGAAAATATCTATAGAAATAAATTATCATACATTCAAGTGTCTAAATAAAAAGTACCGATAAACTTAAAAGTCTAACTATGTTCAATTTAATTATTTTTTCGTCTCAATTATGTGATGTTACTTTATAGATAACTTTTTTTAAAAATAATACATTAAAGGTTTAAAAACAAATGCTAAATATTTTTAAAATTTTATTTTAAAAAGTGCATTAATTATATTGGGATGTACTACTTCGTTACCTTTAATCATAAATTTCGAATTCAAGTTTAATAGAGAATCATATTGAAATTGTCCTCCTAAATAAGCGGCTCAACCTAAATTTGATTGGGGCTTTGATTCGAACTCGAATAATTTTGGATCATTTTCAGGAATCTATAATTTTGTCGTGTTTTAGTAGTGTTTATGGCAATTTTGCTATTATAATTGGTTTATTAATTGTGTGAGGTTTAGTTAGTAATGATTGGGTAGTGGGTTGATTTATAAATTATATTAATAAATTAAATTATAATCAATAGTTAGCGCCAAGTATTTTAAAAAATATTTAAACAATTTAATATTAAAATAGTTAAATAAGTGATCAATTTTGAACCTAATGGTGGATAACAAGGGCATTTTGGAGCCAATAGATGGATGAGAAGGATATTTTAGAGCCAATAGGTGGATGGAGGGTAATTTTGTACCATTTTCAATATTTCGAGAGTATTTTAGGTCTTTTCCGTTAAAAAATTAAGAGAGGATTATTTAACTAATATGACTGATTGATGGTGAGTTGGTGACATAGAGCTAATTTGCATTCTAATATTTTATCCTCTTTTCTTTATTTCTACAAAATTTCGGTTTATTTTTATTTTTATGTTTTATATCTTACTAAATTATTTATTCTCTAATATCAAAAAGTATTGAATTACATTAGATATGTTATTATTGTTATGTATACGATAAATAAATAATAATGTGTTTTCTATAATCACATATAAATAACATATAATTATATATAAACAATGTACCCACATTCTTAATCATGAACCATGTCGTTTTCTACTTCAATTTTTCAGCTGCTCAAATAAGTTTGAACCAATTTCGATTCTCATTGTCATATTTTTCACAATTCTTTATTCATAAAAGTATCATTTGAATTATAAAAAGGGGAAGAAGATGATGTCAGTGTAGCTCAAATAAATATGTGATTGTACCACCTCAAATTTCTACAAAAATAAAATAAAATGTTGCTTTGTGTGAACTGTGAGTTTTGATATCCAATTGAGTTACACCAATCTCTATAAGAAAATAATATCCCTTTTGGTTTAGCTCCAATTGAAAAAATGCTTGATTGGCTAAAAGTGAATTGAAATGGTTCTTGCAGGGGTTGATGGGAGCCTGTAGGCATAAATAGATAAGAATGATCCAAAATCGAATTAATAAGTCAAATCAAAGATAAAAGAAATTGAAAATACGAAAAACTACGTAAATGAATCATAAAATTCACATGTTCATGTCAAACCTAAGTATTTCAAGAAATATTTATTCTCTGATAAATAATAACAGTTCATTCCTACTTTATTAAGACTGAATTTGTTTTTGTATAATTAGTACTAAATTAGTATCATATATTGTATCAGTATTATTAAGGTTGATAATTTTGCAATTAAATTAGTATATATATATAGTATCAATAACGTTTCTTGTTCTGAAATTACTCATTAGTCAATGATACTATAAGAGTATATGTATATATTCTTGTTTTATCATTAAGGTTTCTTGTTCAAAAATTACTTAGTCAATAATACTATAGGAGTATATATATATTTTATGGATCATTAAGATTTCTTGTTCAGAAATGACCATTAATCAATGATACTATAAAAGTATATATATACTGATTTAATATCGATTAAGTGAAATTATCAATCTTAATGATACCAATACAGAATATGATACTTACTTTCTATCAGCTAAGTGAAATAAGTTTGGGGAAAGGGGGGGGGGGGTTATAGTGTAATTATTTAGTGGGGTATGAATGTAAAGGAGTATATGTTTGTAATTGTTTTGCTTTATGAGGTATTTATTTAGTTTTCCTTTAAAAATACTCCTAAATTCAGCACAAATATTTGTTTCATTCATGAATTATTGATAGCTTTAAAAATACCATTTAACTTGACTAACTGAATTTAAATACACTCCGATCTTACAATATGAGTGAAAATACACCCTTAAATTCTCGTCTAGTTTAGAGGTGTTTCCAACAATTCTTTCAAGTTTTTATCAAGAGTCGTATGCATGTATAAGAGTTTGAGACCACTTCCTATATCATGTAGTAGGTTGGGGGTATATCTCAGTCCAGTTGGTCAAATCTATGGGATTTTAGGACTGTTAATAATTTGAAGACAAAATTAATAATTTATGTCAAATTTAAGAGTATTTTCAATACTTTCTCAATCAAAATTTATCATATTAGAACTTGATTCATCTAATTAGATCGAATTTTAAAAAAAATTAAATGAAATGTTATTATTGATTAAGTTAAATTATTTAGGACTGCTAATCAACTAATAAAAAGTCTATAGTAATTATTTAAGGGCAACTTTCACATATAGCAAACATAAAATTTATATTTGTATGCTATAACAAAATTTGCATAATTGCGCTCCATAGCAAACTTATATATGTATAGTTCACTATACATACACAAATTGAAGCGAATTGTATAAAACGAGAAAGAGACAAATTATATACAATTTGAATTGTATAAAACGAGAAAGACAAAATTGAATTGTATAAGACGAGAAAGAGAGAAATTATGTACAATTTGAATTTGTATAAAATGAGAAAGAGAGAAAGGCAAAAGGAGACTTGTGCAGGGAATATACAATTGAATCGAATTGTATAAAACGAGAAAGAGAGAAATTATATACAATTTGAATTTGTATAAAACAAGAAAGGCAAAGGAGACTTGGGCAGGAAAATATTTATATTATATAATTATAAGTGTATAGGACGAAGGTATATGTATTTGCATGCGTTTATATAATTTTCTCTCGCTTTATACAATTAGAAACACAATTTATATAATTTTATTGTATAAAGCGAGAGAGACGAGCGACAAGAATAAGCGGGCGAGAGAGAGAGATTGGTGAACGAGAATACGAGGGAGAGAAGGACTGACAAACAGTTTGCTATGGAATACAAATAAATTAAAGAGTAACTACTATATTTATTTTATATTATTAGTTTATCATTTTAAACAATAATTTCATTATTTAATAATATGTTTATAAATTGATAACCAATTACTAAATTGATTATTTTTCGAACCAACTAATAGGCAGCCTAAATTTGGTTAAAGGCCTAATTATGTTGCTATGATCTAAAGAGAGCCCTTTTAAGTTTTAGCCCAAAGATTGTTAAATGTTAAAGTCATACTACAACGAACTCTCAAATAATCAAACGGGTTAGCAGTTTTTCTTAAGCAAAGATTAGCTTTCGCCATTCCTCCAAAGCACCCGCTCCAGAATTTGCAGTCCTTGTCGCCGGTCGCTCGTCGGCCTTCCTTATCTAGAGCAAGTCTTTCACTTTTGTGAGTTACAGAACCCTAACCTAAGCATTTAATATTCATAAACCTTCTTTTTTGCTTTGTGACTAACAACTTTTTCATTTTGCATATTGATTAGTGGAACTGTTGGGTGTGTTGCTGAAACCAAAAATAAGAGTTTTTGGTATTTCATTTAGTTGCTGGTATGGTTGGTGGTATAAGTGAGTATTGTTATCACTATCATTAGTTTTATAGAAATTGTTAAGATCTACTGAAGGCTAGAGTATTATTTTTGTGTTGTAAGAGGATACCTTTTAATTTGTTTGAGTTGATGAACTTTTAGATGCTGCCTTTCTCTAATAGATTGCTAAAATCTCTGTAGATTGCTAAACAATCGTCAGCTCACTCAGATAGGATAAGGAGTGGTTGTTATCGTGTCTGTATTGACTGAAGTGCAAAACTTTGACTTGTTACTTAAAATGGGGGTTGTGATTTCTACTCGAATAGATAACTTTGGCCAAGTTTTGCGAGTTGTTGGACATCGCTTTTGGTCAAGCAGTTTGGTTCATTCTCTTTCAGAAACAAAAGATGAAGTTGAAACAATTGCTAGAATCATCAATGACCACCCTTTTCCTGTTCAGCCTCTGCAACCAACACTTAAACGTCATGTCTCTTCGAGTATCCTGTCTACCATTTTTGTTGAAAATGTCATTGGTCGCCTATTTGCAGCACATGCAAATGGTCTTAAAGCATATGAATTTTTTGAGTTCTGCCTCAACCGTCCTGAGTATAGTCCAACCTCTGATGCATTTGAGAAGACACTTCACGTACTAGCAAGAATGCGATACTTTGATAAGGGCTGGGAACTAATGAAGAAAATTCAACAGCTACAACCGTCATTGCTCACCCTTAAGTCATTGAGCATCATGCTATCAAGAATAGCAAAATACCAGTCCTATGAAGATACCCTTGAAGCATTTGAGAAGATGGAGCAGCATTTATTCCCTGGGAAGAAATTTGGCACCGAAGAGTTCAATGTTCTTCTTCGAGCATTTTGCTCGCAAAGGCAGATGAAAGAAGCTCGTTCAGTATTCAACAAACTCCATTCTAGGTTCCCACCTGATACCAAGACAATGAATATCTTGCTTTTGGGGTTCAAGGAATCAGGGGATATTACTGCCGTAGAGTTATTTTACCATGAGATGGTTAAAAGAGGTTTTAAGCTTAATTCTGTAACATACAATATAAGAATTGATGCATACTGCAAGAAAGGTCGCTTTGGTGATGCTTTGAAGCTGTTTGAAGAAATGAATAGGGTAAATTGCTTGCCTACAGTAGAAACAATAACAACTTTGATTCATGGAGCAGGGATTGCTCGTAATATAAGTAAAGCTAAGGAACTCTTCAATGAAATCTTCAAGAGAAATTTTCAACCAGACACCGGAGCCTATAATGCCCTTTTGAGTTCTCTTATCAAATCCAGGGATGTCAAATCTGCAGCAGTCTTAATGAATGAGATGGAAGAGAAAAATATTGAGATCGACAATGTAACTTACCACACTATGTTGTGGGGATTGATAAGATCAAATGATGTTGGTGGTGTCATTGATCTTTACGAAAGGATGGTTGACAAAAATTTCTTGCCTAAGGCACGTACTGTTGTGATGCTGATGAAATTCTTTTGTGAAAACCAGAGAGTTGATCTGGGTTTGAGCTTATGGAATTACCTGATGAATAAAGGGCACTGTCCACACTGCCATTCTTTAGAAATTCTGGTCACAGGATTGTGCTCCCGTGGGAGAGTTGAAGAAGCATTTGAGTGCTCTGAGCAAATGTTGAAGAGGGGTAGGCACATGAGCGAGCTAGTGTTTCAGATGTTGAAGAGGTTTCTCTTACAGCTGGGAGAGGAGGAAAAGTTACAGAAGCTCTACCAAATGACAAAGAGATTAGAAATGATATTGCCTCCTAATGGACAAACTATTGGCACAGCCTAGGTACAGAGCTGCAAGTAAGGTGAATAAAGTTACTTGCTTGATTTACTTGATTCTACACATAACTGAGATATTTCTGTGAGTTAAATATTCATTTGGTTTTAATGACTGCTCTGTTTTAGTTGGAATTTGTGTAACAATGATATTGGTATGGTCTTTTCATTTGTTTGGGTTCAATTTTTTGTTGTCATTACGCGTAGCTGTTTCATGACCACTGGAACTGTCTATCGGATTTTTTTAATTTTTTCTGCAAAGAGAGACTGTGTTTCTATTGTGTTGTTTAAGATTTATTGGATTAATTCTACTGTTGTTATTTTACAGGAATGCTAAAAGATCAGTTTTAAGTACGATGAGCATTTGGCCTCAAGCACGTGATTTATATCTAAATCTGTTATCTCTACTCATGTGCGTATGCTCCATTTTCTTTTCTCTCTGAAATGTTTGAAGACTTGTATAAAATGGAAAGATTCATGCATCTTGATTTTTTTTTTGGTATTTCGGGCTCTTCGACAATCTTCATTCATTGAGTTTAGGTTGTGCAAGTTTACCATGCTTATGGGTTTTCTGCGTTTGGTTTTCCTAATTGTCATTGTATTGTTAGACTTCATTTTTCACAGTAGCCTCTACAGTTGTGTATGTATAGATGAGTACATGTAGACGTTATATTACTAGTCAAGGTTCTCCAGGCCAATTTCTACTTAAGTGTTACCTGAATCCTGATATTTAATTTTATCTCAATTTGGATTTCCTTGCAGTGAGTTTACAAGTATGGGTTAGACCATTTCTCCTTATAGTAATCTATTGCTTGTGTGAATTCCACTGAAATGTCATGGCATTTTGTCTTGCTCATGTATTACTATCATTTATATGTTCTTTTGGTCATTCAAACTTAGGTGCTGTTGGTGTTTCGGGCTCAAATTTGCTTATGGGGGGAGGGTTTTCAGAAACATTAAATGCAACTGATCTATTGACAAAGGAGAGTAAAATTCCTCTGCTCTATGCTTGATATCTGGCAGTAAGGTTATTTAGCTGCTTGAACAGTTACCAACCTTACACCAACTTTTGCATTGTATTATCGGTTGTCAGGTATGTTACTCTTCATAATCAGTTCAATGTGGTCACTACTTTAACAAAATGTCCTCTATTCAGATGTCATATGCCGTTGCGCTAACATTTATGATTATGAAACTTCCATGCAGCCACAGGGGGCATCTGCTCACAATTTGTGATTTAGTTGGCACTTTCAATGGTAAGTAATCTATTCTTCACAGATTCATTAGAAGCGACTTGTGTGTTTATTTCCTTAGTGTCTGATTGTTTATTATAATTTGATAGGTTGCTTCAGAGAGCACTTAAATCTACAATGCACAGTAATGGAATGGTTAATTTAGTTAACAAGGTAGGCTTTCTTTTGGATATAATATGTATAGTCTTATTTCTCCTCAACAATAGCTAATAAAGGCTAATTGAGTTTATTTCTTGCCAGTTCTTTGAGATGCAACATATTGATGCTCTTAGGGCTCTCAGATATATACACAAGGCTGGTCAGCAGGTACCACCCTGAGAGATTATTTTCTTTGATAAAAGTTTTTCCTATAAAAGAGGTTATGTGATCACACTTATTGCAGGTTTGTTATTCGGTTTAGTCCTTAAACTCCTTATCTATAGAAGTTACTTTGATAGCTTACCTTCATATGGGACACTTTGCCATTGCAGGTGCCACATGCAATGCATATAATTGTTAGAAAGTATCATTTTGGCAGTGCTGTCTAAAATTATGACTTAGATCCCATCAGGAGTAACGCGGAAGGATCTAAATACTGAAAGGTACTTTCCCAGTCTCTGTTATGTCCTCATGATTTGTGTTGCAATCAGTAGTTCTTGAAGGGCTGTTTGGAGTTATAAAGTACGTGGATAGGGGTTCTGGTGTAAGGTTAGATAGGTGGGAGGGAGGAAGAAAGATGTCTAGTGGTTACATCTTTGGGTATGGAGAAGATAAGACATATGTGGTGGAGTGGGGAGGGAGGAAAAATGCTGAACTTGGTGCTGTGGGGTTAATGGGAAGGAGCGCAAAGAGGATGCTTGTGGTGGGAAGGAGGGAAGTGCTTTGTAAGGAAAGGGAGAACGGCAACCTTTGCATGTTGAGAAAGAATGCCAACTTTTTCTTTTGGGTGGGGGTGGGGGTAGAGGTTCTAGACGTGGCACGGTGGGAGAGGGAGGGTGATATGCTTGTCATGTGTAGATTTAAAAAGATTTCCAAATCTGGAAACCAAATAAAACACATTTGAGTAGAGAGATGGAAATGCCAAAAAATAGAGATAAGATCCAAATGCTCGGGTGGTAACAACTGAATGATTTTCACATAGTCATCTATTTCTTACAATTTTTAATCTGTGCATATGAACTTAATGACTCAAAATGCCTCCTTCTATCTGAATCTGTCTATCCATGGGATAACATTAGTTTGTTATGGCACTTGATCTTGATGTCTCAATCAGTTTGTAGTATAATTTTTTTCCCGTGAACCAAGATAACTAATGATTATATGAGGGGACATGTATTAGTTCCATATGTAACTAAGTAGAATTCTTCTAATGTTGAACTGCATTAAACTATCAATATGTTGATTTTCTGTTTCTGTGTAAATTTAATAGCTATAATTGCCATTTTCTTTGTCAAACAGAGTTATAATACCTTGAACTAGCAGTGTTTACATATTGGCTTCTCATTTTGCAGGTTGAGGTAACTCACAGGCTTGCCAATGACAGCGCCACTGTTGTGTTGTCAGTTGAGTTGAACTCTATACTAAGAGATTGGCCTTTGTCACAAGAAAACAGAACTCTTATTATAGAAACAATGGATGACCCTAGTTAGTACAAAACTTGTCTTTTGAGGAAAATGTAATGTCCTCATGTGACAAGGTAACGAGTGTAAGAATAAAACATCCATTTGCATATTGCTCAACCGGCTAATTAAATAGCTCCATTAGATATATTGCTTAATTTACTTGGTACAAACTGACCAAATATTAAATAATTTTCTTTTAAAAAAATGCAACGCTTTGTTTGGATGGTTGTAACCCATTGTATTATATTTCATATCATTTAAATTTATTATTATTAGGTAAGAATAAAACATCCATTTGCATATTTATCATTAGGTAAGAATAAAACATTCATTTTCACAACAATTAATTTGGTGTAATTATATCGTTATCTTAATTTTTTTTATTTAATAATTATATTTCATTTTTTACCCTAACTTTTCATAATTGTTCCGTCCTTACTATATGTTTTTTATTGGTTTATCATTTAAATTATGAATATGTGACATTACGTAATCATGGTGAACGAAACAATTTATTCAAACATATATTTATTAAAATATTAGTACAATACAACACAAAACCTTATGAAACAATATATAATAATTGTCCGAACAAAGTGTTACCCATTTGATCATAGATTTTCCAAGTAAAATATGGGAAAAAATTTAGCCAATAGTGTTTGTTTATACATATTGTCATTATTCGGCAAATATTTTTGGCAAATAACCCGAAATCTCAAATACTAGAAAAAATTAGTATTTGACCGAATCTCATTATGTGGATCTTTAAAAAATTCAAAGTCTACATCAATTTTTTTATCTGTTACGAAAAAAGACCCTCTATAGTAGTTGTTTGAGTTGTGTTACATATTTTTTTACGTGAACACCAAAGTAGTGACGAAATATTCAGCGAATATGAAAGTGATGATAGGATTGTTGATGAAAATAACGAATCATCAATTCAGAATAATAAAGTCATGTGCTTCGTCTATTTCACATTGTATGGAATGATGCTTGTTGCACTCACTTCTAACTATCACATTGCGTCAGTGTCATGGACACTACTTGTTATTTGTTGCAATGATGACCCAATTGACTTATTGCGGAAGTCATGTATCTTTTTACATAGACGATTTTATTTTGCTATATAATACAAACATATGATTAGTTTTGATAGTTTTTAAATTGAGAAACTTATATAAATATACTATAATAAAAAAATATTTACCATTTATAGCAATAATATTTCTTTTCTACTTGACCACTTTTAATTTATTTATAATACAAGTTTAATTCATATTACAAAGAATAATTTTTTATTCACAATAATATAAATTTTAATGATAAATAATTTATTTATCACACATTTTAATACATTTATAATACAATATATCAAATTTTTACTAAACAAATATAATATATTTTTAAAAATAAATATAATTCATATATATTGCGTAGATAATTTACTTTTAATACATACTGAAGATTTAACATAGTATTGTTATAAATGATAATAAATAAAAAATATTTTTAAAATCAGTAATTATTTATTAAAATGTATCAATTGTAATTTTTCCAAAATCTACGAGTATAAATTATATTTATTAAAAAGGTGAAATGTATTTCTCCAAACATTATGACTCTGCAGAAAACCCAACATTCCTTCGCCTCTCCGGTTATCGGTTCCCTCGTTGTTTTGGTAATAAGTAAGATTTCATCTTTTCTGCAAATCTAAGCAATTGAGTTTCCAGTATTATCAAATTGCGCCTTCAAATGAATCTGAATTGATTTCATATATGTTTTATGTAGCAGACTCTATTATGTTGTTGTTTTTGAGAACGAAGAGAAATCATAGTAATAGCATTCTAGGGCATTCAAAATTTGAACTTTGTACCGCTAACCCCATTTCCATTTGAGTATCTGGGTTCAAAATTTGAACTTTGTTTGTCTGAACTACTGTGTAAGTGGTGATTAGTAAATGGCAACTTGGATTTATGTGAAAACCCAAAGAAATAGGTACTTGAGTTTATGTGATGCAATGTTTAATTTTTATCTTGTGCGAAGGTTTTCTCTCTGGTCAATGAAGAAAGATCCAGATCTTGAAGCTGCATTACATAGAAATCGTAGATGGGTAGTTAATAATCAGATTAAGAACATTATTATGAGATGTCCTGACCAGGTTGCATCAGTAAAGTACCTGCAGAAGAAGTTTAAGACTCTTGATCTTCAAGGCAAAGCTTTAAATTGGCTTAAAAAGTACCCTTGTTGCTTTGAAGTCTACCTTGAGAATGATGAGTATTATTGTGGGATGACTAAGAGAATGATGTTTTTGGCTGTAAAGGATATGCAAGAACCGTTATACGCAGACCGATTAGCTAAGTTGATGATGACCCGTGATCAAAGGTTAAATGTTATGAAACTTAATGAACTGAGGAGAAATTTTGGATTTCCTGATGATTATTTGCTCAGAATTGTACCTAAGTACCCTCAAATATTTAGAGTTGTTAACCACACTGGGAGACGGAGTTCGATGGAGATAGAGCTCACAGCCTGGAATCCTGATTTAGCTATTTCTGCAATCGAAACAACGGCTAAAAAGGATGGTCTAGAGCCATGCTTTCCGTGCTCGTTGCCTCCAACTTGGGTCAAATCATTGGAAAGGTTTGAAGATTTTAATTCTACTCCATATATATCACCTTATTCAGGATTTGATGGTTTAGTGGAGGGTTCAAAGGAAATGGACAAGAGAACAGTGGGGTTGGTGCATGAATTGTTGTCATTGACCTTGTGGAAAAAAGCATCAATTTTCAAATTGGGCCATTTTAAAAGAGAATTATGTCTACCAGAGAAATTAAATGTTCTTCTGCTCAAACATCCTGGAATATTCTATGTTTCTAACAGATACCAGATCTATACAGTTCTCCTGAGGGAAGCATATAATGGGTCTGAACTGATCGAAAAGGATCCTCTTCTTGTTGTCAAGGAGAAGTTTGGTGAATTGATGCAGGAGGGACTCCATGAATATAATCGCAGACATTATCTATTAAATTTGGAGAAGAAGAGGAACAGAGGCATGATAATGCCAAAGCCAGAGAAAAGGAGGAACCAAAGCGACGAAACATCAGAACAAGATAAGGAGGGAGGAGATCTAGGTGGCATATTTGATCCGGAAGAGAGAAAGCGGTTTTACAAAGTTCTGTTTGATGACAATACTCCATAAGGAACGGAAGATGTAAACATATCCATATTGACATCACTTTATTTCTCTGATCTCCTTGTGCCTCTCCCTGTTGCCCTACCAAGAAAAGCTTATAAGATGAGCTAAAAGAATCAGCTAGGATCAGCTCCTTCCTTTCTCTCCTTACATATTTCTTTTCAGGTAAAGATTGGCTACTTCTGAATGATGATATATGTCTGCACCTAATCTGCTCAATTTATTTTGTTAACTGTCTTTTTGTTGTTGAGAGGTTCTGAGAGACTTGCAAACTGTTTCTTTTAATCTCAAGAAATATTTTGTCACTTACATAGTTCATTTTGCACCATTTTTGTATTTTATACTATTTGTGGTATTCTTAATGTAACATATCTTTTTCTTTTCTTCTAAGTTAAAACTTGGATGAAATTTGAAATATATACATTAAATATATAGCCATGCGTTTACTGTGGATTCTTCATGTAGGATTCCACTACTAAAGCATTCTTGAGCACCTTGAGATGTAAAAGTGGGCTTTCCGATTTGTTATTCCAAAAGCTGGGAGATATGATAGACATTATCTAGAAGTTCTACTTTAGTGATCAAATAGAAAATGTGTAATGATCACGTAGAAAATGTGTTCTATGGGCTAAAGTATTTTCTGTTAGGTAGTGGGTGGGAGATGTTCAAATTTCATCACTTCTCTCAGTTCAGTTAAAGGTGTAAATATAATTCTTAATGTCTTGCTCAAAGAGTTTTTTTTAAAGAAAGTGTAGGCTTGAATTTTGTTATTTTAATATTGTTTCAGTACTTGAAGTTGGGATGAGCCCTTAGATCTAATCAAAAGATTCTTCTTGAAATATTCTAGCCCCTATATCATAAAGAAGATTTTCGAAGTAGGACAGAGGGAAGATTCAAGGGCATTGGTAGTTTTCTTGTGCTATCATCAAATTTCCTTGCTATTTGAAATCTGTTCTTTGGTCTTGCTTTTTATGATATTGATTCCAAATAAGCATATAATGTCTGAATTTGTCCTATTTAACTTCTTCAGACTATCTTAACTAGGTCATATATGCAGTTATGATCAGATTGTTCAAAGACCAAGAGTTGGCTGTGGCTTCATTGACTAATTATAGCTTTTACATCGTGAAGACAGAAGTTTCCTTTAGTGGGTAAATTAACAAACATTTCTATGCATATTTGATATAGATAACCAATTACTGTAGTGAAAAGGGACCAATGGAGTAATATGTTTTCTGTTTCCTTTCTTTCCTTTACTTTGAAGAAGCGAGACGGGAAAAACCTGAAACGAAACCCACAATGTTAAGGCCTTCTTTCAACACCTTTGTAGTATAGGAGCTTGGTTTGGCCCTGTATATCTGGCCAATTAGTGACCATCTATTTTAGTTTTGCAATTGTGGCACTAATGGGATTCACTTTTCTTTCCTCTTTCTGATGGGTGTGAACATCAACTTGAAGGAGTTTGATCCCTATTTTATGTTCAATATTTCTGACGACTTGATTCCTCTGTTGATTTGTAATGTTTACTTCCACTTTGTTAATGTTGAAACAAATGTTAGGCTGAAGCTCTCGTGCTTTACAGTGGAAATACATTGATTGTTTCTCTACTCTGTTGAAGGAAGAGAGGGAAGACTACATACTATGCTCCCATTTGTAGGGGGGTTGACTCCAAGATATCTGAAGGATGATGAAATTTTTCTTGTGTGTGCCATATCTGTTTTTCCTCTGCTTTCTAGGACCTGTTTGCATCTGCTACTCCTGCTGTCTTACTTTGCACTCTTTATTGGTTGTGAAAGGGGGAAATAAACTAATTTCACTGTGCCAAATTGTTTTGATATTTGTCAAGAAACCATCCTTTCAGTCCCAAATTCAAGTTTTCCTCAACTCCTGTTTCAATTTAAACACAAATCAAGAACCCCACTTCAAATTTTCTAAAACCTACCACTAGGGACTCCTAATAAGTTCATGTGTTGTTTAAGAATCCTCTGCGGTTGAAAGAGCACTTATGTGGCATCGCTGGTGCATCACATATGGGTGTCTCCACCCACTTGACACTATCAAAACTAAGCCGCAAACTAAGGGGTGTCTGAGATTTACAGTGAAACAATTGATGTCATTGTCAAAACTTTTCAAAGCAAAGGGTGTCTTGGATATCACAATGGTGTTTCTGCTGTAATTGTTGGGTCCACTTCTTCCTCAGCTGTGTATTTTGGGAATTGTCCAAATTTCCAGTATACTCTTCTGTGCTTACTCCACCCAAAGCTGGGGCAAAAGGAGGATAGGGTCATCGGCTATAATGGCGCTGAGGAATTGATTACCCATATGATTCAGTCTGGGGCTAAAGGGAGGTCTTGGCAGGTATTGATGAGAATCTTGGAAAAAGATGGAATCTTGGGATTCTATGCTGGATATAGTGCTACATTGTTGAGGAATTTCTCTGCTGGGGCCTTGAGTTATTCATTGTTTGATTAACTCAAGGGAGCGTTTGGAGCCATTTCAGAGTGTTTGTTGTGGGGCACTGGCTGGTGCAATATCAGCTTCACTAACAATGCTTTTAGATGTGGTGAAGACTAGGTCGATGACTCAATTTGATTCTGAACCTGCCAATAAGGTTGATGTTGCTATGGTTACTGGCGTCTTGGCTACTGTTAGACAGATTTTGGAAGGAGAAAGGTGAACTGGTTTTTCAATGGGAATGGGCCCTAGAGTATTTCATAGTGCTTGTTTTTCAGCTCTGGGGTACTTTGCATTTGAAACAGCTAGGTGTACGATTCGGGATCAGTATCTGAAGCATAAGGAGTTAGAGACTTTGGTTCCTGCAGAAGCGCATATGCATCCCAGGTCGATTTGAGTGTACGGGTGTGGTTCTTAAATTCAGTTATTAAACTTTTGGTAAGTGCTCTTCTTTCTTATTGTTTTCTAATCATATCTCTGTAGTTAGTGTCTTTACAAGTTGGAACCTTACAAATTGGCTTACAAGAATGTCTCTGGATTCAGTTTGCTAATATTAGACGGATATATATATCTACTTGTCTGCTTTTTTTCTCTCTCTTACATAAGACAAACAATTGAGTGAAGATCTTACATAGTCCATTTATTTTCAGAAATCAACTAATCAAAACTAATTAAGTGCTTGTCTTCTAATTATGTTCGACACTTGAGTAATAGTCTAGTATCTGCTTACTTGATTGAAAATGTGAGAACATCAATCTACTGTTGGATAATTAATGTATGCGTGATGAAGTAGCGCAAGAGAATGCCTTATTTGGGAGCTTCTCAATGATAGCTTTAAATATAATGAAAATGAACCACAAAAGATGGAACTGATAGCATTAGGGTAACACAATAAGAAAGATGGTTAAGAATACTATTGGTCGGCTTGCTAGTTGACAGAATGATTTTGCCACATAATTCTTCAGAAGAAATAAGGAAATTTTTCAGCTAGCCAGTTATGTTGTTTTGCACCTGACCTTTTAGAGGACAATTTGGAAGGAGAGGCCGCAATATATTTTCTCTGATGGACACTATTACAAGTTAACCTTGGGGAATACCAGACATTGCGTTTAGTATGATTGGAAGTGCATCGTTTTCTGCTTGTGCATACTACAATTTCATCTTAATGCTATCTTTTGAATAAAAATGTGTTCTTTCA
This sequence comes from Solanum sitiens, assembly GCA_016801875.1. Classification (NCBI taxonomy): domain Eukaryota; kingdom Viridiplantae; phylum Streptophyta; class Magnoliopsida; order Solanales; family Solanaceae; genus Solanum; species Solanum sitiens. Next base: position 407,518 of record JABWTJ010000260.1, read on the forward strand.
AGAATAAAAAATATAATGTGAAAGTGCATCTTTGCACATTTATTTGTTGGAATCCTGCATGTATTGGCTAACAGATGGACTTGGCAGCTCAGTTTGGTCACTGAGACTTCAGGGGATGATTATGATGTGGATTGCACTTTCTCATATTTCTATAGTTTAGAGTACATTTTCGATGAAATGGAAATGAGACACAGTATTTCTTCAATTGTTAAGGAACATAGACCGAAATCTTTGTTCATTGTTTCTAACAAAACCGATCACTGACGGCTTAACCAGCTGTGAAATATTGCATCCACAACATTTTGCTGAAGTGTTCCATCACTGGCCCCTTTGATATTGCATCATCAACTTGTATTAGAACATAGTGTTCCTTAACATTGAAGTTCGTTTGGGGTCTGTGATCTGATATCACCCATCAGTAGAATATTTATCTTTTCTAGTGATCGTCTAGAAATATGGTCAAGGGGGCAGAATTCACCTTTTTAGAGAGGAGGTGGAGAGGGGGATTTAACGTGATTAACTCTTTATATAAGTTAAATACCACTAAATGTTAGGATGAGGTTAGCGTTATAGTTCACATAGTATTAACTGGAGAAATATTCTCTGGTTCTCTTTATTTTTTCCTATGTCTGAGAAGATCATTGCATACACTTAGCAGCGGTAATCAACAAATTACCACGAACCACTGTGATTCAGCTTATGGGGCCTATAAACTTCTTTCTTTTTATTTTTAATGCTGAAGCCTACTGAAACCATCTTGTGGCATATATTGCTTCTCAATAAAGAATAATCATCATAGGAGCTTTCATTCTGGAGAAATAGTACAACTGAAATTCATGTCCATAATTCCTACATGGACTTCAGAAAAAAAAAATGAAAATACTTTGACAGTCATCTATCCTGTACTCTTTAGAAACATGCTTTGCCCTTAATAAAGTTGTGCACTGTGCTGAAAGATAACTTTACTTGACTTCACAATTCCTGATACCAATGTTCTTAGAGTTTTCAATGTAAAAAATAAGTGGCTTAGAATTCGAATCAAGAGGATCCATAAACCTTTTTATGATAAGGAAAACTCAACTAAACCATTGGACCAAGGGTCTTACTTGAGAATCAATAAATGGGATCATGGCTATTTGTAATCAGTATTCCACCTTGTCTTTTGTATTAGCAGACTTTCTAAGATATACCCCCCCCCCTCCCGTTCCCAATTTATGTGTAGTTTGACTCATGGAGTTTAAGAACTATGGGAAGATTTTGCAAAGTTCCATAACTAGCCTTAAATATTTAAATAGGAACACTTTTGTGTACTTTTTGCCAAATAAGTGGACTTTTGGCAAAAAGTCCACAAAAGTGTTGATGTACTTTATAGAGTTGATTGATCTTCCTTGTGGTGATCCTACTTAACTAGCTTTTGGGTTCTCTTTCTATGGTAACAACTGGTACTGGTTTCCTTGAACATCTGTTTGTTCAGTATTATATGTTTATTCTGAACCCCCCCCCCCCCCAAAATGCTAAAAGTTCACATCATTTTTTGTTCTATTAAAAGCTTAACACTAGCGTAAATTGCAGTGAATTCAGAATATTACTTTTGCGTAAAATTGATATGAATAAGTATGTTATCAATTTTTATGTCAAATCAACCTTGTGCCATTTGATTATGCAAAGCAGTTCTATATTCAACCATATGGTTGTACTAAGCTAAGAGAATTGGTCAAACTTGGATAGGAGCACAACGTGTGCATGACAGACAGACGATTGACCTACCAAACCACTCCCAAACCATTTTTTCTTGAGAAGTTGAGCCCTTTTCCCCCTGACTATACAACCTTTTAATTAGAAATGCTATGTTATGTTTCGATAAAAGATTATCTTACTCGATATATCCACAACTTATTGGTGTTAATCGAGCTGAAATGAAAGAGCAAAATGGATTGTTCACCAGGAAAATGTGAAGAGCCACATCATAAACCAATAAAAGCTCTTAGTATGTTTCTTTTATTCTTCCCAGTCATTCTACTAAAGAAAAGGCAATGTGCATATGTGATGATTATGTGTTTAGTGCTTTCATTAGCAGAAAAAAAAGAAGTTATTTTCTTAATAGCTATGCCTTTTGCTGAGATATGTAATTATTTTAACAAGTTCTGCTGTATGTTTTGGTTGGTTGATTGATTCTTATACTAATAATAATATGTTGATTCATTAATGACCTTTATTTTCTTTTGTAGATGCATTGGTAGTAGCAGCAAGCCCTGTTCGGGATTTCTCCTCATCAATCCTCACGCTGCAAGATAATTTCTTTTATCTTGGCTCTGTTGCCATTACAGACTCTCCACGACTCGTACTTACTACTTGTATCACATTGGAACTGCAGAAAATGCTCACTGAGTGCCAACAATGAGACGATTAGCCAAGTTCTAATCGATTGGACAAAAGTCATGGCTCGATTTTACAATGTCCTTGCTACTACCATCTAATGGTACTAACGCTAGCTGTAGTACAGTAGGGGTGACCGGGAGTTGCAGGTTTAAATAATTTTTCTTGCTAAATTTTGATATGAAGTCACAGGATTCATAATAAATAAATAGCAAAAAGCATTAACAGTTAAACTTTCGAACCTTTCAAGAAAAGCATTTTTAGATTGTCAACCTTATTTCAGATTACTAGTTAATGTTCAGAGTAGAAACATATTATTGTACATCTTTATTGTAATATGATTACGTAAACTTTATACTATAGTGTACACATTTATAAAACTTATTACATAAATTTTGTACTTTTCAACAAGGTGGATACTGGATAGTACTCCAAAAGTTGTGCTCTTAATTGGAAATAATTAATCTTATACTTCTCATTTTATCTTCGGAAAATTTTTACCCGCATCGGGTGTTTATATCAAGTCAATGCAAAATGCATTATTACGTGATTTATTGAAGAAAAATGAACTATAAATTTAAACATATGACATGCATGTATTGGCTTGGTGTAAATATCCCGTGCGGTTAAGAATCAAACATTTAAACAATCCTTCATACATTAACTGTCGCCCCACCCCACCCCCGACATGTGGAGTTATTAGGTTCCATAGGAATAGAGTTATTCAACAAAATTACTCGATAGATATTAGATTTTTTTTTTAATCATTCTGAATAATGGTATCAAATAGATGGATTGAGCTGAATTTGAGAAGAATAAAATAAGTTGAACTTATAAATAAGTGGGTTGATAGTCCTCCCACTTTGTTGTGTCTGAAATTTTATATATATATATATATATATATATATATATATATATATATATATATATAATTTGTTAGATTATTGTATTTGTATTTTTTTAGTCTTTTATGACTTGTTAAACTTGTCTTGGATTATGATTTATCTTTTGTTATATTTCCAAAGTTATTTTCTGCATTATTTTTGTTAGACTTATTTAATCACATTAGATTTTATCATATTTGATTATTGTATTTAGATTTGTTTTATAATTACTGTCACCATGACTTTTAAAAACAAAACTAGATAGTTACAATGTATCTAAATTTCATGTGGTGATAGGTCAAGTAGTCGAGGTTATCGAAACTCAAAGCTCAAAGGGGAGGCAAATATGGCTTAGAAAAAAAATGAATATGTAATGTAATGAAGCAAAGTTATCACTTATGAATGTAACAAAATTTAGTAGCTTTCACATAGATCTTTTATTTGTGTTAAAGATGTATTTATTATTTAATATTTATGGAATAATTTATTAAGAAACTAATCAGTTTCATTTTTAGAATATATAAACTCAAAATAATAGTATCGTCTTAAGTATTGTATGAAACATGTCAAGTTTAAGAAGATCTCAAGTATTCTGACTAAATAGAAAGCAAGAATCAATGTAAATATCATAGAATTTGAATAATATTAAAAATTTAAAATTTAATAATCCATACGGTAAGAGCTCGCTTTTTGAAAGAACTAGAAAGACTTAGAATTGGAAAGAAATCGTTTTTTGGAAATAATCAAATTTGAAAAATTTGACAAAGTTAAGCTAAGTATGAGTTTTAAGTCGACTTCAAATGACCATAACTCCTAACTCAGGATGAGTTAGGTGTGCTACCCGATACTGTAGGAAAGATGTTTGAATTATCTTTTCATCGCCATCGAGTTTGCGTAATTCGAGTTTGTATGAGGGAGATATGTCCATTCGAAGTTGTGTTGTCTAGATAAGGAAAGTCAAAACCTGATTTTAGAAGGGTATTATGGTCTTTTCACTACCCAATTAATTAAATTCGTTTTTGGTAATTAAGTTGGGACAAAACTGATTGGACTCAATATAAGCTTTATAAAAATAAGTTGGGGTTTTGAGAGAAGAAAAAATAAGAGGAGAAAGTGGACAGAATTAAGACGTTCGTTGAGGTTTTTGCGTTTTGTTGTCGATTTTCGCTGAGTTTAATCCATAAGAGGTATGTAAGCTTCCATAGTATTGGGTTTGTTCTTCCACATGCCAATAATGTTATTTTCAACGAAATTTTATTCTTGAAGTTGAAAGATTAGAGTTCTTGATGAGTTCTTGAGAAGTGTAACTGAAGTTCATCATAAATCTTGTTGTGTTGATTTTTTTTTTTAATGATTTCTTGAGATGGAAGTGAGTGTTTTGAGGTATGTAATGAGTAGATTAGATTGTACTTATGTTATGTAATCAAACCTAAGTGATTGGGGAAGAAACAGTTCAATTCCAGACGAGTTAGGGTGAGAAAACGAGAAAGGAAATTCATCAGGTTTTCTAGGTTGGGACCTGGAGCATCGCGCCGGCCAATGCGCCCCAATTTATGCTATGAAGTTTAGGTGTTGGCGCTCCGCACCACTCAGTGCGTCAGGGTCGCCTGCCCCGTCCAGTTTGCAATCGGGTGCTCCGTTTGAGTTCTTTCGAAAGGTACCTTCATTCATTTTCAATTCTAACTACTCTAAGCAACTTCTAAACACCTTGAATCATTCTAAGTTTTGAGAATTCTTTCTGACATTCTAAGAAGAACTACAACTTCTAGTAACTTGTTTCAAGACTAGAGCAAGTGAGTATACGAATGAGGAGAATGTACTCATAATTCTACTTTATCATCACGAGATCTTTTATATCATGAACCATAACTCTTGAATTCATAATTCACATTCAAGAGAGAGTTAAGACTAGAGTTCAAGAAAGCCTTTGAGTTCAATTGTGAATCCTTTGAGATCAACTATCGATTTGAGTTAAGTTTTGAGAAAGTAAGTACGAGAATGAGAAAAGTCGTATACTCAAGTTCCATATTGTATATAGACCTTTGAGTCAAATCGTTCATGCCTATAAATTCTGCATAGATTCCATAAATTGAGTATCATTGAGAGAAGTAGTATTTCAAGTTCTAAGTCCTGAGTCTCGAGTTCCTAACCTTTTTGAGATTATATTCCTAATCATGGGACTACTACATGTTACCCATGAAGTCCTTGAATTGAGTGTCCATACCCATAGTTCTGCATGAACCCTCTGAATTAAACATTCATAAAGCGAGTATTATTATTGAAGTTCTTGAGTTTTGAGTTGTTGAGTCTCGAGTATTGAGTTCTAGTTACGGCTACTGAAAACCTTGAATTGAGTCGTTCACATCCATAATTCGACATGAACTTTATTTCGAGAAGTTTTTTACAATATTTTAAAACTTCTTTTAAGACTTGAGCATTGAGTTGAGTAAGAGTAAGAGTGAAGTTCATTTCTTCAAAAGATTATATGGGCACTAAATATTTCCAAGAGTAAAATGTTTTCACATTTAGACAAGAGAGGAAGCACTGATTTTCAAGAGAGCTTTTATGCTAGTTTTTGAGTAATTATCTCAAACCACAAAAAGAGTTGTGTTTTTTTAAAAAAACATATAAGTTTTGTATATCTTTAGAGTAGTATTGAGCACCGATATTGGAACGAGTTCAGACAACTGAAGTCTTCATAAACCATGTAGCCAACGTGGATAGCAAGGGTCATACTTTTTAGATGATTCCTTAGTGCTTTTAGCACAAACTAGTGGATCCACTTAGTTGAGAGGTTTTATACCTTGACAAAGTATAGGAAAATTCTAACATCATGGATGAAACATTTTATTATCACATAGTTCATTGCTATGGTTGTTGGTTAGAGAAACTTCCACAAAGTAATATTGTATTTTTATATACACACTGAGTATTATTGTATTATTCAATACATTAAGTTGCTATCTACTGTTTTATAGCTTTCCATATATATTGCATCTTTTACAATTGTTTTATCCATGAGTATTATCTTGAGTGGATCAGTCTTCATTGTGTCGAGTACCTTATTGTTGAGTTTCAGTGAGTTGAGAACCTTATTACTCAGTTGAATTGAGTATCTTATCATTGATTACTTTTGAGTTGAGTAAGTTTGAGTAGATTTGAGTATCCTTGAGTATTCTTTAAGTTGAGCAAGTTTGAAAAGAGGTAAGTATATTTCTTTTTTATCAAGTTCAAGTTTATGTTATGCTTTAGAATTTTCTTTACATGCTTCGTACATTATGAGACATTTGACCTGCATCGTTTCATGATACAAATATATGTATTCATGGTCATCAACAGGAGATTCGTTGATACCGCATGGCGTTTGACTTAGCTATGGTGAGTCTCACTGCTTTCGGAGGATTTCATTTACTATTCAGTTTTGTTAGGATGTCGTGATTTTTGTCTCGAGTTCCATCTTTGTCATTAGAGACTTCATAGATAGAAAGTAAAGTTTCGAAAGTCTGTTCATTAATTTGTTAAATGTTTCAAAGACTTAAGTTGCCTATTTTATGACGAGTTGAATAATTTATTAAATTCATAGTTTTCACTTGAGTTAAATCTTGTATTTGAATTTCATGAAATTTTATTCAATTTTAAAACTTTGTATGCTTGAGTTAGTCTTTCGGTTATAGTCAGGCCAGGATGAGGGTTCGCCTGAGGATCAATAATAATTCTCGAGTGTCGACCACGTTCATGATGTAGGCTCGAATCGTGACGTATACACTATCATTATTATCTTGGTAGATACCCAATGGGCACAAAAAAGTTTTTTGTGTTATTTTGTTGGCAAGTAACTCAATATTAAATGTTACTTGTCTATTTAAATAAATATCATAGTGTCATTTGCATTTTTATAGCAATGAGTTTAAATATACAGATTTACTTGCCTTATTATCCTAAGCTTATTTATACCTTATAAGCAAATAATTTTAAGAATACAGATTTACTAGCCTTATATAAATTAATACCATAAGTCTATTTGTATTTTTTGGTAAGTAATTTATAAATTATAGATTTACTAGCCTTATATGAATTAATATCATAATTTCATTATTTTTTTAGACTCTATATAAGGTTCTGAATGGTATTAACATTTCATACTTTCATATCATACAAAAGTTCAATAGTGAAGAAAAATGAAGAGTTTCATTATGTCTTTTCTTTTCGCTATGACAATTTTTTTCACTTTGTTTAATCATTCACTAGGTATGCATTTTTTCCTTCAATGCATATGGAGTTTTTTATCTACAATCATGCGTTCAAATATTTATTTTCATCATTCATCTTTTTAATCATATCGTTAATATGTGGTCTTCTCATTGTTTTATTTTAGGTGATCCTAAATTTTGCCCAGGAACTTTCACAGCTAATGACGTATGTGCTAACATTGATTGTGGAATTCTAGCTCTATCTCAATGGCCAGCAAGTAAAATGCCTCATAGTTGTACTTGTGCTGCTTCAGGAAGTAGTCAAAGTCTTTGTACCTGTCAAATTGTTTGTTAAGCAAATAATGAAATGAAAGTATTTATTATTGATGTTGATTGAATAATTATATATGTCTATTTTAAATTTCAAAAATAAATAAAAACACACACATATATATATATGTATATATTATGTATATATGTGCACACACACCAAACTATATCTTAAATGATAAATTGTTACAATTTGTATGACATGATGATATTATGAACAATATATGACAATTCTATATATATGTTACGTGACATATATGGAAAGAACAAAATAAAAAATTGATTTAATAGAAATATTTATCTTCAAATCTTATATCTAAACATGACATTAGCTAATGAAATTGATAAATTATTAAGCAAAATTCTAATTTAAAAGTCAAGACTCAAAGAAATGTTACTTTTAGAGAAATCTTATATAATACTCATTAAATAATATTTTTTTGGGATAATTTGTATATATCTATTATAAAGGAATAAATTTAAATACCCAAAGTTATTTTAGATATATAATAGTCCATTATTATAAAAGGTCAAAAAATATATCAACAAACTGAGCTATTATAAAAAAAATTAACTATATTACATTCTCTCAGGGAAAAATATAAAGAAAAATTTATATTAATCTCCATATATTTTTTCTGCTTCTAATTGTTTTCTTTTAGATTTTTTTACTTATATATATTTATTGGACTAGTATATATTCTTTTATTATATAAGAGAGAGTTACTAAAGCAGACACATTTCTATCGATGTGCCTTTTTCAGCGTCTTTCTGGAAAAAAAATTTAAATTATTTCTTTTATTCTACTTTAATTTAATTAGTGTATAATTTTTTTGAAATTATGAAAACTTTTTTTAGCTAAGACTTTTAAAATCGACATACCTGTTTCAGCATGTTTTAAAAAAACTTCAAAAATTTATTGCTTTTGCTTTACTTAATTTAATTAGTGTATAATTTTTTTGAAATTATAGAATCATTTTTAGTTCTGACTTTTGGTTCTCCATTGACGTGCCTGCTTCAACATGTTGCTGAAAAAATAATTAAAAATTATTTTTTTGTTCTACTTTAATTTAATTAATGTATAATTTTTTTTCAAAATTATGAAATTCCTTTTAAATAATGGCTTTTAAAAATTGACGTGCCTCCTTCAGCGCGTTTCAGCTTTTTTTTTAAAAAAAATTGTTTCTTTTGTTCTACTTTATTTTATAGTGTATATGTAATGACCCGGAAGGCCATTTTTCTACAAATTTAAATTATTTGTATAATCGAAGTTATTTAATTGAAGAATAATTGTAGATAATTGAATTAATCCATAGTTAGTGGGCTAAAGTATCTATTTGTTCAAAACTCTATACTATTAAGGTCAGATATTAAAAGAATAAGTTAGTGGGTTTTATCAGTTTTAATAAACTATTAATTTAGAAAAGAGAAAGAGAGTGTGCGGCTGTTGAAAGAGAATAAGGAGCAACGGAACGAAAATTTACCTGTGGCGTCGTCGATCACGAGTGCAGGTATGTGCTTTTAATGAATGGAAATTTTGGATGGATTACCTGCATGAATACACAATATTATAATTATATATATAGGAATGTTAGTATATGATGGGTAGAAAGAGAAAGAAGACTTAATTTATCTATTTTAGAATTATTAATTATTTTTTTTTATAACAATGTGGTTGTTGTTAAAAGAAAAAAATTAATCATGGGTAATGATTGTCTGGAAATATGAACCAATGTAAATGGAAAATATTGTGGGTATATTATTATTATTTTTAGTTGATTTCTAATTGTCACATTATTAAATTGAAAATTTAATGATTTGTTTATTATTAATGTTATGTGTATTGTTGGATCATTGGGAAAAGAAAAAAAAAATATAATAAATGTTGGTCATAAATGGATTGAAAGGAAATAGGCTTCTGCGTGGGTCCCTGGAAATTTTTGTGATTGTTTTTTTTTTTCATTTAGAGTATTATAATAGGTGTTGATTGATGTGCATATGTGGATAGCAATTAGGAAATTAGGAAGAGTAGATCCGGTGGGTGCAAATGAATTTTTGGGATTTTGAGGTTGTGTTAGTTCCGTGAGTGCTTAGTTATTTGGTAAAAATTTTATTATTATAACATTATGAGTAAAGTTTGGGTATGTAGAATAGATGATTAAATATTATCTATTGACTCATACAAATTCGAATTATGATATTGAAAGAAAAAAAAAGAATTGAAACATAACCATAAGCTTGAAACTTAGGAACCTGATTATAAATTTGGTTGAATTTTTAAGATTAAGATTAAACACATATTAATGGGGGTGTTGTTAGTTCCGAAACCTTATAGTGAATATATATACTTGGATAGGTTGCATCGATTCGGAAGCACAACGGAAAGAGAAGGCTCAAGTCCCGGGATGATCATTTAATTGGCTAAGGCAAGTGAATTTCTAAGCTCTTGTTAAGCGTGTGAAATTCGTGTATTTCCTTGTGTGGTGTTGAGAATGATTTGGAGACTTGTTGTTTATTTGTTGGTGTTGTATTCCTTGTTGCAAATTGTGTTTTGTTATCAAAATGACTATCTCCTCATTTTTATTTGAGCATGTAATTTGCACTACATCTGAAACATGGTGGTGATAAGAGTTATGTGATAAGAGGATGTACCATTTCGAGGGTCGTATCGCGCGCCGCGATGAATATTATATTTCGAGGGACGTATCGCGCGCCGCGATGGTTACTATTATCGAGGGTCGTGTCGTGCACCGCGACAGATATGTCCCCCATGGGTCCCAGACTGAGAGACAGCGGGTGTGTATCGTTAGGGAAGACATGCATCACTAAACTTGACATTGCATCTCATGGCATTACACATTTTTATTATTGATGAACTTGAACACGTGTTTTGCTGATCTTGTGAAAGTTTCTCTGTGAAAAATTGTGACTGTTGAATATTGAGTTGTTATTGAGAATATGTAAACTGATAGAGTGTGGTTATTGAGTTGTGTGTCTGGTAAACTGTGAACTGTTAGGCTGTAGCATGGAGGTTTAGATAGGGTGTGAGGAGTACCCGTATTTTGTTCACTTAACTTGTGTTTAGAGGTTTCCTTGTTGGGTACCGCGTGGTTTGATACTCACCCCTTGCTTCTACAATTTTTTTTTGTAGGTTACGAGCCTGGATCTTTGTGATACCTCTCATTCTTTTCGTTTCCGAGGCATCTTGTGGAGGATTGTGAGGTAGCTGCTTGTCATCTCAGCGAACTTTCCTACTCTATTTTATGACTTTGTTTTTACTTGAAAGACAACTTCATTTTAGACTTCTATTTCATTTCACTTCTAAATTTACATTAGAGGCTTGTGCACGTGACAACCTGGTTTTGGGGATTGAATTAATATGACTTGGTTTCGTAATAGACATTGTTGTTTGATTGTTATTTACTTCCGCACTTTATTAGATATTGGGTTTTAGGCTGACTTGTCTTGGTGGGATAAGACGAGTGCCATCACACCCATTTTTGGATCGTGACAGAAATAGTATCAGAGCCCCAGGTTCATAGGCCTCACGTGTATACAAGCCGAGTCTACATAGAGTCTCAAGGATCAGTACGAAGACGTCTGTACTTATCTCTGAGAGGCTAATAGATTATTAGGAAACTTTCTTTTTGTTCATTCTTTCTTATCGTGCGTGGTTACCTTCTTTAGTACCGAGTCATTGTATACTCTTTTGACAGATGACGAGGAATAGAGCTAATGTTACTGGTGGTAGAGGGGGGGCACTTCCCGAGGCAGTTGTTGAGGCCCCAGCTAGGGGTAGGGGTAGAGCTCAAGCTAGAGGACGTGCTCGTGGTACGACAGTAGCCAGAGGTCGTGGCCGTGGAGCAGCACCAGTGAGAGGTCGTGCTAGAGAGGTCTCTCCAGAGCCTCAGGTTGATGACAGAGAGAACCAAGTTCCTCCCGAGCCTGTAGTCACACCTTTGCTTCAGGATACACTATTGAGGGTGTTAAGTGTGCTAAAGGGATTTTCTCAGGGTGGTGGTGCGACTACCACACCACATGACTCTCGTACTAGAGGGGGGGCTCAGATCCAAGAGCAGCAGCAAGCTCCAGTTGTTCAGGATGCGATAGGGCAGCTACCAGTGGATCCCGCAGTTCCATTTTAATGTTGCACCAGCAGTTGGGGGTCAAGTTGCACCGGTGGTTGTTCTGACAGAGGATGAGCAGCGTAGGTATGAGAGATTTCGAAAGATGGACCCATTTCAGTTTCAGGGTGGGAAGAGCGAGGACGCTCATGAGTTTCTGACTACATGCCGAGAGTTGCTAGAGGTGGTTGGATTAGCTGAGTCACATGGGGTTCAATATGCTACACTCCAGCTTCGTGGACCAGTGAGAGAGTGGTGGAGGACTTATTTGAGGGGTTTGCCAGTTGGATCTCCTCGAGTGACTTGGAAGCAGTTTGCTAGTGCATTCCATGATCGTTTTATCTCTTGGAGCGTGAGAGAGGAGAGTCGCTTGAGATTTGAGAGTCTGAAACAGGATGGTTTATCGGTTACCAAGTATGAGGCGCATTTTTGTCACTTGTCTAGGCATGCGTTGGCCATTATTCCGTTGGCCATTATTCCAGATGAGACAGAAAAAATCCACAGATTTGTGAGGGGATTGACTTTCTCTATCAGGTCAGCTGTGTTTTGGGCATCTAGAGAGGGGGCTTCTTTCCAGTCTATTGTGAGCGCTGCCAAAGAGGCGGAATTGATGGAGAGAGAGGAGTTTGGGGACCCTAAAAGGTCCCTTACATCAGGTCAGTTTCATGGTGCCTCATCTGGAGGTAGGGGATCACAGAGAGTGAGTGGTTCCTTTCAGCAACGGGGGCCTATTCATGCATCTATGCCGACATTTCAGGGTGGTCAGACATCTAGGGGTTCTTATAGCCCGGGTCAGGGCTCGTACGGTTCACAGCAGCGACCTACAGGGCGAGGCAATTATAGTGGGTTTTCAGGGCCCACACAGAAGTTCCCAGGTCAGAGATTTTGTTTTACTTGTGGAGATCCTGATCACCTAATGCGGCAGTGTACTTCTCAAATGGGTCGTGGTGGGCCTCGACCTAATTCTTCATTCCAGACTAGACCACCAGCACCACATGGTAGAGGTTGTGGCAGAGTTCAGTCAGGTAGAGGTGATGGAGTTTCTAGTAGTGGTGTTGCAGCTCAGCAGAGTAGGGGTAGAGGTACCACCCAGGCTGGAGGTGGACGAGGAGGCCACTGTTATGCTTTCCCGGGGAGACCTGAGGCGGAGACCTCTGATGTTGTTATTACAGGTATCATCCCTTATGCCATCGACCTGCGTCTGTATTGTTTGATCCAGGGTCTACATTCTCTTATGTGTCTACGTATTTTGCTGCTGAATTTGATATGATATGTGATAGTATGACTGTACCTATTCGTGTTTCTACACCCGTGGGTAAGCCCTTAGTGGTGGATCGAGTGTATCGATCCTGTCTTATTTCTTTGGCTGGGTATGACACTTGGGTAGACTTAATCATTCTGGGGATGGTAGACTTTGATGTTATCTTGGGTATGGATTGGCTTTCTCCTTATCATGATGTCCTTGATTGTAATGCTAAGACTGTGACTTTAGCAATGCCTGGTGTTCCGAGGGTTGAGTGGAAGAGTGTTAGTGGTTCTTATCCTAGCAAGGTCATCTCTTTTATCCGTGCTCAGAGATTGGTGGAGAGGGGGTGTTTGTCTTACTTAGCTTTTATTCGGGATACTAGTGTTGAACCACCTCCCATGGACTCTGTTCCCGTGGTTCAGGAGTTTCTCGATGTATTTCCTTCTGATCTTCCAGGTATTCCTCCTGATAGGGATATTAATTTTGCTATTGATTTGGAGCCGGGCACTAAGCCTATTTCTATCCCTCCATACCGTATGGCTCCAGCAGAGTTGAAAGAGTTGAAGGATCAGTTGCAGGATTTATTGAGTAAGGGTTTTATTCGCCCTAGTGTGTCACCTTGGGGTGACCCTGTATTGTTTGTGAAGAAAAAGGATGGGACTATGAGGATGTGTATTGATTACAGACAGTTGAACAAGGTAACGGTGAAGAATAAGTGTCCTCTTCCGCGTATTGATGACTTATTTGATCAGCTACAGGGAGCATCATTGTTCTCTAAGATTGACTTGAGGTCTGGGTATCATCAGTGGAAGATTAGGGCATCAGATATCCCTAAGACAGCTTTTCGGACCCGGTATGGACATTATGAGTTCCTAGTGATGTCCTTCGGATTGACTAACGCCCCTGCAGCATTCATGGAGTTGATGAATGGGGTGTTTCGACCATACCTTGATTTTTTTGTGATTATTTTCATTGATGACATCTTGGTTTACTCCAAAACTGAGGAGGACCATGTTCGACACTTGAGGATTGTACTTCAGAGGTTGAGAGAAGAGAAGTTGTATGCCAAGTTCTCAAAGTGTAAGTTCTGGCTTACTTCTGTGGCATTTTTGGGACACGTGGTGTCCAAGGAGGGTATTAGAGTAGATCCGGCCAAGATTGAGGCAGTTAGAGGCTGGACGCGACCTACTTTACCTACTGAGATTAGGAGTTTTGTGGGATTGGCAGGCTATTATCGATGATTTGTTCAGATTTTCTCTACTATTGTAGCTCCATTGACTAGATTGACTCGACAGGATGTAGGTTTTCAGTGGTCTGATTAGTGTGAGCAGAGCTTGCAAAGCTCAAGACTTTGTTGACTTCAGATCCTGTGTTGACTCTACCTGAGGAGGGTGTAGACTTTACTGTGTATTGTGATGCTTCAGGAGTTGGATTGGGTGGTGTGTTGATGCATAAGGGGAAAGTGATTGCTTATGCTTCTAGGCAGTTGAAATCCCATGAGAAGAACTACCCTACTCATAATTTGGAGTTGGCGGTTGTGGTATTTGTACTTAAGTTATGGCGTCATTATTTGTATGGGGTACATTGTGAGATCTTCACTGATCATCAGAGTCTTCAGTATATCTTTAGTCAAAGGGATTTGAACTTGAGGCAACGGAGATGGCTTGAGTTGCTGAAGGACTATGATGTGACCATTCTGTATCATCTAGGAAAGGCCAATGTTGTGGCCGATGCTCTGAGTAGGAAGACTCCTAGCATGGGGAGTCTTGCAGCGCTTAGTATTGAGGAGAGACCATTGGCTAGGGATGTGCAGATATTAGCTAACAGTCTTGTCCGCTTGCAGGTTTCAGAGGAGAGTGATGGGATGATTGCTTTTATTGAGGCACGGTCTTCTTTAGTCGAACAGATCCGTGCACACCAGTTTGATGATGAAAAATTATGTCTCATTCGAGACAAAGTATTGAGAGGGGAAGTTAAGGAGGCCGTAATTGATTCTGATAGGGTCTTGCGGATCAGAGGCAGGATTTGTGTGCCCAAGACAGGCGATTTGATTAGATTGATTCTTGAGGAGGCCCATTGTTCTCGGTATTCCATCCATCCGGGAGCGGCGAAGATGTATCATGATCTAAGTCAGCATTACTAGTGGTGTGGGATGAAGAGGGATATTTTAGACTTTGTTTCGAGGTGTTTGACTTGCCAGCAGGTCAAGTGTGAGCACCAGCGGCCCGGGGGTGTATCTCAGAGGATGCCTATTCCTACTTGGAAGTGGGTGCGGATTACCATGGACTTTGTTGTGGGTTTGCCTACCACAGTGGATGGTTATGACTCTATTTGGGTCGTTGTTGATAGGCTGACCAAGTCTGCCCACTTCATTCCAGTTCGGGTGAAGTATACGACAGAAAAGTTAGCCGAGCTATATATCAGTCAGATTGTGCGACTACATGGAGTTCCTGTTTCTATCATATCGGATCGAGGTTCACTATTTACTTCTCACTTTTGGAAGGCATTACAACATGGTCTGGGTACCCAGTTAGATATGAGTACAACCTTTCACCCTCAGACAGATGGTCAGTCTGAGCGGACGATTCAGGTGTTGGAAGATATGCTTCGAGCATGTGTGATCGATTTCGGTGCTAGATGGGATCGACATTTACCCTTAGCAGAGTTTTCCTACAATAACAGTTATTACTCTAGTATCCAGATGGCCCCATTTGAGGCATTGTATGGCAGAAGGTGTAGATTTCCGATTGGTTGGTTTGATTCGGCGGAGATGGACTCTTTGGATACAGACTTGCTTGGAGATGCTATGGAGCAAGTCCGTATAATTCAATATAGACTATTGACAGCTCAGAGTCGACAGAAGAGTTATGCAGATCGGAGAGTTAGAGCCTTAGCGTTTATGGAGGGTGATCATGTTTGGCTCCGAGTATCACCCATGAAGGGTGTGATGAGGTTCGGAAAGAAGGGCAAGCTAAGCTCTAGATTCATTGGACCTTTTGAGATTTTGAGCAGAGTGGGAGAAGTGGCCTATAAGTTGGCCTTGCCACCTAGTTTGTCGACAGTTCATCCTGTTTTCCATGTCTCTATGCTTCGGAAGTATATTCCGGATGAATCTCATGTGATTTCACTCGATTCTGTGGTGCTGGGTCCAGACTTGACATATGAAGAGGAGCCTATAGCTATATTGGATAGGCAAGTTCGAAAGCTTAGGACCAAGGAGCTTGTTTCAGTGAAGGTGCAGTGGAAGCACCGTTCAGTAGGGGAGGCAATTTGGGAGATAGAGTCTGACATGCGTGCCAAGTATCCTCAACTTTTCGAAGCTCCAGGTACTTTTTTTTACTTTATGTTCGAGGACGAACATGATTTTTAGTGGTGGATAACGTAATGACCCGGAAGGCCATTTTTCTACAAATTTAAATTATTTGTGTAACCGAAGTTATTTAATTGAAGAATAATTGTAGATAATTGAATTAATCCATAGTTAGTGGGCTAAAGTGTCTATTTGTTCAAAACTCTATACTATTAAGGTCAGATATTAAAAGAATAAGTTAGTGGGTTTTATCAGTTTTAATAAACTATTAATTTAGAAAAGAGAAAGAGAGTGTGCGGCTGTTGAAAGAGAATAAGGAGCAACGGAACGAAAATTTACCTGTGGCGTCGTCGATCACGAGTGCAGGTATGTGCTTTTAATGAATGGAAATTTTGGATGGATTACCTGCATGAATACACAATATTATAATTATATATATAGGAATGTTAGTATATGATGAGTAGAAAGAGAAAGAAGACTTAATTTACCTATTTTAGAATTATTAGTTATTTTTTTTATAACAATGTGGTTGTTGTTAAAAGAAAAAAATCAATCATGGGTAATGATTGTCTGGAAATATGAACCAATGTAAATGGAAAATATTGTGGGTATATTATTATTATTTTTAGTTGATTTCTAATTGTCACATTATTAAATTGAAAATTTAATGATTTGTTTATTATTAATGTTATGTGTATTGTTGGATCATTGGGAAAAGAAAAAAAAATATAATAAATGTTGGTCATAAATGGATTGAAAGGAAATAGGCTTCTCCGTGGGTCCCTGGAAATTTTTGTGATTGGTTTTTTTTTTTCATTTAGAGTATTATAATAGGTGTTGATTGATGTGCATATTTGGATAGCAATTAGGAAATTAGGAAGAGTAGATCCGGTGGGTACAAATGAATTTTTGGGATTTGAGGTTGTGTTAGTTCCGTGAGTGCTTAGTTATTTGGTAAAAATTTTATTATTATCACATTATGAGTAAAGTTTGGGTATGTAGAATAGATGATTAAATATTATCTATTGACTCATACAAATTCGAATTATGATATTGAAAGAAAAAAAAAGAATTGAAACATAACCATAAGCTTGAAACTTAGGAACCTGATTATAAATTTGGTTGAATTTTTAAGATTAAGATTAAACACATATTAATGGGGGTGTTGTTAGTTCCGAAACCTTATAGTGAATATATATACTTGGATAGGTTGCATCGATTCGGAAGCACAACGGAAAGAGAAGGCTCAAGTCCCGGGATGATCATTTAATTGGCTAAGGCAAGTGAATTTCTAAGCTCTTGTTAAGCGTGTGAAATTCGTGTATTTCCTTGTGTGGTGTTGAGAATGATTTGGAGACTTGTTGTTTATTTGTTGGTGTTGTATTCCTTGTTGCAAATTGTGTTTTGTTATCAAAATGGCTATCTCCTCATTTTTATTTGAGCATGTAATTTGCACTACATCTGAAACATGGTGGTGATAAGAGTTATGTGATAAGAGGATGTACCATTTCGAGGGTCGTATCGCGCGCCGCGATGAATATTATATTTCGAGGGACGTATCGCGCGCCGCGATGGTTACTATTATCGAGGGTCGTGTCGTGCACCGCGACAGATATGTCCCCCATGGGTCCCAGACTGAGAGACAGCGGGTGTGTATCGTTAGGGAAGACATGCATCACTAAACTTGACATTGCATCTCATGGCATTACACATTTTTATTATTGATGAACTTGAACACGTGTTTTGCTGATCTTGTGAAAGTTTCTCTGTGAAAAATTGTGACTGTTGAATATTGAGTTGTTATTGAGAATATGTAAACTGATAGAGTGTGATTATTGAGTTGTGTGTCTGGTAAACTGTGAACTGTTAGGCTGTAGCATGGAGGTTTAGATAGGGTGTGAGGAGTACCCGTATTTTGTTCACTTAACTTGTGTTTAGAGGTTTCCTTGTTGGGTACCGCGTGGTTTGATACTCACCCCTTGCTTCTACAATTTTTTTTTGTAGGTTACGAGCCCGGATCTTTGTGATACCTCTCATTCTTTTCGTTTTCGAGGCATCTTGTGGAGGATTGTAAGGTAGCTGTTTGTCATCTCAGCGAACTTTCCTACTCCATTTTATGACTTTGTTTTCACTTGAAAGACAACTTCATTTTAGACTTCTATTTCATTTCACTTCTAAATTTACATTAGAGGCTTGTGCACATGACAACCTGGTTTTGGAAATTTAATTAATATGACTTGGTTTCGTAATAGACATTGTTGTTGGATTGTTATTTACTTTCGCACTTTGTTAGATATTGGGTTTTAGGCTGACTTGTCTTGGTGGGATAAGACGAGTGCCATCACACCCATTTTTGGGTCGTGACAGTATAATTTTTTTCAAAATTATGAAATCCTTTTTAGCTATGATTTTTGTTTTAAATTCAAGATTTCACGTTAAAACAGGCACGTCTTCGTTGACGTGCCTGCTTCAGCGTGTTTCAGAATTTTCCTTTAAAAAATACTTTTTTTTGTTCTGCTATAATTTAATATGTGTATAATTTTGTTGAAATTGTGAAATACGTTTTAGCCATGACTTTTAGTTTTAAATTCATATTCTATATTACTGCTTTATTATTTTGAATGTCGGTACTATTTGTTTATATCTTGTAATTATATTGAGTAAAAAATTAACGATCGATGACGCAAATACTTTAATTATAAACATCTTAATGGACCTCTTCACAATAAATTTGCGCAGACAAAAAAATAATTAACCACGTATATATCTAAAAAGTTATATTCAATTTATTCAACTTTCTAAATTTAAAATAAATCACATAAATTAAAATAAATAAATAAAATTAAAATGTTTGATTCATGCTAACACAAACCCCTTTATGGAGTCTGTATATATATATATGTGTATGTATATATATACAGAATTTGCATATAGTATTAAAACGTATAAATTTTATTTACTGACTCAATTTATGTGATTTACTTTCTTTTTTAATCAGTCCCTAAATGAATGACATATTTTTATATTAAGTAACAATTTAACTATAAATATGTATTTTATTCTTAATGAAATGATTTATAACTATACAAATTTTTATAATTCATTTTGAATCACAAATTTTAAAAGTTTTCTTTTTTTTTCTTAAACTCCATGTCGAATCAAACTACCTCAAATAAAATGAGACGGAGGGAGTAACAATTTTTCAAAGTCATGATTAAAAGTGCATTAATTTTGTATACTTGAAGAACTATTTGTGCTATGTATATATATATTAAATAATTTAAGGCCCGTGATAGGGGCCTAATATAATTTCACATATTTTGTTGAAAAAATTACATAAATTCAAAACTTAAAATATCATAATCCTTTCTCGGATATATTCTTATTCTCTCTCGGATACATCCATTCCCTCTCGGATACATAGATATTCCCTCTTGGATACATTCCTCCCATTAAGTAATATATATATAATATTAGTAATGTATCAGACAATCAAGGAATGTATTCGAGAGCAATGAAAAAATTGAGATTTTTGTAATTGATGAAACTACTGGGATAGGATGTAATTAACCTCTAAATATATGAGATTTTTATGCCTTATACTTTTTTTTTTACAGTAAACAACTTCAATATAGTACTTAATAATCTTTTTCAAATGTTCATACGACATAAATGCATCGTTTACAATTCAAATTGAGAAAGTTGAATTCCAAAAAAATTTATGCATCAAGGAAATAGAAAATTGCATTAGATTATGAGTTAAAACATTCGCATTCGAGAAATATATAAAATGTTGATATCTTTGAAAAAGTTCATCGATATTCATATATTTTCACAAGTGGTATCTATTTTCTACAATATTATCATCTTCTTTTTGTAATATAGGTAGTATAAGCTTTGCATATGATAAATATTAATAATTGATTAGCCAATTCGTAAATATCAATTCAAAGTTTTCAAATCTCTACTGCTTCAACTTATGTATAATGTGTTTGTAGTTTGTTTTGTCGGTGAATTTTGTGATACATTTCATTATTGTCTTCAATATAGAAATACTTCTATTAATTTTGGTATTAACAAAGTATTTATTAAAAACTTGATTTCTAACTTCCACAACAATAAAAACAATCATGAAATAAAATTTATTTCTATATACAATAATAATTATCATAATGTTATATTCTAAATAATAAAATATTTATTAATATATTAATTTCTAACTCCACAAAAATAAGAACAATCATGAAATAATTTTATTTCTGTATACGACAACAATTGACATAATGTTATATTCTAAATTACATTAATAAATTTTTTGATACTACACTCTAAATATCATATCGTAAAAGAAAATATTGAATCTTACCCCCCACAAAATAACCAATATACTTGTTCTTTTTTCAAGTTATTACTCATTTTTAAAAAAATTTCTTCCTCTATATTTCTCAAGCCCCTTTCTATTGACATTTTTATTTTTCTTTACTTTTTTAACTACTCATTTTTCTTTAGTTTGTATTTTAATATTTCTTAGAATTTGAATATTAATTTTTTTATTGTCAAATTTTCCCTATCAAATAGTTTATCATAGATATTAAAAAAATATTCTATATGAATTTTTCCTGTTAAATAGTCAAACATTGTTTATTTTTTTAGTTACGTAATTTTATATATCTTCAAATTAAATTAAAAAATATTGATACGTCATTTTAAAAATTATTTTAATAATCAAGATACGAATTTAGTGATCATCTTTTGTAACCAATATTAAAAAGATATTTACGCAATAATTCTTTAAAGTATTTTTAGGAACAAAAATATTAACTATTCAAACACATTTTATTTTAAATTAGTTCAAATTTCTTTCAAAAACATGTCAAAACAAGCTTAACATTTATTATTATTTGTGAAAAGTTAATTAATAGAAACTCTTCATTTTAACACAATTATAAAATTATCTTTATGGGCCAATTTTAAAAGTAAAGTCATGTATGGATTCTTTTAGATTATCATTTTGGTCATTAATTATACAATTATTATTTCACCCTCAAATAATATAAAAATTACTAAAATGCCATTCTTTAATAGATATTTTTGATTTAATGAAAATTTCACACTACAAAAAAGAAAGAAAAAACTATAGAAAATATGGGTCTAAATTAAATGTCATATCATTAGAACACATGTCATTTAAGAAAAAGATATTTGGTTGTATTGTTATTATAGATCTATTACCACTTTTTTTCCCTGTTAAATAGTCAAACATTGTTCATTTTTTTAGTTACGTAATTTTATATATCTTCAAATTAAATAAAAAATATTGATACGTCATTTTAAAGATTATTTTAATAATCAAGATACGAATTTAGTGATCATCTTTTATAACAAATATTAAAAAGATGTTTACGCAATAATTCTTTAAAGTATTTTTAGGAATAAAAATATTAATTATTCAAACACAATTTATTTTAAATTAGTTCAAATTTCTTTCAAAAACATGTCAAAACAAGCTTAGCATTTATATTTATTTGTAAAAAGGTTAATTAATAGAAACTTTTCATTTAATACGATTATAAAAATATCTTTATGGCTAATTTTAAAAATAAAGACATGTATGGATTCTTCTAGATTATCATTTTGGTCATTAATTATACAATTATTATTTCACCCTCAAATAATATAAAAATTACTAAAATGCCATTGTTTAATAGATATTTTTGATTTAATGAAAATTTCACACTACAAAAAAAGAAAGAAAAAAACTATAGAAAATGTGGATCCAAATTAAATCATATCATTAGGACACATGTCATTTAAGAAAAGATATTTGGTTGTATTGTTATAAATATATTACCACTTTTTTTATGTCATAACATAAAAACAAACATTCTAGAATATTTATGAAATGACAAAATTGTCCTTGATCGTCCTCAACTTGGCTCTTCTATATAAATAAATATAAAAATAAACATAAGGAAGACACAAAAAATAGGGACTATTTTAGGCAAACAAAATAGGCAAAGAAAATGGAAGGTCATTTCCTTCTTACGGCGTCGTTTTGCGATTAATGTTTTCTTAGCTACCACTTTTTCACTTCACTTCCCCCATTTCTTCAGGCTATATTTCGCCGGAGCTTCCATCACCGCCGGTTCCGTCATCTCTCTCGCCGTACGTAGATGTAGAGACGAGAACAAATTATCGAGTTGATTTTTAGGGTTCGAAAGCGGCTCTAACAATGGTGGTAGCTTCAACCCATGCATTTTCCAAAGACATGGCCATCAGAAAACGCATTGCCAACATGTAATCTATCTTCGCTTCCGTTTTATGTATTCTATTTAATCGACTTCTTTTTCACTGTATTGCAACAGTTTAAAATTAATCAGTAATTATTACATGTGAAGTTTGCAGAGCTGAGAACTTATTTTTGATGTTGTGGTTGCTAAATAATGGAAGGAGGTGATTTTGAGTGAAATAAAGTATTAGCTTGACTTGTAAACTATTTGTGTTGTAGTGAGAGAAAATATTTTAACCTAGTAATGGAGACTTTACTTTGTTTTGGTGGACTCTTTTGTTTATCTATTTAGTCTATAAACTTCTCTGTACTTCAATTTAATTTTGCAGCTATAATAAAAGAGAAGAGAATTTTCCATCATTGCGTGAATACAACGATTATCTGGAAGAAGTTGAGGATATGAGTAAGCATTATTCTTCACTGATTTGTTCAAGTTGGAGTCGTAAAATTTTGCTTAACAGAATGCTGTTGTTTGCAGTATTCAATTTAATTGAAGGCATTGATGTTCCTGCTATTGAGGCAAAGATTGCACAGTACCAGAGAGAAAATGCAGAACAAATCATGATTGCTCAAGCACGTAAGGTTTGTCCATAAGTTGCTCTGATTGCAAATAGAAATGAGTTTGTAGTAACTAGTAAATGATGCATGCAAAGCATTAGTATTTCACAAACTGCTCTTTTAATTTGCTTTGTGGTGAACTAGGCTGAAGAATATGCAGCAGCCTTGGCAGCCAGCAAGGGACAGCCTGCACAGTCCGATGGAGATGTGAGTTGACTAATGATTCTCACTCTTAAAATTTATATTCATTTATTAATTCTGGTGTGACATGATCAAATATGTAAGAAACTTTTCATAGTAATCAGCAGCAGCATAGCAGTGACTTAAGCTTCTGCCTTTTTCTTTATTCCATGTTGATGAATAAGCTTTAGGATCATTTCCACGGCAAGTCTGTCATACTTTAGAACAGTTTCTCCAACTTTGTTCTTTCTTTTCAGTTTCACTTTTTTCCAGAAAGTCAGTAGTAATTTGAATAGAAGTCCTATATAACAATTCGAAAAACTGTTTGAAATAAGCAATGCATGACTTATAGAGTAAAGTGATAATTACTGGCCTAGTATAAACTGAAAAAAATATGCGCTAAAATGCAGGGAAGCCAAAGTTGTATGATTTTTCTTTTTTTTTTTCTTGGAACTGGTTGTATGATTTTAGTTTGACTAAAAATCCCCTGTTTCCTCAAATGACAGAGTAAAAGAATCCATTCTTTGACTCAAGACTGAACTAACTACTATCTTGTTTGGGTTTCTTTTGCCACATTTCACCTCCTTCTTGACCTTGGTTGCATGACATATGCATCATTTTCATACTGGTATAAACTAGCAACGCCATCGCTGTCACAAGCAAAAAAATAGCCCACATCTAGGCCATGGCGCATAACACACACTCCATGAACCAAGTGCACCGAACTTCCAAAATTCATATGCATAAGCCAAACCTCTTTCATTGATAAATATGTAAGTGAATATATAATTAATGTTACACAAAGTTGGTTTGTCTTAACAATGTGTGGATTATAGCAAGACTCCTCAAACTTAAACCATCTATCTGTTACAATTTGATTTCTTAATGTGTAGAGTTTCAAACCAGAGGGAGTTAAAGTTCATCGTATTTGTAGGGAGAATGATGGGGTGGGGTGGGTGGGAGTACTTTGGGATCTCACGTTCAGGAGAAATCTACAAGACTGGAAGTTGGGTGAGCTTCAAAGGTTAATGGAGTTTCTCTACAGGGAAATCAGGTCTCACTCCAATAATGACTCATGGAGATGGGCGCTGAGAGTGAGAGTTTATTCTTAGTCAAATCTCTTTACTAGAGTTCGTGGGTGATAGAGGAGACACACTTCCCACATTCATTGACTTGGAGTCTTAGGGCGCATGCGAAGGAGTTTATTTGCCAGGCTGGCAACAAGGGTAGCAATTCTGACAACTGCGAATCTGAAGAAGAGAAATATTACTTATCTAGGTGGTGTTATATGTGTAAATGATCAGGCAAAGAAGTTAATCATATTTTGGTGCATTGTAAAGTGGCGTCAGGTTTGTGGAGGGTGATCTTGAATTGTTTTGGCATACAGTGGGTGATGCCATGTTTTCTTTATAATGTTAACTAGTGGGTGATGCCATGCATAGCTGCGCTGGCAGACGCAGGAGTAGAAGACAAGGGGCATGGAGGTTGCTTTATTAGTTCTTATGTGGGTTGTTTGGAGGGAAAGAAATAGGAAAGCTTTAGAGGGGATTAATGATTTTGTACATGTTACTATATCCTTTTTTTTTTTTGTAAATTTGAGGGATAGCCTTTTGCTTGTTATTGCTTTTGGTGCATCGTTGAGATTCCAACTTGTATAGATGATTGGGTATCTTTCATAGAGAATCATGTCGTTATGTAGATTTTCCATTTTATGGTACACCTCTTTAATACAAGAGTTTTCCCTTTTATTAATAATAAAATATTGTTTACCTTATATCAAAAATATATCATATACTCTCTACACCTGAAGTATAGAGATCTAATGCTGCTTGAGTTTTCTTTAACTTTAAAAATTATATAGTCTCTCTCCAGATCATACAAAAAAATGCAGAGAGCGGTAGTCTTCACAATTAATTTTTTGAGAAAGTAACATTTGTATTATAAACCAACACTTAGTTAGTGCAGAAAAAACCTTTTACAACAAATGAGAAGTTAGTACGAAGAAAAAAGAAACTCCTGAGCTTAGTATGATCCTAAATCTCTAGGATAACTTCTGCATCTAGGGGTGGTACACCAAAAAACAAAAGCAAAATACAATATGTTTTGATCCTCTGAACTGTCCTACTCCTATCTTCAAAACTTCTAGCATTCCTCTCCTCCCAGACAGTCCACCAAATGTATGCTGGAATGGTTCTCTAAATGCACCTGTTCCTGGCTCCAATTCCAGCTTCCTCCTAACTTAAAAAAGTGTCAACAATCTTGCTAGGGCATTGTCCATTGTATGCCTCTGAGATTGATAAGAATCTTCCATAGTTGGTTAGTAATTCTGCAATGTAGGAACAAATACTCCACTCTCTCATCTGCCTCTCCACAAACAACAATGTGTAACTTAGATGATGTACCTCTTTCTTAGATTTTCATGTCTCAAAACTGCCTCTTTTGCTAACAACCATGAGAAGCATGTGACCTTCAGAGGTGTTTGGGCTTTCCAAATTTGTTTTCATGGCGAGATGTTGTTCCTGGTGTTGACACCCAATTTTGACCCTCCCCAGTAGGAATTAATTCATGAGCTTCTTAAATTCTCAAACAATTTAAAATAATTGGTTTTTATAAATTTGGGAAGTTTACGATTAAATTAATTATTTTATTTTTTGTTAAGATTAAGAAGCTCGCTAAATTAATTTACGTGAATTCATCCTATTAATCAATTGCTTTAAACCATTCAAATAGAAAATTTTGGACTTTGCATTTGTCCCACATCGCTTCTACATCTATTTTGAACCCAAAATTGGTCCTATATAAGCCCCTCTTCATTGCACCAAAGAGGGAGGGAGGAGAAGAAAAAAAAGGAGGATACCAAAGAGTACCCAGAAATTTTTGGAAATTCTTGGTTTCATAGTTTAATATTTATAAAATATTTTGCGGCTGTTTGAGTTTGGAGAGGTGGTGAAATCGTCTCCATCAAACTCGTAGTCTCGGTTCGCTGCCCAGAATCAGGTAATTTTTTGTTTATTTTTTTATTTATTTATTCATTTATTCATTATTTATTTATTTATTTATTTATTTATTTTTTATTTATTTATTTGTTTATTATTTATTTAATTATTTATTTATTTATTTATTTATTTATTTATTATTTATTTATTTATTTATTATTTATTTATTTATTTATTTATTTTTATTTATTTATTTATTTACATATTTTTTTTTATGCATATATGTATACATATATATAACTTGTCAATTACCCAATTTGCTAACTATTTGGATCTTAAGTTTAATTAGTATTAACGTTTAGTTGCTATTACTGTCATACTTCTATGTGTGTATTAATTTGCCGTAGCAAATAGATTTCGTTTTACATCATGGTCTAAAATATTTATTTAGTTATTCATGCATCATTGTTATGTTTAATTCTAAGATTATTACATATTTTGGATATTACTGCTTCTCTATTATGTGTACTTTTAGATAAAATTAACGGCATCATTGCCTTCTCTTATCCAATCTATTTATTTATTTACTCATTTTGGCTTTAGATGTTAAGTTGCAATCTGCTTAGGTACATTCATTACTTTGGAATCGTTTAATCTTCTTTAAGATATGATTTAGAGATATTATTTTCAAGTGCTAATTTTTATTTTTGCTTTTCATTGCATGTAAAATTCGTCCGAGTTTCAACGTGAACTCTCACCCTCTCCTTTGCATTCCATGAGAAGAGCCAAAGGCTCAAAGTTCCTCTTTTTCAGTCAACCTATTAAGCCGATGGAAGGGTCCCCGGATTTAAAGAATTGAAGAAAGTCGGAGAAGATGAATTAGAAGACCCGTTTTATATTTTTGCATTTTCGTATTGTATCTATTTTAAGGTATTAGCCCTTGTCGTCTTTTACTTTACTGTATTTATTTAGTATTAATTATTTGCTTAGTCTAGGACAGGTACGAAAGGAAATGGGTCAAAAACCCAAAATAGGTGGGTCCAAAAATCGGTCAAGGCGGACAGAGAACCCGATTTTGGACCTAATTCTCTTTCCCTCTCTCTCTTTATTTCTCTCTTTTACTTTATTTGCTTATTTGTTTGCATACTTGTCGTTAATTTTAAAAGTTAGAACAATCCGAATCCCCGCGAATGTCGTAAATGTTTTTATCAACTCAAAATTAAAATAATTTTGCAAAATGAAATGACCTAAAAATAAGTTAGTATTTCAACTCTCTACTTCTAAATATTTTATTCAAGTCAAGATAAAAGCAAAGTTTTAGCCAAATTTGTTAGTTGCTGGAAAACCGTTTTAGACGGATGTTTTAGGTGCCTAACACCTTCCTAAAACATTAATTTGAATCCCCGAACCCTTTAAATGTTTTCAAGCAATTTTCTCCGTTAAGTTATTTGAAAACAATAGTTTTCTTGATTTTTCTTCAAAAATTAAGTGGCGACTCTAAAAAGCCGAAAACCATTATAAAAGGTTAAATTTTCGATAAAACACCTGGACCCCAGTCACTTTTAGAAACTTGTACCCTGAACTTACTTGTATGCCCCTTTTCTGTTTCAATTCCACCCTAATCCGTCCATCCCAACTTTTAGCCTTTGGAAGGATTCAAGACTCAAGAGTTCTAAGTAGTTCAACCATTTGTGGAATTTCCCAGCCATCCAATTTTCTTCTGAAAACGAAATTCCAACCTTGAGGAGACCACATGTCTACCACAGTTCTGTCCTGATGCAAAGCTAAAATTAAACAAATCTGGAAACTTTATTGATAGGCTTCTATTACCTAACCACCTGTCTTTCAAGAGGACAGTTCTTCTACCATCGTTGACTGCATATAGTGTGGCTAAGTAAGATGGGCCACCAGTTTCTGAATCTCTAGACAGTGACCCCACATGGGTTATTTGCTTCTTTTAGTAACCCAACCATCAATTTCACGTACTTCAAATGATAACATTTTCTCTGAGAGTGTGACTCATGAGTATATCTCCACAACCATTTCATTTTCAAAGCTTTGCTAGGGTTCTTCAAATTTTTCATTTCCAAGATCTCCCTGTTTCTAGTTGGTATAAGCACTTTCCACTTGAAAGGGTGATAATGCATTCTGGTTTTGTTTCATTGCGATAAAAAGGATTTCCTAATCTTATCTAGCCTCGGTACAACACCGGCAGGAATTGAAACAAAGTAAGTGTATAAGATGGGAAGGCATCAAGAACAACATTGATCAAAGTGAATTTGCCCCCTATGGACAACTACTAGGCTTTCCATCTAGAAAGCTTTCTTTCACTTTTCTCCAGAACCAATCCCACATTTCTTTTGACCTTGATATTAGACCCCAAAGGCATCCCTAAGTACATAGAGGGTAAGGCTCCCATTTCTCCTCCCAGAATTCAGGCCAGAAGATCAATGTTTGGGACTGGATCAATGGGAAATACACTGTTCTTCCCCCAGTTTGTATGCAAAGCTGTGATACCTTCAAGAAGTACTAAAATTACTCTTAAATATCTTAAAGGCTCCTCCTCTGCCTCACAGAATATCAGTGAATCATCAGCATATTGGAGATGTGTCACCTCCAGACTATCTCCACTGCTTACAGGCACCTCAAAACCTGATATCTATCTATAATCTTTTGTAGTATTGATCATATGATTTAGACCCTCCATGGCTAGGATAAACAAAGAAGGGGACAAGGGATCCCCTTGTCTTATATCCCTTGGGCTGCAAAGAAGCCTTCTGGTGCACCATTAATCAGTACTAACAACTTCAGTGGAAATACATAAGCTGATCCATCTAATCCATTTTTCCCCCAAATCTCATTCTCCTTAGAGTGTTGAGAAGGAACCATCAATTCACATGATCATAAACGTTTCCAATGTCCAATTTGCATAAGATTCCAGGCTTCTTTTGAGCCAGCCTTGTCTACTGCTTCAACGGCAATCAACATCATCCATAATCAGTCTCCCTAGGATAAAAGTCATTATGGAGAGTCTACTAACTGAGTAACTTGTCCATCACCCCTTTACCTCTCAATCAGCACTTTAGACAGAAGCTTATAAAGCTTCCTATCAAGCTAATTGGTCTAAAGTTTTTAGCTCCTTAGCCCCTTTCTTCTTTGGAATCAAAGCAATATATGTGGCACTGAAACTCTTTTCGAACATCTCATTTTCAAAGAAGCTGTGGAAAGCATCCATGACATCCGCTTTAAAACATCCCAGCATTTTATGAAAAAATTCATAGTATACCCATCAAGTCTAGGATCTTTGTCCACAGCACACTTCTTCAGACAACTGAACACTTCATGTTCTTCAAAACTTGCTTGTAGTTTTGCCTCTTCCTCTGATATTGTGGGGGCATTTTGGGGCATTCTCTGCAGGTCTCCGCCTCTCTGTTACTGTATACAGTTTCTTATAAAATTGTATGATTTCCTCTTTTACTTTGTTTGGTTCCTTTACTGTACGGTGTACCCCTTTGCACTTCTAGGAGATCAATGTAATTACTTCTTTTGTGGGCATTGGTTCAATTGTAAAAGAATTCAGCATTGTTGTCACCTTCTTTCAGCCACAACATTGTACATAATTGTCTCTGGTCAATCTCCTCATTCTTGAGCAATTCTTCAAATTCCATAAATATTGTTGCCTTCACAGCTGCCTCTTCCTCTGTCTAAGGCTCTGCAATCAATTATAGATACCATAACTGTCATTCTGTTTAGCAAAGGGGATCTTTGCAAAGACAGGATTCCTTTTTCTTCCCTACTCCATTCATTTAGCTTGTCTTTCAGTGCTTCTAATTTGCAAGCTAATAAGTAATCTGGTTTCCTCGGAATGTTAATGAGTTCCACCATGATCTGACTCTGTCTGCGAACCCCTCAGTGTTAAGCAACCAGTTTTTGAATTTGAAGTATGACTAGGTATCAAGAACCTTAAATACCAAAGCAAAACACTCAAGGTCAAGTGGCTATAGAGGTACCATCAGGAGGGCCAAGCCCTCTGGTACAGGGTAATCAAGAGCAAGTATGAGCAAATGAACACATGGGTAACTAAAGAGGTCAACACCCCCTATGGTATTAGCCTCTGAAAATCCATTAGAATATTCTGGTAGTTTCTCAGTAATCAATTAACTGTCAAAGTTCGAAATGGTAGAAAAACAAGTTTTTGGATTGATAAATGGGTGGGTACTGTGAGCCTTAAAGATCTTTTTCCTGACATCTTTGTTTTGGCTCAACACCAAGAGAAAACTATTGCTGAAATGTGGTCACCACAAGTATGGAATATGATCTTTAGAAGAAACTTGAATGACTGGGAAATTCCCAGAATGATTGAACTTTTCAAACTACTGGAGAGTTTCCAATGAATCCAACTAGGTGAAGACTATTTATGGTGGCATGGGCACTACAAAGAAAGATACAGGGTGAAGGAAGAATATAAACAGACAAGTCTTGTGGAGAATTAAGACTTCAAATTGCCTTGGAAGCAAATTTGGAGAGTCAAAGTGCCACAAAAAGTGGCATGCTTCACCTCGCTGCTAGCCAATGAAGCAGTTCTGGCATTGGACAATGTGGCCAAGAGAGGTTATCTCTATGCAACAGATGCTCCTTATGTGGTAAGGATACAGAGACAGTAAAACACCTCTTTCTACACTGCAATTTCACTGATCAACTGTTGCAGATTTTCCTTAATCTCAGAGGCATTTCCTGGTGTATGCCTAGTAAGATTGATGAGACTCTTTTCAGTTAGGAGGAGGCTGGAGTTGGGGCTACAAACAGATAAAGATGGAGGATGACACCTGCTTGTATATGGTGGACTATATGGTGAGAGAGAAATGATAGATGTTTTGAAAATAGGGACAACAACCTGCAGGTAAATGTATTTTGTTGTTCTATTTTTGGTGTACAAATGTCTACTCCAATGAGACTGAGTCAATCATAGATGGTTTAGGGTCCATTTAGTTCCTGGTTTAGCATTGGAAGGACTTTAAATCTTTTCTTCTTTTTGTAAATATGGTTTTTCATTACTACCTAAGTACTGACTGAAATAGAATGTTACTAGTGTCAAAAAAAGGCCCATGATTTGATCAATGTAGTCAAAGGCGTGCTTAAGCCCTGAACCGAGCCTCAACATGTGTTGAGTGCTTCGCCTTGCTTTATGTGCACTTCAGTGTTATCATCAAGGTATTAAGGCAGACTTTACCTTGTCAATGAGCCTCTTCTGAAGAAGTGACACTAAACAATTGATATCTCACTTTATCATAATATTTTTCAGTTTCTTTGGTCATAAATTTGTCATTTATGTTTATAATTATTAGTCTTGGACTAAACATACATATTTGTATTTTTTTTCTCCCTTTGCACCTTTTTTCATTAAAGCTCATGCTTTATTGTGCTTAAAGCCCCAACGGACCTTAGAGCTTTTTTGCGCTTTTCGCCTTTGATAACACTAATCATTTGATGTCAATCTCTAGAGAGTAGTCTGCTTCCCCTGCTAAATTGTTCACTTCGCTCTGCAGAGGATAAAACTCTGTGTATCCTTGAAGCTGCATTATTAGTGTCTCCTCTGAACCATGTATAACTTCCTCTTTATAAAGGAAGGTCAATGATTTCCAAGTTTTATATGGTATCTAATAATCCTATCATGGCCGGAGGTCATTCTTTAACAGTTTATCTGCTTTGTTGGAAACCTACGCACATTGAAATCCCCACATGCTACCTAGGGACTCTCCATTAGCCCTCTCACAGCCCCTAGCTCATCCCACACCTTTCTTCTTTATACCTTACAATTTAGAGCATAGTCCCCTGAAATGTGGCAATTGAAGCTTTGGAGCTAAGTTCCAGTACTGCAAGTTAAAAGTATGTAGCCCTGTTTGTAGTACCTCTCCCTTCCATACTCTACAATATCATAGCATGATGATTCCATCCTTGGTACCATTGGCTTCTAGACAGGCAAATTCAACTCCTCCCTCCCTGTAATTGTTTCATATCTCTTGCAGATTCCCCTGTAACTTTGTTTCCTGAAGATGAAGTATATCAGCCCTCCACTGTTCAATACAGTTCTTCACCACTCGTCTTTTTCCCCATCATATAATCCCCTAATATTCCATGACATCAGGTTTAGCTTCATGGATCAGACTGTGAACACCATTTCCCCTTGTTTTTCCCTCACTACTTTTGAACTTCAATATCTAAAGTAATTAAGTTCTTCAATTCGTTGGCACCTTTAAACCTGTTTTTCCTGATTTCTAAGGATGGCTCCATCTTACTAGTTTGTCTACAAGCATCTACTTGCATATGTAGCTCAAGAGTCGAGGGATTCCTCCTTGTGACCTTTGAAATAAGGTCCACACATTTGCCCTAGCTTGATATGTTCTGTCGCACCCAAGCTGATGTGGACCTCCCCTTTTCGATGTTATCTGATGATGTTTCTGGGGCTTTTTGCATGCTTCTTCCACATTGCAAATCTCTCCTCCCATACTTGAATTGCCAATCATAATTTGTTGTTCCTCGCGATTCTCGGGCTCCCTTTCTCTCTCACCATTTTTTCCAGTCTCTTTTGAGTTTTCCTCTGTATGTCTTGTTGTGTTGGTAACTGCTTCTGGGTTTGTAATAGAAATTTGAAGCTCTTTAGTATTTTATGCTCTAGTGATTTCTGATACTTATGTTTTAAGCATAGTGATCTCATCCCAAAGCATCTATAAATACACCTGAATCGCGTTAGGCTTGGAGACTTACTGTGGTTGGGCCATCCATATTTGGATATACTTAGAACTTCCTTTTCCTGACTTAAAAGTCTCACGTGCTCCTCACATGGGTTTTAAAATTTCTTCCACACCCCACGTGAGGAGCACGTAAGACTTTTGCATACTTTTACATGATTGTGTTTAACCAATTAGGTAGAAAGAATTTAAAAGTGAAACATGCTATAGGAATGAATAAAGGAATTAACTCCAACAGTAGCCTTTTATGGCATAGTATGCCATCAACCATGTTAGCAAGAGAAAACTGCAGTGCACTCAAAATTTGTTCAAAGCAGACACATCATTGTCCATCAACTTTTTGATCAAGTATATGCAAGATGTTTGTGATTGCTCAGATTTCTGCGACACAATCACTTTGAACTTCTTTTCCTTGTAAACTTTGTCCAGTATCAAAAAGAACGAAAAAACTAATCCATGAACATGTAGCTAGCTTGATGTCGTCCTAATTGATGAATTCTCCTCTACCAACCAGATAGTTGGAGAGTTTGAAAAAGGAGAGAGTGAGGTTGCAAATAGTAAGAGTAGGACAATGGGTAGTGATGGTTCCTGTATAGCAGTGTATGAGAAGATCAAATGAAAAGGAGGGAATGTAATTGGATTATAAATATGGTTAAGAGTGTATCCAATGTATTAGCTATGGGTTCGAAACCCATAGATTTTGGCTTACGCTATGTATATGCGTTAATAAATTCACTAAATATGTATAATAATAGATTCTAGATCTTGTGAATTTGATGGAAGTGATATGGTTATGAATTTGAACCCATAAAGTTCAAATCCCAGATCCCGCCTCGATTATGTTTTTTCATATTGAATTCACTTCTTAAATTGTGATCATGTAGATAATCTGATATTATTGGTTACCAATTTTTTCTTCAATTATGCAGGCTTTGGGCCATGGGCCTCAGGCAGGGTCCAGTACAGGTCCACAAGGGCACTATGCCCCTGCAATAGCTGGAGGCATAGCTCAGCCACGGCCAACACAACCTCTCCCAGTTGGATCATTTCTAGATATGCTAGGGGGAGAGTATGAAGATGATGAAAAGATGAAACTAAGAACTGAAAGGGCTGCTAAGGCTGGGGGTTGGAGTTTAGAAATAAGCAGGAAAAGGGCACTTGAAGAAGCCTTTGGTAGCCTATGAGTCTGAAAGTTGTACATCCATTTCGAAGACTCTGTTCCAGCTGTGTCACTTTCTGTGGATTCTGGCAAAAATTGTGGAAAGTAGCAATCCATTCTGGATTACTCAGAGAAATGCCATCAACGGAGCAGCATTTCTTTTGTTCGTAGATGGTATCGTGTAAAACTTACCAAATTCTGGGTTATCATAGAATGTCTTTGGTCTTTGTAAGGCTTCTTCTCAAGAGACCTCAGCTTGCCTCTCCATATGACCGATGACCTCGTGGTAATTGTTCTCGGTAATTTTGGTTCTTATCTAGCTACTCATGTTTAGCCCTATATGACCTATTAACAATTTAAGGTTCAACAGCTCTTCGTTTCAGATAAAACTGGGCTGGCACGACCAGTGTTTGGGACTTTCACTCTGCATGATCTTTAATCCACTGTAACACTTGCAATGTCATTTGGGCTTCTCACTTACAAAATGAAGTTTCTTATCATGGAGAGTTTACTACATTCCTCTTCTTAAATTTTTTAATGTCTTACAATTGGCGGTGAGGTTGGGGTGCAAGTGCAAACTTGACAACCCACTCACGTGAGGTAAAATATTAGCATTCAGAGAGATTTAAAGAATTTCATCCATCAACAAATATAATAATAGACACCATGTATTTGAGACCACTTCTCTGAATAAGATATTTCCCTAACCAACTGCGAAGATGAGAGGTTTTCTAAAGTTACAACAACAATTAATAACCAATCTGATGCTTATTTATCTCCCTTTCAGAGGAAAAGGGAAGAAAAAACTAATCAACAGCGTATTAGCATTCAGAGAGATTTAAAGAATTTCATCCATCAACAAATATAATAATAGACACCATGTATTTGAGACCACTTTTCTGAATAAGATATTTCCCTAACCAACTGCAAAGATGAGAGGTTTTCTAAAGTTACAACAACAATTAGCATTCAGAGAGATTTAAAGAATTTCATCCATCAACAAATATAATAATAGACACCATGTATTTGAGACCACTTCTCTGAATAAGATATTTCCCTAACCAAATGCGAAGATGAGAGGTTTTCTAAAGTTACAACAACAATTAATAACCAATCTGATGCTTATTTATCTCCCTTTCAGAGGAAAAGGGAAGAAAAAACTAATCAACAGCGTAAGGTGATAAAAATCAATGCGAAATGACAGTATACTGCCTCTCTTACCCTCAGAATTGGACTACTCCAAATCAAACTAGAATCTTGAAGTTACAATATCACACAGTTGAAAATGGTACTGCATTATGTTCATGATGGAAAACTGCCATGAGGAAAAGAATCTTCCTGCTCAGAAAGCTTTCACCTTTTTCGGAAGTATACCGCTCCTGCTTTACATGATAATCCCCGGAAAACAAGATGGCAGTTTCAGACTAAATCAATTAACCAATCAAACTATGCTTGGTGGATCACCTTCCCAAGTACATGTGGCTCGGGCCCAGCGTGTCCGGATGCAGTCAACTAAAGGAGCATGCTGAGAAGGTTCTGGTTTTGAAACTTCAGTGACAGAATCCTTACCGGCAGGATCACTTGTACTTGGGCCTGAAGACATGAACTCCTCTGGCGTCCACCTTGGGGGAACTGAAACCCTCAGCTTAGTGAGTCTGGGCCTTTGTACCGGAAAATCATTTCTGGATGAAACCTGGTTTCCGCTCATAACTGATTTTGCAATCCCATTGAAGTGGTAAAGATCAAAGACTTTTTTCCCCATTAATCCACTAGGATCTTTCAGCCCTCCCAAACTCTTGTCCAAGTCCAACAGGACCTGCCAGAATTCACTCCATACAATGTATCCACTGCTACAGAGGTTTTGAAGCTTGTCAGCTGGAAGATTCACATTAGTATCCCTAAGGACTTGATGAAAACCTTCCACACTAATAAATCCACCACCTCCACTCTGATCTTGAGCATCAAAAGCTCTACGGATCTTTGTTTCCTTGCCTTCAAGTTCATTCTCCTCCTGAACTTTTGTATCTAAAGCAAATAAGACAGTGTAATGAGATTCACTGCCAACAACCCATATTGGCCATGTCGGGCATTTCAAATGCAAGCCAACTTTACAAAAGTTTAGGGACTCTAGCAGAGTAATAAATCCAACTTCAACTGTTGTAGAGATACCCTTCACAAACATGCCACCACCCAAATCCATCCTCCCGTCAAACACATTGGCAACAGCTTCACCAGAAAGCAACAGGTTCACAATTTCCTGTTCCAGAAAAGACAAATTATAACCACTTACAAAAATTTTAAAAACAATACACCTTGCCTAACAAGTACCTAAATCTACAACTGACACAAAAGAGGAGCATACAATATATTCACCGAAACATAAGCCTTTTATCAATCTCTGGATACCTGTGAAGCATGTCCAAAAGGTGTTGTAACCAAAGGTTGAGAAGGATCATCCCTATCAGCTTGGACAAGTTCCTGCACAGAAAAGAACCTGTAAAGGCATGGGCCAGTATGACAAGCTACCAAAGCAGAAATGAAGACATTACAATCTCATGAATATAATCTGATCACCATTGATTTATTCCTGCTGCAAGGATATGATACCACATTGAAAAATTAGCGTAACTAATTAGTCTACATCTACAACGTTAGGAAATAGACCTTAGGCTAGCTCATGAGGTGAGACTGCCCAAGACCGTATATGGAGACCAATTACACCCATCTACAATCAATGTGGGACTATTCTAATGCTCCTGCACTCCCAAAACATCTTGATCGTGGACAGTATAACATCGGGGTCCAACATTGGGTAATATAAGAATTGAGATGGGTCTCTGATACCATATAAGAAAATGATCTTATGGCATACTCAATTGCGAAAGGAAAAGATAAATCAGAATTTACTAATAACTTCAATTATGTAGTCCTATCAAGAATCAAAAATGATTTTTCTTTTATTAAAGAGGCAAGATGCTTTATTTTAAAGTAAGGGGGCTTACCGTGACTTACTTTAAATAAGCTGCCTTACTCTAGAAGAATTTATGTCATTTTAGGTGTTTCTTATGTGGGTATTGTTTTTAGAAACATATTCATAAAATTCAAATTTCATCTGGCTGATAACATATAAATTCCTGCTTAAATTATTGAGGGATTATAGTACTGTAAAATTTTGTTTAAGCATTTATTTTTAATTATGCAGAAAATCAACTTACATCCCAACACTAATGATCATATTCACTTTTTTAAACAGAATCTCACCACATCTTACAACTCAATGGTCCATTTGTTACCTTTTATATTACCCAAAAAGTCAATGCAACCCTTGAGGCCCCTAGTGTAACACTACATAGTGCATCCTATGTTGATACAATATCAAGGACAAAGTGTACGGTGCACCTCATAATTATTAATGACCAGCTGAACCTCAATAGGAAGCAGCAAGCATAAAACTTTGTAAAGGAAACAAGTTAAAATCTGGGAATCAAGAATTTGAACGTTCGGAGCAAAGCAATCAGAATGAAGTGGCTGTGGAAGTGTACCAGTGACAATCAGCCTTTTTAGGGCAAAGTTTATCAAAGTTAATTATGAACAAGAAGACAATTGGATGACTAAGGAGGTTACTACACCTTATGGGGTTAGCCTATGAAGATCCATTAGAGCCCTATGGGGTGCGTTGAAAGACAATTCCAAGATCAAAGTTCTAGATGGGAAGCAAACTAGCTTTTGGAAGGAAAATCGACATGAGGTGGGCAATTTGGAAATTGTCTTTTCAGATATCTTCAACTTAGTCCTTCATCAACGAAGGACTTCAGAAAAATATGGACACCTCAATGATGGAAGATGGAGCATCATTTTCAAAAGACAAATCAATGACTGGGAATTATAGAGAGTGGCTGATTTATTTAGTACATTTGAGCAATTTACTGGGCTATAGACAGGTGAAGATGTATTGTGGTGGCAAGGCAACAACAGGGGTTTATTCAAGGTCAATGCAACTTAAAGAATGACGAATCATTCCAACCAGCAGATAAGACAACTAGCCATGGAAGCACATCTGGAAAACTAAAATCCCTAAGCAAGTAGCCTGTTTTATGTTGTACCAGCTAAAGAAGCGGCCCTTAGGCTTACACTAGGCAATCTGACGAGGAGGGCTTCCATTGTGTTCAAGTTGTTTTTTGTGTAACGAAACAGCAGAGAGAGTGAACCATCTCTTCCTTCATTGTAAGTTCATAACACATCTGTGGAGAATTATCTTAAACCTTAAAGGCATATCCTGGACCTATGCTCTAAAAAGTTAGGAGAATAAAGGCTTACAAGCAAAGGACAAGAGTAGGAGTATTGTCTCTACCTGCATTTGGTGGACAATTTGGAAGGAGAGAAATTCCAGATGTTTCAAGAATATAGCAAATGGTGTGCAGAAAATCGAGTTGAACTTCATCTTGCTTCTGAGTTTTTGGTATAATCAGAGATTTACTCAACGATATTGTTTCTATTATTGATGTTTTATAGAGTATTATCAATAGAAAACAGTAGAATTTTAGAGATCTCATGTAAATATGGTTGAAGTACTGTTTTGTTTTTTTCAGTTACCAGCTTCAAAAACAAACAAAAAAAGTAGGCATTTGGCCATAGATTCCAATTTTTCCATTTTATTTGGAATTTATGAAGTTGGAGTTGTTTTTGGTCAATTTTTTTGCAAAGGAGAGGAGAGTGCACTTTATTCGAAATTTATAAGATGGAGTTTTTTTTTCTTTTTTGAAGATGTAGTTGGAAAACAGGTTTGGAGCACTTATCCAAAGTTGAAATTCAACTCCAAGTTGAATTGGAAATTTAATAACCAAACACTAATGTTAAAATAAAGTGAAAAATTATTCCAAAAAAGAAATACATATTTTTCATGGCCAAAAGACTAACAAGTTAATCATGCGAAGGGATTCTCAATAGAATTATGCAGAAGGAAGTTGTTTTGAAAGACCTACAACCTCTTGGAGTCCATGCAAACTCGGAGGAAATATGGCACAATGGATAAAGATTCATATTAGTGTCAGTGAGACCAATTAGTTGGGATTAAATCTTAGTCGTGGTATGCTTCTATAGGTCCAGTGTCCGCTAGGAGTCTTAAGTCTTGTTAGAGATTTGTATGCCAATAATGAAGGACACTTCTAGTGCAGAGGACCTATTTTTTTTTTTGCACATAGGACTAACGCAGGTCTAAATGGAGCGACATAAGAACCAGAGGTTTTCCCCACCGCGAATCAATGGAAAATTTGCATTATAAGACATGATTGTCCCACCAATTTCTCACCGAACCAGCTCACTGGAAAATGCATGGTAGAAAACAGATTCTCATTAAAACATTTGGAAGCTTCCTAATTTTCCTTGTGAAACCACAACTTTTTTTCTTCTCACTGGTTCAATCAAAATATATGTGGGAATAGCCAAGGAACATTTTCAAGCAATAAAGTTTACTGGGAAAATAGTGATTTTTATTAGTCATAGATTTTTATTAGCATAGAGCTGATCAACAATGAGAGCTCTTTGACCATGTCCCCCACCATACTTAAGTAACAGTGCAAATGTATTCTTTTGATGCAAATCTCGACCGCTATAAAGTATGTTGAGATTAGTGCCACCGAATCTAATACATTCAGTCTGACTGAGAATTTATTAAAATAAATAGCCATGAGACAGAAACCAACTAATTTTTCAATAAGTAGCAACCAACTCAAACCAATATACAGTAACTAATTCTTCAGTTCGTCATACTACAAGGTATTCTCATTTTTTGACAAGTACGAGATAATTTTACACTATAAGGGATTTTGATAAGCCCAAGAATTTAATCTTCCGGCTTAAAGATGTGATTTCATGGCAGTTTTTCTGTTAGAGTGAGATCAATTTATAGTTTAGAATCATCTCCAACTCACCATAATTTACATGCTTAATAATTGTGGAAATTGATGGCGGATATCTATTAACTAAAGATATGTAAAGGTTACTTGCCTTCCAGTTTAGGACTTTATCCATACTTAGGCATGATAAATAACTTTTGGATGACTTAATTGAGAAATTGATGGCTTACGTGGTACATGGGGCAAATCCCAGGCATGGTCAGGTATTACATTAGCCAACAAATACCAACTTACCATTCTAAGCTGACCTGACCTCAGAATTTGAATCCTTGGAGAAGATTAAAGTCCAATTTCAAAAGGAGAAAAAATATCATCCGCCTAAAGATAATTTACTAAGTAATTAGCCTCATCACTTGCCAGTTCTTAGTAAGTCCAGTTCCCACTTCCACTAGTTCAACAAAAAAGGGAGCATTATACATTGGCACCTCAGATATAAGCTCCCTCCGTCCATTTGCTATGAAGTACATTGACTTTCAAGGCTTTAAGAGAAAAGGTTTGAATGAGTTATTATGATTGAATTTATTAGATATATAATAGTACTTTGAATAAGCTATTGATTTTATTTAATTTGATAGATACATGTTAAAATAGTGGTTATCAAAGCAGGTAGAGTTTTCCATTAAAGGAAGAGGGCAGGCATGTGGATAAACCAAAATAGAAACAAGGTCACAAATTCCGACCAAAAATAGAAACAAGGTCACAAATTGGATTTCGGAATAAGATTATTTTTCGGGGGGGGGGGAGAGAGATTGGCTTCTTGGGGAAAAAAATTCCCCTATGATCAAAAGAACATTACTCTCATAGTCTCATTGTAGTGAGAGAAGCATTGAAACTTCTAAGTAAGAAGCCAATCATGCATGCATATATTGCTGCTCATACTAAACCCTCGTCATCTCCCTAACATGAGCATTAGGGCAGCAGAGACCATTCGTAGTGACAGTTACATGCTTGTGGACCTTGTCTTAATAAAGATTGATCAACTATCTGTTAATGGACTAATACACTACAAGATATGCTATAACCATTGATTCTTAATCTTAATCATTTTGCATGCTATAAAAATTGTTTCCATGAATCCACTTGTACATTTTTTTTATCTCTCTACTCTCATCCTGTTTAGCAATGCGTACATTCAGAACTAGGACCAGTCCTAAGCAAACAGCCTACTTTTCTTCTATGTAGAGGCAAAAATGGGGAGCTTCAACCACCTACCCTCCTCATGAACATGCACACAGACAAATGAAAAAAAATTAGAGAACTTACCATTCCATGAGAAAGCAAAGCAGATATTAGGAACAGCATTGCTCCCATACGACTTCGGAATACCGGGAGCAATGCTTCAAGCCTTTGAAGAGCATCCTCTGACGAAGTATACGTGTTAATGATTAAAGCCTGTTGCAAGTTAGCCCCAGACTCAATTGAGAGACCTTCAAGTGCTTTAAAAATGACCTGTATGAAACAGTAACTATTAGAATCAAGCATTAGTCGTTCACCAAAAAAGAGAGATTTACAAACTGCAAGCACTTTCACATGCACATGTTCTTGATTAAGCACTACATCCATAAGGCATAAGTAAAAATCTCTTATCTGAATGGGAAAAGAAAAAGAACAGAGGAAATACATGTAAAAAAGATTCAGAATATGGTCCCTACCAAAAAGGACAAAATTTTGAGTACATGGGTCTAAAAGCTTGTTCTTTGGTAGGGACTCAACATGGATTCCTCAACTTATATGAAATAAGAGTTACAAATTTAGAAATTAGATGAAAATTATTGTACATCACAATTTTCCTACTAAATATGTTTAGAAGTAAGTAAATTTTGCCCTAAAATAAAAGTTGTTTGATTCCTCAAACAATCAAATTAAATTAAATAGGAGGGAGTAACACAGAAAGGAGCAACATGAAAAAATAGATCCTACCAAACATCTAATAGCTTACCTCATCACCTGAACGGCCCTGAGGCCCCTCAAGGATAGCATCAAGTGTTCTCAGAGATGCTATCACAACCCTTCTATTGCTTCCACACATAAACAATATCTCGCACATGCCTCTTACCAATGCTCTGTCCGGAGTCAATAAAAAAAGGAAAAGAAGAAAAGATTTTTAAGGATTTTTCCCAAAATATCAAAAATTTCTCAGCAGCATTGATAAAAGTACACCAGTTAACTCAACAAGAGATGATTCAATCAGACAACTGCAATCAGATGACCATAAAAGGAAAACTAACTGCAGTCAGCAGTTGGTCCTAGTGCTAAAGTTTCTTCATTAGAATTTTTCATTTTTTAGGGAGGGGTCCAGGGATTACTTTTTTTTTACTCATAAAAGAAAGTAACATATAAAAACAATGTGTATAGAATATATATGTGTGTGTGTGTGTAATATCTCTAGTGCATGTCTGTATGAGCCTTGTAGCAGTTAAATAAGAAAAAGGGTCTCAATAAGGTATAAATTCAGTAAGCCACTTTAAAAACAAAAAAATCTGCCCACACAGGAACAAGATTCACAAAGTATCCACCTTGATTTTTTCTCTTCACTTAGAGACGAAAAAATATCAGCTCCAGCAGATTCTTTATTAGCCAATCTTCTCAAACCCACATTGCCAGACAAGCTAGGTGAAACCATATTTAAATCATCCGAGAAAAACAATAGGTGCTTCAGAACAAAAGCCTGCAGAATCATGGCACCGTTGTCAAAAAGAGATGGAACACTACGTGCAACTTGAATTGAGTCCAAAAGATGCTAAAGTCAAACAAGGAGTATGATGAATTTAGAATCAAGTACCACTGGAAGTACAGTGTGCAATCACATAGAACGCACAAATAAAGTACTAAAGCATAATTAGCCAAATAATATGCCATCCAGCAGAACAAAAATGGCTCCTGGTTATTTATTGGAAGTGACAGAATATGCCCATGAATGTATAAGAAATTAATGCACACTTGCACTGCAACTTTTCCTAATTAACACTGACATTTGTGTCCGTACATGTGGCTGTAAAACCATATCAATTGCTAACTTCTACCAAATACTTAAATCTACTATCCAGCAGGGACAACATTCATTTTTGACCACTAGAAGTAGCAGTGAGATTAACATAAATAAAATCAAACCAAGTTCAAACCTATCCTTCCCGTGCAAAAAAAGTTCTCTAATAAGCCAGAGAATGACAACCAGTTCATCTTCATCTATGAAACTAAAATTTATTCCCAAAAAAACAAGAGGGACCAAAGTCTTACCTGTATTGCTGCTAGCACCCCACAGGGCCCACCCTCATGCTGCACTAAACCCATAGATGTATCTGGATCCGGACTAAACCTGCAAAGTATTTTGTTCAAGCATCAGCAAGTCAGCTCAGATGAATCTATGTATTAATGTCCAACCTAAATAAGCAGAGAATAGATCAAGGAAGCCAACAATACAAGTAACAAATTTATATAATTACCAAGCAGTACAAGAATTTCCCCAGCATATATACAAGGTTTGGAAAGATGCAATGATAGCATCCTCTACATACACGCTACACAAGGACATACTATGACAAACTCTGTATTAGGTAGTGCAACATCAACACTTTTAAGAACCTGTTTGACCAGGCTCCAAAAACTGCCTACTTTTTGAGAAGCACTTTCACCAAAACAGCTTTTCAGAGAAGAACTTTTGGAAAAGAACAGTTTGTGTTCGGTCACTTTGTTTGAGAAGTGTTTTTTCCGGTAGATGACAAGTAGATTTTTATTTTTATTTTTGATAATGTAATTGGTAAGTAGGTTATGTATGGCCAATCTTTTCAAAAAGTGCTTTTGAGTTTCAAATTTAAAAAAGGGTCAAGTATCATGGCATTTTACACTGTTACAATTGTTTACACAGAAATTATTTTAAATATTTATTAAGACAGCCTTTGAAATGATACGAAAGACACTGTGGAGACCAAAAGAAAAAAAATTGTACTTAATTAAAAGATATATACAATAAATTAAGAGAAATAGTTTGGTAAACATAAAATTATGGTAAGAATATTTGTCTCGAAAAAATAATTTTTTGGTTCTGCTTATGGGGAAAAGCAAA
This sequence comes from Solanum sitiens, assembly GCA_016801875.1. Classification (NCBI taxonomy): domain Eukaryota; kingdom Viridiplantae; phylum Streptophyta; class Magnoliopsida; order Solanales; family Solanaceae; genus Solanum; species Solanum sitiens. Next base: position 451,827 of record JABWTJ010000260.1, read on the forward strand.
AATTTATAGTTTCTTCCTATGCCGCACAGACTCTTCAAAAATATCAATGAGTGTGTCAGATATTTCAAAAGTAGTGTATTTTTGGAAAATCCAACACGAGTGTGGCAACATTTTTGGAGAGTCTGAGCAACGTAGGTTTCTTTCCCAATAGCAAAAATTATTTCTGCCACTTCTTACAATCACATTTTTTGTAGGCCAAAGACCTCAAATCTAGAAGAAGAAAAAAGTGTTTCAGCCTCCAAGAAGCTTGGCCAAACATGTTCTAAGAGAAATGAAGTTTAGCATCACTTAATTAGTTTCTATGGTGGCCATGGACACCAAAAGGGCATTGCTTTGAGGGGCAAGGGATTTGGATAAGCATCACTAATGGCACTATTTGGAGATCGGTGCATCTCCTAACAACATTAAAAGGGAATCCCAATGCACTAAGCTCCCTCTATGCATGGAATTCGGGAAGGGCTGAACCACAAGGATCTATTGTACACAGCTTTACCGTGCATTTCTGCCAAAAGACTGTTTCCGCAACTCGAATCTGTGATCTCCTGGTTACATGGCAGCAACTTTACCCATTACGCCAAGGCTCCCCTTCCAACAACATTGAATACCCAATATCAAAAGGGGTGTGCATGGTCCATTACAGTTCTTGCCTAAAACTGAAACCCAAGCCAACCTTTGAGGCTTGAGCCTTTGGCTATAGTTTTGTTTGATGTGACTGACGGTTGACCACTTCACAGAGGTCTTTTAAACAAAGCAAGCAAGTTGTGTATCTTAATTTAATTGGGAAGTATAAATTTAAAATGAAAAAATGAGCATATCTTGTGGTTTTCAAAACTAGAACAAATTTATTTTTACTTATAATTTGAAAAGTACATCTCTAGTACTAGGAAATGGATTCCTAAATTAGTGCCTTATATGTCAAAATTCAAACCATGCCCCATTGTGAGGAACTTGAGAGGGAGTTCGTTATTAAACTTGCCTAAGCAAATGCCAACATCTTAGTAGGACAAAAAAGTTAGTGGTCATGTAAAGGTGAATTCAAGATTCAAATGTTGAGGCTTCTTTTGCGATAGATCCCAAGGTGACAAAATTGTTAAACTCAAAAGGCTTGAGGTGGCTTAGAGGAAGCCAAACCAAAGTGGCATTAGAGTCAGTTCCTTCCCAAGTAAATCTCAGCAAGGACGCAGAGTCCCTAAAGGGCTAAGTGTAACAACCCACGCATCATTGGTGATGAACTCGAGAGGAAGCTCGCTACTAAACTTGAGCATATACCAATATCAGAGTGGAAGGGGAAAATTAGTTGTCATATTCAAATGTTGAGGCCTCCATTATGTTAGAACCCAAAGTGACAAAATTGTTAAACTGGAAAGGGACCAAAGCGGATAATTCCTTGGTGTACCTTATATCGCTGCTAAATGTAACATTATCCGTATTACAAATCTTACTAGAACTACTCATTACTATTAATTCCAAATTTCTGTGTTCTTTCTTATTTTCAGCGATATGCTTATTTTGTTTATGTTTTATACAAGTGCCTGAGCACCTAACAGGCTTAAAATTTTGAAAAGAAAATAAAAACATTGCATAGCCCATAACAGCTATTTGTAAGACCATCTACACGAAACCAAGGATAGTCAAACAACACTAACTATACGGTAAAAAACAAGTCATCAAGAAGAACAAGTAAAACTCCAATTGTCAATAGCAAGAGACCAAATGCAATTTTCAAACGAACAAACTACCTCAAGAGATTATGTCACACCATTGAAGGAGAAAAAGAAAAATCAAAACCAAGCTGAATTCATTATTTTAAGGGGAAGGGAAAGGATCAATATTACAATACCTTATGCCCTGATTAGTCCACTGACCAAGAATATCCTTGGTAACTTCACAACCAAAGATCATTGAAAACAATTCATTGGCCTCTGCCAATGGAAGTTCTTCCCTTAAGTTCACATTTTTCTCCTTACCCTTCACCAAGTTCACATTTTTCTCCTCACCCTTCACCAAGTTCACATTTCTCTCTTCGCCCTTCACCAAATTCACACTCTTACCCTTACATTCCACCACTCTACTGCCAGACCCACCACTCTTCTCCACCACCACATTCTTGGGCAACGCCAACATCCGCTTTTCAGCAGCAGCAGCCATCAATTCCCTCTGACGTCTCCTGCTTTTCACCTCAGGCGACTCCCCTTCCTCCCCAACACCGCCACCAGATACCTCCTCTCCCGGTTTACTCCTCTTAGGCTCTGGCGACTCCTTCTGCATACTCATCCTTAACGCCATTTTCAACTCTTCATCTTCTTGATCCGCCATTTGTATATTAAAAGAACTCCAGAAGATTCTTTCACAGACCCAGATCCAGGAATTTCAAGAATTCCACAATACAGTAAACAAAATCGAATCTTTGAGCAAAAACTAAGGTTTTCTTGAAATTCTAACTTAGGGTTTTCAAACCCAATGAGATTTTTTTCAGTTACAGATGTACAATACAGTAGAATTTCAAAAGATCAGTATGGAATGTTCATACAAAAATACATGAATATATGTTCAAAGAGTGAATTAAATCAATTTGATTTCATATATAATATTAATGAGAGAATCGAAAGCTAATAAAAGCTGGATTTTATTTAATTATACTAGATATATTTTGCATTAACACAAGGGTCACCTAATAGGACAGATAAAAAGGAAGGTCATACGACGACGTCTTGATGAAGAGTTTCTAATATAAGAAGAGGTGCTGAATTGGGTGTAAAAGATATCATTAGAGGAGTCAAAATGGATTGGTCCAACGTAACTCATCCCAACACTAACGAGTTAGAGGTTAAATGGATTGAGACGGATTGACCCTTTTAAATAAAGGACCAATAAAATAGTAGCCCAATCCAGCCCCAAGCGAGCCACGAGTTGGCCCTTCAAAAAAAAAACAAGATTACTCTCTTAGAAAGAGTATCGAATGTTTAGATCTATGAATACGACATCAATACATACAAAAAATTATTTATACATCACACTGCTGTGAATACTTACAAAAAGACATTCTGAGTCACACACTTTGGTGAATATTTACAAATTTTTGGTGAATACTTACAAAAATACATAATAGCCAACGTAAGATTTAGCGGATAAATTTTATCATCCCACTGTTCCTCCCACAAAAGACTAACTGATTTAAAAAGATTTTCAGCAACATAAATCAGCTCAAATACTTAACAAATCTAAATTGCTAAATATTACATGATCCATTAATTAAAGTGTTACGACTCCGCCTCTCCTTTCGCTTCCACTTGTACCATCGATTGATATTATTTCTTTAAGATGTTCATCTTCATCTACAATTCACCATACAAGATTTATTCACAAATACTTTCAGAAGAAAAGTGATATATTAATAGGTTAGATAGAAAAATATTACCTTCATTAGATTGAGTAAATCCATGCAACCAATTTCTGATAGTGACAAGAGTTTGAATATTTTCATGATGGGTAGAGTTTCTACATTTGATAACAACACGACCATCAATATTAAATGTCGATTCAGATGCTACAGTGGTAATTGAAACAGTGAGGACATTTTGTGCCATTACCGAAAGATCAGGATATTTTTTTCCGTTATCCTTCCAATACTTGATAACATTCATCTCATGAAAAGTCTGATAATCGAGCTTCTTTTCCTCCAAATAAAGGTTCAATTTTGACTTTCCAGCAGTGCAAAGTGATGTACCCTCAAACTCTTTAAATTCCTATTAATTTGTAATATGAAATATACTAACAATAAGAAGACGAACTCCATCCTAACAAGTAAACTGATTTTAACTTCAAATAAAATAGTGAAAGATAAATCATTTTTATCTAACTACACATTAAACAGAACTACATCAACCATCTAGTAAACAAAATTAGTTCTAAAATGTGTAAGTGATTTTAATCACATCCCATCAAAGTAGAGAATAAAAGTGTCTTTATGAAAAGATACATAATGATTTAGAGAGAAAAAATTAGATATTTACCTCAAACAAAGTAGACTTCTTTTGTTTGGATTGACTTCCTTCTTCGGTTGGTTTATACTGAGTAGTACGAGCAGTTGCCCCTATTTGATTATTTGCATACTGATCATAGAGGTTGTATAATTTTAACTTTATAGTTGCAGCTTGCTCTTTTGCCGAAGAAGAGTCCACCTTTGAGAAACAATGTTCTAAAAGTTGCATCTTGAAGCGAGGATCCAGAATTGCTCCAAATGAGAGTACCAAACTATATCTATTCAATATTTTTGAAACTTCTCGAACATTCTTATCGCCATTTCCTTTATAACTTCATCTAAATTACTTGAATTCTCCTCAACAAGCATTCAATTTACCAAACTTGCATAAAGTACAAAATGGAAGTTCGATAACTTGAACCAGAAATTAAGTTTGTTATTTCATAAAAAGGCTCTAAGAATCCAAATATTTTATTTGTCCTTCTCCGATGATCAGATGTAGGACAACTTGAGTAATTTCTATCAATTAACTGTAGACTAGAAAAAGCTTTTTCATATTGTAGTGCACTCTCAAGCATCAAGTACGTTGAGTTTCATCTAGTTGCCACATCCAAACGTAAATCCAAATTTGTACTAATTTCAACTTGCTTAACACATTGCTCAAACTTTCTCATTCTACCATCTGATCATTTAACACACGTCACACTTTCTCTAATTTTAAATAAGACATCATTAGTTGCTTTTAAACCTTCTTGGACAATCAAATTTAGAATATGAGCAGAACAACGTACATGAAAGAACTCAGCATCACATAACAAACTCTTTTGTAGATCAAGATGACCTTTTAAAATAGTTTGCATGCTAGCATTGTTAGTGGCATTATCTAAAGTGATAGATAGCACCTTCCTATTAATCCCCACTCTTTCAAACAATCATATATAGTTGCAGCCAATTCAACTCCAATATAAGGAGGAATCATACGATAAAAGTTCAAAATTTTACTTACTACCTTCCAATTATCATCAATATATTAAGCAGTTAAACAAAGATATCCTTCAGAAGTACCTGCTGTCCAACAATCAGAAGTCAAGCAAACTCGATTAGAAATATTCACCAATGCTTGTTTTAATTTTTGTTTCTCTCTGAAATACGTTTTCTGGACATCCACAACAGAAGTGTCCCTTGATGGCATTACCATATTCTGAATTTACATAATTTGCTCACGCTCTAATTTTTTTATATTCAAAAAAAGAATATGGCAGATCATGCTCAATAATAGCTTCAGCAAAATTTTTACGGAAAATCAATTGATCAAACTTTCTCGTTTGTATGTTACCTTGCTGATCCATATACATTTGACCCAAATCATAGAACTTAACCTTTTTACATTTAGTTAAATGACGTTTCAAATGTGATGTTCCATAGTTCTTACCATTAGGTCCAGGAGTAGAACCAACCCCATATGGTTTCTTACAACCTCTGCATATTGTTTTTTCCACTCCATCTTTATCTCTACTAATCTTCTTGAAATACCTCCAGACGGATGATTTTAACTGCCTCGTTTTCTTCTGTGGAGGTTCTTTAGATTCATTCACACCTACACTAGTTTCATGTGCACTACATTCATCCTCCTCCTCCATTGATTTCTCTGTATACATAAAAGTTAGTTTCAGCCTTCAAAATGAACATGTAAAAAAATTAACTTTTCTGATTACTCATTAGGAAAACACAACTAACACACATGATATCACACACTACGAAAATAATTAGGAAAAAGATGTTATATTTGAAACTATCACAAAAGATGAACATGATTAAGAGTCAAGACGAAGTTTAGCTCGTTTTGGAGAAGAAACAAATCGAAAAAATGATAGATTCTTACTTGTATAGTTGTATACTTGTATTCCTGAATTTCATGTATATATAATCAATATCGATCTGAAAATCAAACTTCGAATGAGCTTGGAAACTCTAAAACTTCAAAACTCTAATGTCATGCCTAAAATGAAAGAGAAAGCTGCCAAGCTAAAAGACAGAGAGAATAGATATGGTTACACACGTATAAATTATAATAATATGAATCAATAGTCAAAACCCTAATAAAGTAATGGGCTTGGGCAGTAAAAAAAATTTGTGGGCTCATCGCCTAAAATGTAAAAAATTTATAAAATACTTAGATTTTTTATTTTTTCAAAATATTTATTGCTAAAATCTTTACAAATAAAATACTAATAAAAATATATATAAAAATATTATAAAAAATTAAAAGCCCATGGGCCGACCTCTGAGGCTAGCGGGTTGGCCCTACGAGGCTAGCGGGCCAAACGGGACGGGCTAAAAAGCCTCGTTCCTAAATGGGCCAAAAAATTCAGCCCAACCCCACTTAATTCAAGGGTTGGGTTGGGCTGGCCTCGCGAGACAAGCCCATTTTGACGGATCTAGATATCATCAACACACTCCAACTTTTTTTATTTTTTATCATGATATCTAGCTTAGCTTTCGTGAATCTTGTTTTTTATTTGAGAATATTCTCATATTAGCTTACACTATACAAGTATTAAATCTCAACAACATGCATAATTATAATAATATTTTACTTTTAAAACAAGTAAAAAGTAAATCATCATTATTATAACGCGAATTAAGCAATAATATGTACAAAGAAATGACATAATATAAAGATGGAATAATTAATAGAGAATGACAAACTAATAATTTAAATTAAATGTAGTAACTACCGTTTCAGTTATTTTCATTAATAAGCAAAATCTCGACCACTTTGCTATTATAGAGTCCCACTGATTTGTGTGAATTATTAAAAAATTAAAACAAATGTTTTCTCTTTTCTCTAGGGATGTGCATTTGATTTTTCTGTTTGGTTTTGTGTTATTCGATTTAATTTTTCGATTTTCAATTTTGAAAAAGTATAACCCAATTAGAACCAAAAAAATGATTCGGTTCAGTTTTTCTCTTTTCGGTTTGATTTTTTTTTATTTGACTATTCAGTTATAACTTATTTCATAACTAATTAATAACATAATCAAAGTTATATTTGCATGTTTTAATAATAAAAATTTCATTTAAGGAAAAGTACTAATATTGAATCTCTTAAATATCTTATCCAATATAATCACGAGTAAAACATTACAACACAATACTATCAAAAGATGTCCAAATATGAAATCCAAACTAAATGATTATGATGATAATTCCAACGAAATTAACTCTAAACTCTAAAGTACTATCACTAAACACAAATTGCATCGAGGTGAACCAACAATTCAACTCATTTCTTAGTTTTGCTAGTTTTTTTTTCACAAAAAGTGCAAGTAATTTATAGTTTTAATGTAAAATTTAATGCCTAAAATTTAATGAAAAAGGATGGCGGTAATTTGATATGGGCCTAAATATTACGGTAATACTGAATTACTAGCATCCTATATTGTAAACCTAAATATTATATGTGTAGTTATTAATCTATATATATAATTTCGATATGTTTGGTATTTCGATTTTTATTTTTTTTAATTCAAAACCAAACAAAAAATCAAACAAAGTAACTTATAAATCCAAAATCAAATCAAAAATTTAAAAAACCAATCCAAATTATAATTCGATTTGGTTTAATTCGATTTTTCGATTTAATCTAAATAGTGCACACCCCTACTTTTCTCTTTATTTTATACAATCTGTTCTCCTCATTTCTTCAATTGCTCCTTTGTCTTCTCCACAAATTCAATTTCAAAATTCAAAATTCTCCAGCACGTCCTCATCGTTTTCTAAATAGGTATAACATATAGTTATACAGATTCTAGTAACTTCAGTTTTTCACTTATACACATTTTCAATTATATACTCATATAAATTTTTATATACACAAATTAAATCTTATAAAAATAAACAATTTACAAAACTAAAATAATTTACACATACATATACTTATTACAAATAAATACACAGAATAACCTGCACTGTATAAATATACAAATTCATATAAACATTCAATAGTTTCATATACTTGTACAATTCAGAAAAAATACTAAATAGGTATATTTATATAACTTATAAATTTCAATAAACAGTCAACAGTTTCATGTATAAGTACATGTAACAACAACACCAATATGTATATGTATATGACGTACATGTACTTTTTCTTTTTATTTACATACATGTTCTGAATATACAATTATATAAAAGATCATATATACAAATTAAAGTTTTATACACAATTTTACAATTAAGAAAATTTCACACAGTGCACTGTTATTGTTCCTTTTTTATTTAACCGAAATTATAAAAAAAAAAATTGAACAATCAAAATGTATATTAAAAAAATTGTGATCCAGCCAATAAATAGAAAGACACATCCATAGCAAATTAAAATTTTGCTACGAAATACAATTTTAAAAAAATTGCTATAACATAAAATTAAGAATTTTATATTTGTTATACATAAAATTTACTCTATAAAGATTCATACAATATGAAAAATATATACACAGAGAAACATCATTATTCCTATTTGCTTTTTTATTAAAAAAATCATCTTTTTATTTCTTATTTGTGGTAAATTTTTATATAGTAATATTTATGTAACTTGAAACTTTCAATCACAAGTCCACCTATTTGGAAGAGGAATTCTGAAGGTAACCAATCTTTAACAATTTGCATTAAAAGTTTGAATGAAATTGATTTTAAGATAGTAATTTGTCATGACATTATTGTAACACTTCAAAAATTCAAGACGTGTTCTAGCACCTAACATAAGTGTAATAAGGTTTAGACACTGTTGTAAGGTCCATTTTAATGAATATAATTCATTTAGGAAGTCTAGAAACCAAAACGTCCAAGAACGTTCATGACGTCCGGAAACTAGTTCAATGAGGTACTAGCGTGCCTTAGCCTATTTGACTAGTTTTTAGGAGTCGGAAATTCATAAAACATTGGTGGAAGGGTGTCTAACATGTGTTTAAGTTGATTCATGGTCGAAACATCCGGGTACGACTCCCCAAGGACCAACCAAGGGCCCTTGAGGAAGACCCTTGCATGTTGGAGTCAAACACTGCCTGAGTAGTGTGCACCCACGAAGACAGTCGACGAGGCGTGTGTGGATCGATGGGGCGTCGATGCCATCCGTCGACCAACACTTAGCCAAATCATGGAAGGGTCTCTTTTGCGCAGTCTCTGAATCAAACTACGGATGTGCAGCACGGAAGGGGGGGTTGGTCGTCGATTGACCCACGATCCGTCAATCGTGGTGTCGTCTGTGAGGGGTCCAATTTTCTACACGTTTTTAATTAGATCCAATTGATTAATTAAAGGGTTAGTTAATTAGTTGGGGATTTGGGGAGGTCTAATTAACTTAGTTAACACCCTATATAAAGTCCTAACCTAATTAAGACTAACTAAACTCTCATAACTCACAATCCCAAAATCTCTTCCTTCTCTTTTCTTTCTCTCTCTAGTGAAGAACTCCATTGAAGACCAAGCTAGGGGAGGGTATAAGGGCTGCAAAGAGTCTAGCATCACCATCAATCTTCATCAATTAGTAAGGTCTGAGATCTAATTCACCTTTGAGACCTCTTTCCTCCAAAGGTTCCTTCAAAGTAATTTCAAAAGTTGAGTTTTCAAGTGGGTTTCATTCAATCTCGAAATTGATGTTATGAATTGATTTGTATTTTATTTCTCTTGGATATTATGAATAGATTAACATGTATTCTAACTTAATTATGGCATATCTTGATGGTTTGGTATAGTTTGTAGAAGATGACCTTCACCCCTTAACCCTAGGTTATGATCTTGATATGAATTGTTTAATGTTGATTCAATTGACTTGGTTATTGATTGAAGTACTACTAGATGATGTTATTGTATCAATCATGAATAGATTAGGATGAATTATAGTCCTATCATGCTAGTTCTTAAGAAGTTGATCTAGGTTATGAAGTATGTTGTGAATTGACCTAAGTATCTTGTCTTAAACTATGAACTAGTGATGAATGATGATGTAGTGATTCAATTAGCCTTGTTATTATGTTGATTATTATCTTACAATAAAACTATACCCTAATTGGGTTGAATTAAGGATTGATGATAAGACCTTGATGATGATTATGAAGGAGACTTGGTTAGTCTTATGATCCCTATTCTTTACTTTAAATTATGGTTAATTGTGATTAAGTCATGATGTTGTATTGGAGAATGACTTGTATTAAGATTGATAGGGTTGGAATGATGTTGAATTGAAATGTCTTGACTATGATTTATGAGGTGTTGGCTAAGATGTAAATTTTTATAAGGATGGTGAATGATTTACCTATGTACATTATTATGAAGTGATATATAAATGTGCTACCTCACTTATATGAATTGTAATGAAAGGATTTATACTAATGCAATTCTTATTGAGCTATGATGATGATGATTATATAAGTGATAGATCATATGACCTAAACTAAGCTATGATTGTTAATAAAGGCTTAAAGACATTTCAAAAAGGGACTCTAGCTTAGCACCGAGTGAACTAGAGTGAGGAGTGTCCCTTTCCACACAGGGATGGTAGGATCACTAATGTACTCTTGAGATTGGAGACTATAATGCATGTAGCATAAAGAGGATCCCAATTATATTTCCTAGTTCTTGAACTATGTTGCCCCCATAGAAATACTAGCTAGTGAATCCACGTAGTTGCTATATTCATGTATTGGTACTACCTTGGCAAGTAGTCCACCTTTTTTCGGTGTATGGTTCCATGACACAAAATTCCACAATTAGCTCATGTGGTCTATGTCGGTTAAGGCAAATTGTTCCCAAAAGGTAAAATGAAGTAATGAATAAACTCTCACTAGAATGAACTAAGAGGTCTAGCTTAGTCTAGGTAGGGGTATGGAACTCTACCTATACATTGCACTAGTTAGCCTTGAGGGAAGTCTTAGAAGGATGTTCTTATGTATGTATATGTTTATAAGTGTAAATGATATGTATATAATGATTTTACATATAAATGACATTATGTGGATGATATGTATTCTTAAATGATGTGTCATGTGAAGTTGGATGTTGGTCATGGTTCTTGTTGAGTTACTTGATTGAGTAAGGTTATGGGGCTTTACTTAGTCATTGCACTTGTTAATTTAATGGGTTCATGGGTGATTGTCTTGGCTTTAGTTATGTATTCAACTATATGATATGCATGTTGACTTGACTAGACTTGATGTTATGATTCTTGTGATATATATGCCTATGACTAAATGAACATGTCATATTGGTTGGTATTGTCTTGTTGAATGTGCATAAAGGTTTTAATGAAAAGTGCATACACATTGAAATGAATGCCCTTTTTTCTTAGCATGATTTCAAAGTGTGTGTGCATATGATCTCATACTTAGTACAAGTGGTGTACTAATCTTATTTTCTCCCTTTTTTCTCAATATTTTAGGTTACGGTTGTTTAAGGCTCTTTGAGACGACGTTGAAGAAGACTTGGAAATTCTCAATCATCCAAGCGGGTAGATCCTCACTTTCCGAGAGCGATGTCAATATTGAACTTATGAAGTTGTTTTAGTTTTAAGACTCTTTATGTTATTTCTCTTTTCATTTGAGAACGGATTGTATAGCCTATATGTGGCACTTTTACATTGATGTATGGGTTATGCCCAAATTGCTATAATCTTGTTAGATGGTTATGAGATGAGACACTTTAAGAACTATGTTCTATCTTATATATATACTTATGTGCAATAAAAGTAGAAGACTATATAATCTTCTTATATGAAGGGTCTATGTATACTCGATATGAATATATTATGTGTATGTAGAGGTCTATGTAAACCTCCATGTAGAAGTAATGAAAAGTTCTAATTTTTTTTGCATTTTTAACCTATGAATGTAATGATGTATGCGAAGACGCTAGTCTTAGTCCTCACAGAGGACGACGACGCCGATTACGTCTAGGGGGTTTTCGGATGTGACAATTATATTTATGATAATTTAATTATTATTTTTAATTTCAGTTCAATAACGTTTTCAACATATTTGTAATTTTTTATAACATAATTTATTTACAGTTGTACTAACAACTCGTAATAAAATATCAAATATAAAATATGGTAGAAAATAATTACTCGTTCCTCAAAAATATGAATTTGAGGTCAAGAACTCATCGGCAAAACAAGGTGCTATTTAAAGATCAATACTCAAGTGAAAATGTAAAGAACAATTAAAGACGAACAAATTAGATAAAATCTTGTGTTTCTTATCGCGTATATATATATATATATACATATATATATATTTCAAAATCACGACTTACCAAATCTTTTTCTTTCTTTTTTTCCCCTTCCAATAACAATTAGTCCTTTATAATCTTTACATTATTTATTTTAAACTTAATTTAATTATTTAACCTCTTAGATTTTATTTGAGAACATTGAAATTCACAAAATTAATCAAGTTTTGAATGGTACTTTTATTTTCAATTTGTCACGAAAAGGAAAACACACCCACACCAAAAAAATGTCTTTTGAAATAATTTCTTGTTCCCTCTTAATTTTCCTTTCTTTATTTTCTTCCCGTCTAGAAATATTTAGTTAGTAGTTTATTTTTAATTTTTTAAAAAAGAGTTGAGAATTTATATAAAAATAGATATAACGAATGCCTGCTTGACTGATTTCATTTTATTTATATTCAAGTATATTATTCTTAAAATAGAAATATTCTCAAAATCTCCCAACAAGAAGAGAAGAAAGTAATAAATTGTAATATACATTGCGTTAAGAATGAAAATCATAATAAAATAAAGATCAATTACAATTAGTAAAAAATAAAAACATATGTCATTTTTTTTATAAAAAAAAAATAACAGATTAATCCCAAAGAGCAAAATCGTTCGTCACATAAAAAAAATCTACTTTGGATTTGCATCACATCACATTGCATTTTGCATTTCAAAGCCAATAAAAAATCTTTAACATCATTCTTTTTCACTTCAAAATCAACTCCATTTGAAAATAATAACAAAATAAAATAACAGTAAGCTACTATTCAAAACTATCGTTTAAGGCTTATTAAAGGTCTTAAAAATTTACGTATATTTCGGACAAAAAAAAACATATTTTTACTTTTCCTCTTTAATATATTATTCCAATTAATTTTACATCTTCATTTAATGAATGATGATAGTTTAAATTTGTAATTACATTTTCTATTTTTATCATTTGGTGTTAGCTTCAAGAATATTTATCGCCTGAATTATTTTTTTTTAATAACAGCCACTACTTAGAAAGATTGAAATTGAAGTATTTATATGTTTAATTTGAGAGCACTTTTAAAAAAATAAAAAAATGAACCACATATTTGAAAGGTATTTTAGAAAAATTAGATTTGTTTTATTTGATCTTCTTCTTTATAATATCAATTTATTGTCATATTTCTACAATATGCTGTTAATTGAAGCATTAAGAATATATATTAAGCTCGCATAAAATCATTATTTTTCAATAATAAGCTTTAATGAGAGCACAAAATAACTCACCCTCTTGACTAAGATCACAACATGAATCTCAAAGAATGACATAAAAATAAAATGACAAAATTACAATTAGGCTTCTTGATCCAAACACGTTTATGTAATTATAGTCTGTTGGTTATTCAAGGTGAGTAGACTCAAATCAAGATGCGATACACAAGTCCCGATCGCATTTACACGTTCGAATTGGTATATGTTGATAGTGACGTACACACAATTTTTTACAAGCGGTGTCACCCCTATATATATATATATATATATATATATATATATATATAACGATAATGAAGTAGGTCAAAAAACAATTCATGTATGAAAAAACAATTAAAATATACCTTGAACTATGCTAAAGATCATATATACCCCTACATGAATTTTTAAAAATTAAAAGTCAAAAATATAAATTTAAAACTAATCTTTTTCACTCCTGTTAAATAAAAGGTATATGTGATCTCCTTTTATAATGGTAAGGGTATATATAAACTATTTATATAACTATAAGAGTATATATAAATCACTTTCATAGTGAGAGACGAAGAATATATAATTTTAAGTGACAAAATTAAAAAGTATATCAAATTTTTTTAATGTGAGAAAATATATATCTACACCATTATTAACCAGAAATAGTATATATTGCTCTAAATAAAGCTATATTCTCTCCTTATTTCCCCCTAATTTCGCTAAACCCGCCAAAAACATATACTACCAATCTACCATTATAATTTTTTCATTTTTCAAAAGATAACTCTCTTTTATTTAAAAATGAAATTTATTTACTATGTAAAAAGTATATTCTTCGTTTAAAAAAGAATGTTCCTATTTCCTTTTTAGGTTGTTTAGAAAAGAATGATCTCTTTCCTTTTTTGGCAACATTTTAACTTTAACTTTTTACGTGACATATTTAAGACCACAAGATTAAAGGACATTTTGGTATATTTGACATAACTTTAATTTAGAACCATAAGTTTATAAAGTCTTTTTTAAAAAAAAAATTTGTTTTAAGTGAAATTAAGTCATCCTTTTTTAGATAGAGAGTATATAAATCCTAATAATATTTGTTTGAATTTTGAAAGGTATAAATTGGAATAGAGGAGTAATAAAACGCATATACATACAGACTAGAGAGAAATAAAAAACGCCCATGCTCAAAAACGGAGATAGAGAAATTCCCTAAAAAATTCCTTGTTCATCGCTGAAACCTTGGATCAACGTGTGTATTTGAACACAAATCCCTTCGCTCAACACTCGTAGCCGATGTGAATTTGTTCAGAGCCCTAAAAATCACTGTGTTCAGATTCCTAATTGTCGTTCTTAACTGCCCTAAAATCGCTGGTATGAGTTTGTTCTAGGTTATCTTCTCTAATTTTGATTTGTTTTGCATGTTCTTCACCATTTAACTGTAAAGTCACTTGGATCGATTCTTTCCCGTTGATAGTGTCATAGTGTGTGTGTGGAGATGTTGGCCTGAGATTAATTAGAGACAATTTTGAGGAAGAGCAAAGGGTTTATTGGAGTATATTGCAGTTACTAAACTTAAGCAATGCTTCAACATGTGTCTTAATGGTAGCTGAAGTCATCATTCACTTAATAATCACCTGTGTAGTTGGTGTATAACCTCAACTGTATCTTCCATTAGAATCCCAAATCGGCAACATATGTCCTTTGCACTTTGCTAGAAATGGCCTAACACTAAAAAGTAGGTGGAAAACTAACTAAGCTGGTTGTATATTTAAGTTTAATTCACACATGCACGGTGACTGAGATGTGTGCTGAATCTGTGTTAGTTATAGTCCACGTACGAAGATTATTATTGGTGATGCATGAAGTTTTAAAAGAAGTTTATCATAAACTCAATGGACAAGAAATTGAAGAACACCTCATAGATGTATGGAAGACAGTTTCAGCTTTCATTTTTTTGGTAATTTTGAACGAAATAAACCTAATGATTTTGTCCGTACACAACTCATTTGTGGAGAATCATCCTAAACCTTAAGGGTATAGCATGGACAATGCCAGGCAAGATAACAGCTGGGAGGGAACATGTTCACATGCTAAGGATAGGAGTAGATGGAGAATTGTCTCAGCATGTATTTGGTGGACAACTTGGAAGGATAGGAGTTCCAGATGTTCTGAGAGCTTAGGCCTCAGAGAATGATGTGCAGAAGATCAAGTTGAACTTCATCTTACTGCTATGTTTTTGGTGTAATCAGATTTACTCTAATGATATTGTGTCTATCATAGATGTTCTAGATTCTTTATAGCTAGAGAGGGAAGACACTAGAGCTCTATTGTAAATATGGTTTCAGTACTACCCAAGTACTGTATTGATCCCTGGTATGATACAAAGTTAATCATTTAAAAAAAAAGCTGAAAAATTTAGTCCTGGAATTCGAATACAAATGTTTGTGATTGATGGATGTCTGAACCAACATGAAAGATGTATATAATATAAGTTTTCTAGATCCTCCTACTTCTACTTGGATCCTCTTTGTATCCAATAACACTAAGTACTTTTTTATGATTAATAAAATGTTGTATTTACCGATAAAAAGAACTCTTTAGAACAGATAGAATACCAAGTCATCAACGTTGGGTCCGTGCTCAACACAGGCTATTACCTATCTAGTATGGAAATATATGCCATTTAATATGTGTTGTTTAACACAAATACTGAGTGTAGGATGAAGCTATTGGGTTTTGCGGAGTCCATAAGAGAAACTGTAACTCCGCCACCAGTGACTACTGAGTAAGATGTTTCGTGCACATTGAATTATGGGCATCCTGCATTGATTTTTCATTCCTTTAAACTAAGAACTATGTACTTCTTTCTTTTTTGTAGTGTGAACGTTCAAGTTGTTTAAAAAATTGTTCAAAATTTAGGTGCTAACTATGTTGTAACTATCCACAGTTGAAAAGCATAGTGAAGGCAAAAATGAGCCTTGATTTTATTCATCATTCATGTTCTCACTCCTAGCTCTTTGTTCAAGTTTAAAAACACTTTTTTTGGTGGTACTGGAAAATATCATTTCACTTGTTTGTTGAATAGGATTGTATCGTTACTCTGCTTCGTATTGTAATTTTCAATTTAACCTCAAATGTTTAATTCAGTTGATTAAAATCCTCTTAGCACCTTTAGTTTGTTAAACGCACTATATTTCTTTTTTCCTTCCATTTCAATTCATTGTGTCTATCAAAGGAATTTAATTATTAGACATTGGGGTGATCTTGAATTTGCTGAAAGTATCAAAGTTTTCCTTCTTATTTGGCTTTAAGTTATTGGCTTCACTTGAGAGGAAAGTTTCATTAACTTGTCGTGACCAGTTAGAATTGAATACTGCAGAATCAAGAGATTAATATTTGTGAATTTGTGGTTACACTAGCTAACTTGTAGGGGAGAAATTTGGGATAGAGAGAATCCCTAATTTATGGTTTAGGAAAAATTATTTAGTAACTGAATGAAATATACCTGACTAGAGAGGAATAGATATAGAAGATTTCATAGTCAACCTATAACTAGTATGGGATTGAGCCATAGTTGAGTGAGAGTTTGTTCTCAGAGAAATATCCAGTTTATCATAATTTCTGTATCTGAATTTATATGCAAACAGGAACAGAAGGTGGAGGATTCGAGGCTATGAGAAAGGAAGATTCATTTGGTACTGGTTAAGAGGAGCTGAGGGTGCAACAGTGAGAAGGATTTCGGTTGTGGCAAGGGTTGAGAAGAAAAGAAGAATGATCTTACTAATACAAGGGTTAACAAATGCTTTTTCCTACAGGAGTTTCTCTTAAGCTCGTTTTCATTGCTCTAACTAACAGTAAATGAGACTTTATATGTAGTAGCAAATCCTATTTGCATGATGCATAGTTATATGGTTGCTGTAATCTTAGTCTGTGTATGGTTGTTAAATGTTAAAAATGTTTAATTTTATGTGTTCCTCTTCCCTTATTGCAGATTACATGTTTACAAATAGCCAAAGGCAAGAAGAACGCACCGGAAAATATGGGACTCCAAGGGTGAAGTACCTTCAGGTTAATCCTGCAACTCACTGTATTGATTGCGTGACGCTATGAGAGAAAGAAACTAGAACTGCAAAACTTTGTGTTGATACGAAGTAAAAGTTTTGCATAACAATTCCTTATTAGCATAGATCTTGTTTGCTTGTCTGCCCAATCAGTTCTTTGATTCTTGTTTCAGGAATTGGTGAATCAGTTTCAGAATGCTTCTGCTGAAGGTATGCTTAGACTTTTATTCAACTGATTTGCGCTGTATCTACCGAACTTGGATTTGCTGAAATGAGACAAAATGTACTATCAGAATATCATATGGACATTCTTGTTTAGTCAAGTGCAATATTTTCATCAGGGAGTTCATAGATGTTTTCTAGCTTACAATAATGTTTATATTAACATAAGAACAAGGTAGCATTAATACTGTCAAGTCACTAGGAAGCTGTGTTCATATTTGTAAGTTAGGGCGATTTATGGCGGGTTTTGAGTTTTCAAGCAAGATGTTGAACGATAAAGCAGTTGTTATTCTGACCAACAGATATCTATTAGCTATGGCAATTCAACTTACATTTGTCCCGTAAAAATAGGAATAACAGCGTAATTTGTAAGATGTATGTCCTATCATTATCCACTTGTCTTTCCTCCATGAGAAAAAACTGCTCAGCGAGACAACGTAGTCATGTCAATAGCATCCAGAGCAAAATATTGATATATAATGAGGTTCAGATCCATCTGAAACATAGTATTTTTACTACTTAAGGAACTATACTAGCGGCCTACCCAATTTATTGTAGAAAGTTTCGCGATCAATGATTGAACCAACAGAGCAATCAGTATTGCTACTAATAGAGTCTGTTAGTCTGACATTTCTGTGTCTGTTCAGTGGAAAGTCAATTTCACGCTTGTCAAGATAATAATATATATGGTAGCCAATTGATTAACTTCAATCTGCTTTCTTCACTTCTTGTTTTGGCATCTATATGGCTTGATATATTCTTGTTATTACAGAGACAAAAGAGAAGATTGTTGCTAATTTGGCGAACTTTGCATATGATCCTTTCAACTTTACCTTTTTGCGCCAGGTCAAGAATCTTCTGATGAGTAGTTTAATTTTGTTATTCAATCATCTTTTCTCTTCTGGTTGCCTCAACATGTCTTGTAATATTAAACAGCTTAATGTTATAGAACTTTTTCTCGACTGTTTAACTGAGCCTAGTGAGAAGCTTGTGGAATTTGGGATTGGAGGAATCTGCAATGCTTGTGCCGGTAAAGATCAAAGTTTTAGGAATTTATGTTGATTCCATGATTTGGAACTTGTTTTTATTGGTTCTGCTTCGAATCACAGTAGACTTCCTGTGATCTTCTCCAAAAAGTTGACTCAATAAGCGTTTGTGCTTGCAGATCCAGCTAATGCTGCTCTTGTCACTCAAAATGATGGTATCCCTCTCGTCATCCAGTGTTTGTCAAGTCCTGTTAGGAACACGGTAAGGACATACACAAACATTTTGTGGTCTTCTTGGTTATGGAATTCTTGCTGTTCACTCGTTAAAATTGCACATATACGTAGTGAGAAACTCGAAACTAACAATTGTTAATTGAACTGTTGAGTACCATTGATCCGTTAATCTTGTCGATAACTTTGGTAAGAATTTTTCAGGCGCATATCACCTCTTATAGAACTTGGTCTCTTCTTTTTTTTCTTTTTTATGTTTGTCATCATACAGACTTCTGTTACTTTAGGCTGCATCCAGAATAAAATGATGTTGTCTCTTCTCATTTTGGAATCAGCTGTTCTACACACGAAGACTTCCAAATTTTACTAATATCTCAAAGTGGTTTACTGTTTGGTGGTCAATTTTACTTCTCAAGGTCTAATGTAAATCACTTGTGGACATCCTCTTTTAAGCAATTACAGATATGAACATAAACATTGCTCTCATATTTATTCGAACAATCAAAACGATATCTGTTTGAAAATGCACATAAAGCATAATTTATGTGTTCGTATAATATATGTTGAATTTCGTAGGACTTCATTGTGTGTTCGTCTCTGAACACCCCCCCACCCCCTTGAAAAACATTGTTCTGTCACTGGCTCAAGTCTCAACGTATATGGATGTATGTTCATGGATTTGACACAAATGAACTTCAAACTGGGCAGGTGAATTATGCTCTAGGAGCATTGTATTATCTATGCAATGCATCAAACAAGGAAGAGATCTTAAAGCCAGAAGTAATTGATGCAATCAAGAGTTATGCAGCTGCAGGTGGAGTTAGTACAAGCTTCAGTAATTTAGCTCAGGCTTTCTTAGATCAACATGTTCCTCAGCTTAATTAAAATGGAGGAAACCAAAGATTATGTTGTAAAATCATACTGTATTTTCTATCCTATCCTATTTGAGCGGATTATGATTTATTACTCGTATCCAATTAATTATATTTTGAAAAAGTTATAAGTCCACGAAATACGTAACGTGGGCAAAGAAGCATGTCAAGCCAGTGGGATATAGAAACAAAACATGTAATAAAGATAACAAATAATGAGTTTCGAAAAGAACAGAAATTAGCATAAGGACGAGAATCACATTATCTTAGTGCCAACCACTAACCCTATGTATCACTCTCCTCTTTCCACGTGTCATCCTACACTTCCTTTGCCATCAGATCAGATAGCCCCGTTAATACCTGCACTGTATATAAAAAAATACGTAACAATCATTATGTTAATTTCAACTTCATATATTTATCATTGATATTTATCTTGTTATATATTTGCTGTGCATAGTTATTTATATTTATCATCGATATTTATCTTGTTATGCATTCGCTGCGCGTAGTTACTTGTTAGGAGTTGATATACACCGACTCAAATATCATCAGTATATTTAATAAAAAATAAAATTGAATATTAGTAATATCTATGTAGATATTTATTTTTTCAACAATCCTGTAAGTTATTATAAGGATAACTCACTGAAATATCATTATATGTGACGTGGATAATGAAGAGCTAGGCAGCCAGTGAGAGAAACAAACAAATTAAGCAGAGAAGGAAAACAAATCAGTTACAGAAATGACGAATTGGATCACGCTTTATCTTAGTGCCAACCACTGATCCCATGCATCACTCTCCTCTTTCCACGTGTCATCCTCTGACGTCAGATCAGATTCCTCTTTCCTTTTTTCTTTTTAAAAATATATATGAGCATTTTAGTAGTACTGCGTGCCCAATCTCTTGCACAAAAATCGAAGCACGATGGATCACGCGGCGGATGCTCACCGGACGGATTTGATGACGATAACAAGGTTTGTATTGAATGAACAGACGAAGCACCCTGAATCCCGTGGAGACTTCAGTATTTTGCTCAGTCACATTGTTCTTGGCTGCAAGTTCGTATGCACTGCTGTTAACAAGGTTTTTATATCAACTTCTCTCTTTTGATCGTTTGTTTCATTTAATTTGTGTGTGGTTGTTGAAGAGGGTGACGCTATAATTTTGCATGTTTATGGTACAAAGGTGGCGTCTACTAGCTAACGAGTTTTTTTTTTTTAGAATTATGCATCAGATTTATTTGCCTTATAGCAGCCAATTTAGTGGAGGAATATCAAGTTTTCCTCTTCTCTTCTATCTGCTGTATTATTTTCAGCGATGCAGATTAATGAAGTTGTAGTGCAAGAAAATAAATTAACTGCAGGTACTGATCGATAGAGCTCACTAGTTGTTTTAAACTAATTTTTCGTGACTACAAAAATGTACAAGGGAGAGGACGCTTCTGTAGAATGAATCTGTTTTTGTGTAACATGTATTATACATACCTTGTTGTGTTTTTCTGTTTACTCCTGTATTGATATATTTACGAGTCGATACATCTTTCCAGGCAGGTTTGGCCAAACTCCTAGGACTTGCTGGTGAGACTAATGTGCAGGCAAGTTCATGAAGATGCTGCTCTTATAATATTAAAAAAGCTTCCAATCCGTTTCAACTTTGGAATTACTCTGGTTTTGATTTCTAATTGTAGGGAGAAGATCAAAAGAAACTTGATGTACTCTCAAATGAAGTGTTTATCAAGGCTTTGGTTAGCAGTGGCCGAACAGTAAGACTCGAGATACTCATTTTATCAGTTCACATTGTGAAAATATATGGTGATTTTAATCTGAAAAAATGTCAAATTGTGTAGTGCATTCTTGTCTCTGAAGAAGATGAAGAGGCCACATTTGTGGAGCCAGCTAACCGTGGAAAGTGAGTGCTATTGTTCGATCTCTCTAGTTTGACATTTATCATTATGTTTTGAGAACTAATTACTAATCCATTGGTGCAATTTTAATGACAGATACTGTGTAGTTTTTGATCCTCTGGATGGATCATCGAACATCGATTGTGGTGTTTCTATTGGAACGGTATGATTCTAGTTGAGAAATATTTATGTTGTTGTTACTTGGCTATCCACCACTATAATCCTTTTTCATGTCACAATGAATAATATGTCTCATTTATATATAGATCTTTGGGATTTACATGATCAAAGACGGTCATGAACCAACACTAGACGATGTCTTGCAACCTGGGATGAACATGTTAGCTGCTGGTTACTGCATGTATGGAAGTTCTTGTACGGTATGTGACTCACATTTAATTTAAATATACTCTGAAGTATTTTGAAATTCCTGTAAGACAATGACGAGTTGGAAATACAACTAATAAGATTTTCTAAACTCCGTTATTTGCAGCTAGTTTTGAGCACTGGATCTGGAGTTAATGGTTTTACCCTTGATCCCTCTCTTGGCGAGTTCATCCTAACTCATGCTGACATCAAGGTAACGCCGTTGCTTAGCTCCTTGTATCGCCTTAGAACATAGAACTTGTTGTTGACTAATAATCTTGATCATTACTTCATTACTCAAGATTGTCGTAGAACTTAAAGTTGATAATCTTGACGGAAAATGTTCTAATCAATTTTTAGAAAATGCTATCAAGATAATCTTTTATTAATCTTAAGTGTGTTTTAAATGGTCTACTGGCTTCTCTTGGGTTGTAGAATCGAATGACGTTTGGACACACATAATCAACTTTCGGTTCTGTTAGTTAGTAACACATACGTCCTAACATATGATTGGCTTAGCATATCTGGTGCCCTATTTCCTTTTATGATTTCTGGTTAACATGGTTTTCGTTTTGCTTTTACGTGCAGATTCCTAAGAAAGGGAAGATTTATTCAGTGAATGAAGGAAATGCCAAGAACTGGGATGGTCCAACATCCAAGTACGCTTATTGGAAAGCAATAGCTAATAAGTTTGTTTTCCGTGTTCATGATATCCTATTATTCTCTTAAATTTCAGATATGTGCAGAGCTGCAAGTATCCCGCTGATGGTTCTTCACCAAAATCTTTGAGATATATTGGAAGGTAATTGATCAACTTCATAGATGCTTAGATTGCACGGTTTGTGTTGTTACCATGTCTTGTATGATCCAACTCACCAACCTGCAATCTGAACCATATAATCATGACGGAATTTCTGTTACTTGACATACTAGGCAGTAATGTGCATCATGAAAAAAATTGAGATGTGCTGTAAAGTTGAAACTCTCTCTATATATAAAAAATGGTTGAAAATGAGCTCTGTTGAGTTTGGATCTACATTTATTACATTTTTGGGCATGGGACAATACGGATATCAAGCTCCCTGTTCGTCCTTCTTCAAAGAGATAAAGTCAGGCTTCCATTATCTATACTTTTTAACTTAACATGTATTTATCTCTGGTCATTTCCAGCTGATAACTACAATTTTAGGAATCATTACTTGACAGTCTAAGCACTCTTATAAGCCAATAGTGGTTGAAATATTCAAATGTTAAAAGGTTCACATTACATCTGCAGACGGGGTCAAATGGAGATTTTTTGTTGGATTTCTTATTAAACGAATCCTTCTATTGTTCGTGCAAAGAGTTCAGTGGATTCCTGTAAAGCGGATTGGGACTGATGTTGCTTCAATTTTAGTTTGTTTGTTCTTTTCTTGTGATTTCCCTATGTCTTTGGAATTGTTAACTTTGTATGTAATAGCTTTTGTTTCCATGGACATATTGTTAGTCAACTTAGTTGAATCTGGACTCTAATTTGCAGTATGGTTGCTGATGTTCATCGTACATTACTCTATGGAGGCATCTTCTTGTACCCCGGGGATAAGAAAAGCCCCAACGGGAAGCTGAGGTACGTTATGCACATTTTTGGTATCCTTGAATAATTTTCTTTGCAATAACTCGCGGAAACCTTTGCTAATGAATTATATGAAACAGGGTTCTCTATGAAGTATTTCCCATGTCATTTCTGATGGAACAGGCAGGAGGGCAAGCATTTACTGGGAAGCAACGGGTACAATTTCTGAGAATTCTGTCTGTTAGTCACAGTATAATGATATAAGAAGCTAGCGTTTTGTTTTATTATTAGAAATGTGACACTCGTAGTAATGTTATTATGCAGGCACTTGACTTAGTTCCAGAGAAGATACACGAACGCTCTCCTATATTTCTTGGTAGTTATGATGACGTTGAGGAGATCAAAAAGCTCTACGCTGCTGAAGAGCAAAACTGATAGATGTATCTATACCATGTAATCACTTCACTACTCTTGCTGGTGCAGATATCAAATTTCTCAAATTAGAGCAAGTTGTTACTGTTTATGTTGCACAATAGCTGCTGTGACGCGATAATACGTTCACATTGCTGACTTGTTCTAACTTTTTTCTTGAAGTATCCTTTTCTCATCAACAATAAAATGTTGAATAGAGAAGTTCTGGCTTATTATTATTATTGCTCATTTTAATTCAAAGTTCTTTTGTAATGTCATCCATTTAGAATCAAGCTAATTTTTTCTGCTAGATGATTTCTGGTTCTCATTGCATTGTTATCTTTCATAGGTTGTTGACTAACATCTATATAAATGATATCACTGGCTTACTTCTTAGTGAACATTCTTGACAATGAAACTGAAAGATTACCCAGATAATTTTTAATTATCGTAATTTATAGTATTTTTTCGTAATTTTAAAATAATATTTGTTATTCGCCCTCTACGGATTTATGTGTCATTGATAGAATTACAAGAGTTAATTAAAAATTTAATATATTTTAAAATATTTTAAGTTGTTAAATATTATGATTTATAGTACTTTATATGTATTTTTTAAATCTATAACTAAATATATTAAGCTATTAATTCTTATAATTTATAATAGTTAATATCTAAACATATAACATATTAAAAAGAAAAATAAAATAAATAAATTAAAATAAAATAATATTAAAGTGGGCCATACCCTTGGCTACAAGCACATAGCTCAAACAGATGCCATTTAGAAGAAGGCAAGAAGTTGTGTGCTTGTAACCCCTTATATATAAAAGAGAATTAGGTACTTATTTCTTATACAATCAATTTTAAGTGAGTCGAATAAATCCTGAATTGAATTCAGCATGGGTTAGGGCTATTGATTAATTTTTAAAAATTTTTTTCTTAAAATTTTAAAATATCACGATCATTAAATAGGTGTCGAAAATTATGTTTTTGCTAAGATAATATGAATGCTTATTAGACATTGTTGGATGACCATATAAGCTTATTAAATGAAAATGTTTTTTTTTTCCTGAAGTATAAATGTAGAAAAAAGAAATAGTACGTGCACTTGAACAGGAACGCCAATAATATTGTTCAAATATGCAAGGCTCAGGGATTCTCTTTATTTATTAAAAAAAAACTAAGGTACTTTTGGCTATAGATTTTTTAAGTATTTTTTACAAAATAAACTGTATTTTATTTTATGATGCTAGTGAGAAATAGAAACTACAAAAACAAGTGGGAAAATATGAATTAAGTATAAAAGAATGATAATTTGTGACATGGATCAATTAAAGTGCATCAGAGATAAGAAAGAAAGAAATATTAATAGTGGCGTAATTTTTCGTAAATAGTGTCGATATTTATAGAAAGCAAATTTAAAATTTAACTATTGTATTTTTATAAATAAATTTGTCGTCGGCTTATTAATTTAGGATTGAACCCATGATCCGAAATTCAAAAATCATAATTTGAACCGGTACACATTAGACTTCTATTGTCAGAAAGTGTAATTTTATTATACATAATTATAGATAGTATTGATATACAACAAAATTTTCGACAACCTCTTCACTCAACATAGATCCACCCTGAATATTGATGTTATAATATATACACATTCATAAATGACAATCATATTTCTGTAAAATATGAACTCTTGAACAAAGAGCAAAATAAAAATATTACGCAAAATATGTGCCTGAAATTTATAAAATAGTTAAGTCTATTATTTACTCTAATAATAATTTAAACTTTTCTACACCCTCATATCAAACCCACAAAATATTAATTTGCAATATCACTTATTTTTATATAAAATTATTATACTAGATATCATTAGAATTCGACTATTTCAAAATGGTGAGAATTTAGTATGAGATTAGCATTTAGCAATTTCACCAGTAGATGAGTGCCGAAAATTCGACGCAGCAAAAAAGGAAGAAAGTTGTAAAATTCCAACTCATATTACCAACACACCCGATTCTCTCCTTCTACCCTCCTTCTTCCCCACTTCCCCTGTACATTTCACCTTTCTATTAACTAACAAATAAAATTAAACTAATCATCACAATTCTCAACCCACAGATCCCAAAAATTCAACAACACTCCATTTAATTTTTTCACGAGAATAGTATACTTTAATAATCTTCAAATACTATAAATAATGTCAACCGACACTGACGACGAAGACGAGCTTTTACAGATCGCATTACAGGAGCAAGCACAACGCAATATCAATTACCATAAACCATCTAAGCAACCTTCAAAACCAGTTCGCAACTTCGTTCAGCCGCCGTCGCAGCCTAATTTCAGAGCGGCTGCTGGTGCTACGTCGGAGAGGAAGAACCCTAATATTGCCGCCGGGATGCAGAAGACTAGTAATAAGAGTAGTAATCACCAGAGGAAATCTGTGGAGGATGATGATGACTCGGAAATCGAGATGCTGAGTATATCATCAGGTGATGAGGATTCGTCCAAGGATCGCGGGTTTGGGTCGAGGAATCGGGTGGTTAGTGGTGGAGGAAGAGCTGGGCAGGAGGATGATGGATTGTGGGATGGAGGCGAACCTGATTCCTGGAAACGTGTTGATGAATCTGAGGTATGTCTATGTTGACTGATGCTGCTACTGCTCTGTGGACTCATTGTTACTGATGGTTGATATTTGTCTGAGCAAGTTCCCCGTAATGCCAGGGCCTTTCCAGTACTGAGAATTTTTGAGGAACTGTTCATTTTTAGTTCTTCTCTTTTAAAGTAGAGCCTATAAGGAAAAAGGTGCACACTTTGCCGAATTAGTGCTTGCACTGAAAATGCCTGAGCCTAACTTTTTAGTAACTCTGTTTTAAGATTTAATAAATTTTTTTGCTTCAATTGATAACCTGTTTGCACATATCTATAGTTGCTTACTATCTATAGTAATGCTCTTTTTATATGTCTGTTTGCTCTATGATTGCTCACTTTGCTTCTGAATAATTATTGAAATTCACTTATGCTTGGATTGTTCATTTAAGGGAACTAGTCTTTGTTCGTATGGTCTTGTCATATCAATGTGGAGCTCTATGCAAAATTATTTAGCTTACTGAACCATAATCAGAAGGAGCTATATGTATTAGTGTTGTTGGTTATTTTGTTATTGGTGTTTCTGTTTCTGCACAATTATTGATTACTCCTTAAACATGCTTGAATAGATAAAGAGGTTCATTGATTGAATATCGTGCAGCTAAGACGCAGGGTTCGTGAGATGAGGGAGGCAAGAGTGGTTGCAACCACTCAAAAGCCTGAGCAGGAGAAGACAGCAGTCCCAAAGAAGGATCTTAATAATTTGCAGTCTTTTCCTCGTGGCATGGAATGCGTCGATCCTCTAAAATTGGGGTACTTCTGTTCTTGGTTCAAAAACTGGCTTCACAGACTGCTTTCTCTTGATACTTGTGCTAATTGGGCTGCTGTTTTCTTGTTGACAGGATAGTTGACAACAGAACATTAAGGTTAATTAGTGAGAACATATCAAGCTCCCCATCCATAGGCGACAGAGATCATTTAGACCCCAATGTTCGAGGTGTTTACTTCTGCCACCAAATTATTTTGATTCTAAAATGCTGTCTTGTCCCTCTTTGTTCATTATTTTCCTTGGACCATATTTGTGGTCAGCTTTATCTGGGAAAAGGGGAGAAAGAATTTTTGTGAGCCCCTTCAAAGTCATTGTTATCCGGTGTATGTGTAAACGTAGTGGTAAATATGAAGTTTGAACTCCATTATAAGACTTAGTGGATTGAATGATATTGCATCTCTATGATCCCGTATTTGGTGATGCTTGTCGTTTCGATAATGGGGATCTTATTTGTGATATGTGATGAGCTTGTGTTGTGATTACCCTTTAGGTCTGTAGTGATTTACTTTATCTCCACCTCCATTCATTTTTGTGGCATTCTGTAAATCAGGACTCAAATTCATAGTGGGGAGGGGGCTCTGTCTTCAGCGGATTTTTGACAAAGTCTCATTGCCTATGTGATTGAGCCGTAGGGAAATGACTTGTCCTTGTCTAATATGAAATACACCGCTTTCTAGTGTGAGAAAGCATGTGAAGCTTGGATTGCTATCATGAAGTTACTTTCGATGTTGTTGCACTGCAATATATTTATGTTCTCTAAGGAGGTATCAGACCAATTAGATAAGCTTAAAGAGATACTGGTTACTGCAGCAAAGAATTGCTTGACGTACTCATGTGTGAGTTTGTCTTGGACATTGCTCAAAATTGACCTCTATCTTGGTATTTACCAAAAAAAAGGTCCATAATGTAATGTTAAATTTATCAATACCTAATTCCCACGTGATAACTTTTGTAGTGTAAAGTATCTAAGACATTGACTTTTTGAGAATAACATTTGTATGGTAAATGAGGAACCTACCATCGCTATATTGCTAATTGTAGGATGTTGTAGAAAGAGCTACCAGGTTGCGACTCGTTTGTTACTTTACAGTTTAAAGTGATGAATTTTCACTCTTAGGAGTCGTTTGGTGTGAAGGATAGTACCAAATAGACCTGAGATTAAATTATAGTGCCATCTAATTTGTTGTTTGGTTGGCAAGTCAACTTATCCTCGGATTAATAATTAGTACCGAGATAAGTTATCCCTCCCCTTGGGTGGTATATAGTAATCCTGGGATAACTTATCCCGAGATAAAATAAGTAAATGACAAATATATCTCTGTAAACCCTTTTTATACATCACATTTTACATTCATGAAGGGCATTTTTGTAAATAAATAAATTGTTTTTCAAATTTATTATTTTGAATACAACAAAGCAAACACTCAATAAAAAATAATCTTATCATAACTTATCCCATCATAATTTATCTCAATCATAACTAATTCCAACATAATTTGAATTCAAACCAAACGACTTCTTAGTAATAGATATATGATAGGGCCTCGTTGTGTCCACATGGAAGTGCATACATAAATTAGTGCATCATTCTCTAATGATAAAGAGGAAAAAGAAGAATGTGTTGTGTATATTTTTCTCTCTACTTGTCACGCCCCAAAAC
The DNA here is from genome assembly GCA_016801875.1 of Solanum sitiens. NCBI lineage: Eukaryota > Viridiplantae > Streptophyta > Magnoliopsida > Solanales > Solanaceae > Solanum > Solanum sitiens. The sequence continues at coordinate 481,002 of JABWTJ010000260.1, forward strand.
AACGGGCGGACAAGAACCATATGAACATCATGCTCCACAAATAAGTTATGTCATGCCGGAAGTTATAAGCTTAAATCGAGCGAAATAACCAACACATGCTATGTACAACATGTACTAGTATGTAAAGTAGACAGAATATTAGGTAGACAAATATGGAAGCTCATATGAACCGAATGTCTAATCAAAAGAATTATAAGCATACAAGGAGTAGATATATGATATGAAACTGAAACACATGCACCAACTTGATAAGTTCATCACATAACATCCAACAGTGACGGAGCCAGAATTTTCAAATAAGAGGGTTCAAAATCTATAGAAATAGACACACAAATAGCCAAAGGGGGTTGACATCTACTATATATACATAAAAAATTATTTTAACCATATATAATTAATATAATTTTCCGCAGAAGGGGGTTCGGGTGAACCCTCTTAGTACAAGGTGGCTCCGCCCCTGACGTCCAAACTCCAATGAAGCGTTCATTAAATATAACATCTATAGTTTGCCTAAGTTAAGTACTTCAACTATTTCTAATACAAATGGTAACGTGAATGCCTGTCAAAGACGGTCCAGGTCAACTGCAAGACACGAGTTCCCCAAAAGCTAATCTCTATGTTTTTATGCATATACTATAATGCGGTCTGATACGACACCCCTTTGTGGGCTCCCTATGAGGGTCTGCCGGCAGGCCATATGTTCCATATATTGACTCGAGTCAGGGGCAACTACTATATGACATTCTAGCTAACTCCAAATGCAAATGATGCCATAAGGGCGGGTATGCCACAATCTTCAGGCTCACTATAATGGTCACGTCGCGCGGGTGTGTCAAGTAAAACCTTCGAATACACTCCCATCGTTAAGGGTAACTTGTTATATATTGCCTTAAAAGCCTATAGAGTGAATTACAAAAAGATCACTAAGCTATCCAAGTAGATTCTCTCTACAACACTTTGTTTCCTTAACATGATACTTAGCTATTCAAGAGCTAGTTCTCTGTTTATCTTATGACTATATGGACAGTGCTCTCACATATACAAATGAGACTATACTATGGATATTTGATTTATTTGTAGCAAGCGTACATAAGCAATTTCTTAGAATTTTAAGTAAGGACACTTATGGTCATACAAAATACCCAAGTTGCTCGGACTCTTCACTTTTGGTGCCCCACTTCTGTCTGATTTGGTCAACCTATTTTGGGTACCTTGACCAAAATCAATTGGGAAAATTGATTCAGTTTTAATGATTTGTATAATTAATAGGAAAGTTAAGGTGAAACTTAAGAAAATAGAATACCTTTTATATAAATATTTCTCTGTAACTATGTTTCCTTTAATCTCGTTCCTGGATTCTCATCAAGTTCTCTACATAATATCTCATAATTTTGGTTTTATAACTCTATTTTAGATATTTTAATTATTTAGGCGAATCCCCACCCCCATATCCATACATGGATCCATATCCCTGGATTTTAAAGATTAGATCATGAAGGATCCAACCTCTAAATCTGCACCCGTATTGGACTCCTGCACCCGAGCCCGAGTAACTTAGCAAAATACTATGAAAACTTAACTTAAATAGAGTAATATGGTTACTTGTAAGCTTAATGATTAGATAAGGGAATGACATGTAAAGAGAATGGATATTTCATCCCCATATCCCACATAAGTTATTGACCTTTATAAACGAAACATGTGGTAGAAGAATGTGTTGTGTATATTTTTCTCTCTTAACTTTTTTTTTATCACCGAGAAATCTTTGCAACAAACACCTGATAGGCTGTCTAATTAACCATCATTTCGAAAGGCGTTAAAACTCAATCTATTCAAAAGATAACCAAGGAATCCCCGAGAGCCAGGTGGCGCACGGTTCAAAACCCAGTGGATAATTGGCACATCCCTTTACCCTTCCCCTTAAATATTAGGCTTTTGTCTGTGGTGGAGTTCAAACCTGTGAAGTACGTCTAACCCACACTTGCGCACTGTGCTCTTACCCTCTTACCACTAGATCAAAGCCCTAGGGGCATACTTCCTCTCTCTACTCTCGTCGATTATGTTTAATGGAATGTTCGGTCTATATCACCTATCCATTTCCTATTCTTCTGCACTCGTTTCCTAACAATTTCATATCTAATCTTGCAGAGAGGTTGAATTACTTCTCTGAGAAATTCGACCCGAAGTTGTTTCTCTGTCGAATTCACCAAGACACCAGCGCGTCTGAGTTAGAATCAGGTGCTCTTGCTGTGAAGACTGATCTTAAAGGACGTACCCTGCAGAGAAAACAGTTGGTTAAAGAAAATTTTGACTGCTTTGTGTCCTGCAAAACAACAATTGATGGTGAGCTACGCGTCCTGTAGGATTTTGGTGTTACTTTCATTTATGATAGGAACTTTTAGTTTGTCATCAATGTTTTGCTGTAGATATTGAATCAAAATTAAGGCGGATTGAGGAAGACCCTGAAGGTTCTGGAACTTCTCACTTATTTAATTGTATCGAAGGAGTCAGTTCAATTGCTAATCGTGCTTTTGGTCCACTATTTGAAAGACAAGTAGGTAGCGTGTTCTTTATTTATTTATGGATACTTCTAGTAAATTTTTTGATCTGTGAGTGGTTTTTTACTTCTGTTGCCTTTTTTTTACCTTCTGTGAGTGTAATCATTATTGTGCAGGCTCAAGCTGAGAAAATAAGATCTGTTCAAGGAATGCTGCAAAGGTTCCGAACACTATTTAACTTGCCCAGCACGATTCGTCATAGCATTAGTACTGGTGAATATGACCTGGCTGTCAGGGAGTACAGGAAAGCAAAGTCAATCGTTCTTCCTTCTCATGTATGGATGACCTAGTTAATGCTGTAAATTGACATATGCTTTGTGTTGAATGCATTATCCTCCACACGACAATGGTATATAGAGTTTTGATGTGTTCATTGTACCACCCCCCCTGTGGTTAGCCGTTATATTTCCTTGACTTGTTAATTGGCTTTATAGTCGTTATACTTTGTGCTACCAGTTTGATTATGCTTGGATCCTATCATAATATGTAGTCTAGGAATGCTTTGCAGAAGCTTCTCCTATTTAAGCAATAGATGATTTTGCTTTTTCGCTAACAATTTGTTTAATGAACAGGTGCGACCGCGTCCTTGATGCTTTGTTAATGACACATTGTATTTAATTATTAAGAAAAGTATTTTAGGTGCTTTGGACATCCTCTGCATCTGAACATGTTCTGATTAGTCAAGCTGTTAACACTTTTCATGGCTTAGTTTTGATTTATTTATTGTCAGGCACAATTTGACATTGTTATAACTTATATGTTCCTTAGCATTTTGGGGTCAATAATTGACGGATGCTTAGTCTTTTTTGGTCGTGTCTGACCCGAATTGAGTACTTGTTCGCATTTCTTCATAGTTTTTGCCTGTGTTACTCACTCTTGATTGAATGTCTTTCCTTCAGGTTGGAATTTTGAAGCGTGTACTTGAGGAGGTTGAAAGAGTTATGCAAGAGTTTAAAGGCAAGCTTTACAAGTCTCTGGAAGATCCTCAGATTGACCTAACAAATGTAAGTTACAGTTACCAACATTAAAAAGCTAAGTTGTGCGGACTATTCACTTTTGATGCCATGTCGGATTCTTCAAAAATACACCACATTTTAAGAATCCAACATGCACCTGTTGACATTTTTGAAGAGTCTGAGCAGCATAAGAAAAAAGTTAAAAATCATGACCGGTGCATGATTAGGACATTACGGTAGACTGTTTGGTTCTCTAGATGTCCACAAGGAATGCTCTCTAATACTGTATACACTTGAATTGTTGAAAGGCTAAAGATCTCAAAACTCTTTGCTTGCTATACTTGAAATATGAAATCATATTCTGAGCTTTCTTGCACCCAAGGGTGTGGCCTAGTGGCTAATGAAGTGGGTGAGAACCATGAGGTCTCATAACACTAGGTGATTTCTTGCCATCTGTTCCAGCCTTTGTACAAAGGCTAGAGTTACCTGATACTTGTTGTTGGTGGGAAGGGACAAGTATCCTTTGGAATTAGACGAAGTGCGCCCAAGCTGGCCTAAGCTGCACGGTTGTAGTTAAAAAATAAAGAAAAACCTGAACTTTCAGTATGTAGATTTGGAAATTGTCCTTGGACCTTCCAACTAACTTTGCTAAACCCCCCCTCCTTTCTATCGGACATCCACTTTTGTTTTAGTAACCTGTCAGCTATGGAAGCCATTCTATTTGACTACTTGTCTCATACCCATTTTATCTACCTATTTTGGGATAAATGGAGATCACATATTACTAAAAGGGATAATCTACGAGAGGTATACACCATTAGACTCTAATGCAAGAAACCTATTTGTGATCTGCAAGGATGCATAGTATCACTCTCCACTTGTGTCTAGCCTAGTGTTATCAAAAGCAAAAAGCGCAAAAAGGTCTAAAAGGTTTGTTGGAGTGATAAGCACGAATAAAATGTGGGCTTTTATCGAAAACGGGGCACCTGAAGAAAAAACACAAAATACGTGTTTAGTCTAAGAGTAATAATTATAAGCATGAAAACAAATATATGGACAAAGAAATTGAGTTTTTTCTTACGATTAAGCGAAATATCTTTTCTTTAGTGTTGCCTCTTCGGGAAACACTTCACCTTGGAGCCTTGACAACAGACACTGAAGTGCACATTAAGCAGACCGAAGTGCCCAACATGTTTTGAGCCTCGCTTCAGAGCTTAAGCGTGTTTTTAGCACGCCTTTGACAGCACTGGTCTAGTCTAGTTAATACTTGTTTTTTTCTTCTTGATAGGACCGAAATGCCTCAAACATTTTCCTGTTATATAGTGTCTTGTGTTCACAATGATTTAGGGTAATTGTGTACTGTCGCGGAACTTGATTGGGGTTCTTTTATAAAATTGTCGGTGTCTTATAATTGTATATAACTGGTTAATTTACTGAGTGAGCTTCTTAGCTGTAAATTGCTTTCCTTAATCTTCTCTCTGGCCTCAGAAAACTTCTTGGAATCAGTGTAGGGATGGTAACAGGTCAGGGCAGGATAAGTTATTTGGGGGGTGGGGGGTGGGCTGATCTTTCAGTTACTGTTGTATCCAGTGAAATGTTCAAACTTCGAACTGTGTATAATAGACTCAAAAGATTTATGGCTTGTTCTTTTTTATCTCTAACACATTTTCATACACTTCTATAAAAATTAAAAATCCAGTAGTTATTTACGAAGCAGAGGATGTAAATATGAATAATAAAGGAACTTAACTGCGAGAGTTCTCCAATTTGATGGCGTCTCAACGTTCTCCTGGTGCTCACCCCCTTTGAGAAGTATGTAAAAGGCTCATGGCATAATCATCCTTGTCGTTATTCCCAGCTTGATCAAAAAAGAGTTCGTATTATTTAGGAAGATGGACTACGGATTACTCTTGTCATACAAATCCTCGAGATATTCTTTCAACTGAAGAATATGAAACACTGCCTTGACATTTTGCTGGGTATATATTTTCTGTTTTTCATTGTGAGATGCGAAAATCTGAACACAGTAAAAAATAAAGAGCAGAAAAAAGATATTGAAGTTTTTTGGAATTTAATGAAGAAAGATATATTAAAAACTTTTCAGTTCTTTCACTCCAACCAAGTCTTTGAAAAAAGTTTTAATGCAACTTTCATTGCATTGATTCCAAAGAAAGCTGGAGCCTCCAACCTAAAGGATTTTAGACCAATCAGCTTAGTAGGTGGCGTCTACAAACTCATTGCAAGAGCTATGGCTGAAAGACTGAAAAAAGTGGTGGACAAACTGATCAACAAAAATCAGATGGCTTTTGTGAAGGGGAGGCAAATCATGGATGCTGCACTCATAGTCAACGAATGTATTGATTCCAGAATAAAGGTAGGAAATCCGGGCTTAATGTGCAAGCTGGATATACAAAAAGCTTATGACCATGAAAATTGGTCATTCCTTTTAAACATTCTTAACCAGATGGGATTTAGAGGTAGATGGTTGAAGTGGATTGAGACATGCATTAATACTGTCATGTTCTCTGTGTGGAGAACCTGTGGTTTTTTTTTTGAATCAGAAAGAGGACTGAGACAGGGTGACCCTCTATCCCCATTCCTTTTCATTATGACAATGGAGGGTTTTGATTGTATGATGAGGATTGCAGCACAAAACACATGGATTCAGGGCTTCAAAGTGGGATGTAGAGGGGAGGAAATGACAAAAATTAGTCATATGCTTTATGCAGACGACACCATCATCTTTTGTGAACCGGCAGCAGAACAAATCAGATATATTAGGGTGATACTGGTACTGTTCGAGGCAGTCTCTGGGCTGAAGGTTAATTCGGGAAAAAGTAGTCTCTTTCCTGTGAATGAAGTCCCGCAGATTCAATCACTAGCAGGAATACTGGGATGTAGTGTGGAGAAACTGCCAACCACCTATCTAGGCATGCCTTCGGGTAGCAGTCATAAACCCTTGGAAATATGGGACGATATCCTGGAGAAGACTGAAAGGAAGCTATCGAGATGGAAGGCTCAATATCTTTCTCGAGGGGGAAGGTTGATTCTTATAAATTCTGTTCTTGACTCTTTACCCACGTATGTGATGTCCTTATTCCCAATTATGTCCTTATTCCCAATTCCAGCAAAAGTAGAAGAACAATTGGACAAGTTAAGGAGAAACTTTCTATGGCAAGTCAGCTATAGTTTAGTTAACTGGAAGACCGTAATCCTTAGCAAAGATAGAGGGGGGCTGGGAATTAGAAACTTGAGATTGCAAAATGAAAGTCTGCTGAAAAAGTGGTTGTGGAGGTACATTGAGGAGGGAAGTGCTCTATGGAAAGAGGTGATTAAAGTTAAGTACGGTGAATTAATCCCTTGGTGTACAGAGAACACAGTTGAACCTTATGGTGTGGGAGTATGGAGAACAATCAGAAGCCTGTGGCCCCAAATGGAAGCATAATTGTTTATCAAAGTGGGAAATGGCAGTAAAACTAGATTTTGGAAGGATATCTGGATAGAACAATCCTCCCTTAGCGATCTCTTCCCGGATCTCTTTCAAATCTGTGAGAATCCTGATGCTAATGTAAATGATTGTTGGACTAAACAGGGATGGAATTTAGTTTTTAGAAGATTTCTCAATGATTGGGAGGTGGAAAGGGTTGCAGAGTTACTAGGGAGTTAGGTGGAATGAGAATACACAGAAATGCCAGACAGGATGCTATGGAGGCACAAAAATGATGGTCTTTACACAGTTAGCAGTGCCTACAGAAGAGGTCTCCAACTGATGGCAGGAGATCCAAACCATCAATGGAACTATTTTTGGAAGAGGGACATTCCTACAAAAGTGAAATGTTTCACCTGGCTAGTGATAAAGAGAGCTTGTTTAACGCAGGAAGTATTACAGAAGAAGGGTAGACAAATGGTTTCCAGATGCTTTTTGTGCAATTTGACAGGAGAAACAAACAATCACCTTTTCTTGCACTGTAACTTTACCAAGCAAGTCTGGAATTTATTTCTTAGCATTTCAAATCTGAATTTAGATATGAAGACTATAAAACGTCGATCAGCATATTTCCTAGTATCATCCCTATGTTCATGACAATGTCAGAACATACATCAGAGTTGTTGAAGAGCTGGGTAAGGAGAGGAGGCAGCAAGAGCCAAAGGAGACGGTGGAGGTTAATACCATCATGTATATGGTGGTCAGTTTGGAAGGAAAGGAATGGTAGATGTTTTTAAAATAGATCCAATTCCATTCACAAGGTCAAATTGAATTGTATAGCATCCTTACTTTTCTGGTGTAAACAGTTGTGTATAGTAGATACAAATCAGATTGTAGATTTGATAGGAAGCTTGTAACTGACACTTTTTGGTGGTGACCGGCATGCCCTTAAGGCTGAAGAATACAATCTTACCAGTTTCAAAAAAAATAAAAAAAATAAAGAACAGAAAAAAGTAACAACGAAGTACAAATTAAAAGAAAACCAAATGCAAATAACAACAGTGGTAAGAAAATTGTTTGTAGTCAGCAAAGTTAAACAGCCTCAAATTACAATTTGTTGAGGGATTGCCATGTCCCATATAAAGAGCTTGAGTGTATGTTGTCTATTACAACTTGCCTATATCATCTATCAAATGTCTTATATGAGTAGACAAGTAGCCTGATAAATTGATGGCAGTCTGCAGTGTCGATGAAACTGCTTTTTGCAGTGTGATAAATGAACTTCCAGACAAATGGTTGGATATCTCACTATATATTTGAAGAGAAAATGTGATACTCCATGCTAAAAAAGGGTGAAATTGCTTATATCAATGCCTGTCAGTTCTTAATTATCAGATTAGTGAGAGTAAACCAAACAGTTCCGAATAATGTCTTCCTTGCAATTTTTTTTACTTAATTGCACTTGAATTATGGCCCTGTGCATTTGTGTGCAACCATCTAACACACTTTGATTGTAATGTTCAAGAAAAATTTAAAATATTTTTCTACAAGTACTTGCTACTCATATTTGACTTTTAATGCTTTATGCAGCTTGAAAATAATGTGAGACTCTTGTTGGAGTTGGAACCCGAATCAGATCCTGTATGGCACTATTTGAATATACAGGTGAGGACTCTAAGGTCCAACAACTGTTTTTATTTGTTCTTTGTTTTTTAGAGATAATTTTTATTAAACATAAAACCTAATGACACTAATAATAGAAACAAAAGATCGATAAAATAGGATATCATATTACTTCATGAGGTGTTTAATGCCAACTGGTAGCTCCACTATGAGTTTTGTATGCTTCATCCACTGATTGAACTCACAGCTGTTTGATGTCTCTTTAACTTTAGATAGAACCCACTGTTTGAATCTATTAGGATCCATGTTGATGTATTGACGGTATGAGTGGTCTCCGTAGGTGATTTAGACAACTCTTACCTCATAATCAAGCTTTCTGGATTGGTTCCAGGGCTTTGGTCTAGTGGTAAGGTTGTAACGTGTGATGAGTGGGTTAGGCATTGATCACTAGTTCGAATTCTGCAACAGATATAACTTGATAGTTAAGTGGAGAAGGGTAAAAGTGGGGGCTCATTATCTACCAAATTTTGAACCACGTGCCACTAGTTCTCTGGGATTTCTCTCTTATAAAGAAAGAACTAGCTTATTTGATTGAGTTAGGCTCAAGGTCTTTTTTTTAAAAACATAATATCTGAGTCAAACCCTTCCATATTCTTGGTTTATGTAATGGTGGGTTCTCATGTTATGTAGTCCACACTCCTGATGTCAAATCTTGGGTGTGTGGAATGGAGTCGTTAGAATCACAGAAGGTGCCAACTGCTGGCTCCTTATATGGTCTTAGCCAGCTTTGGATTAGTTAGATCAAGGTTCATTTTCTTTACATATTATTGGAGTAAGACCCATTCATATTCTTTGTTTTCTCAATGTTAGGGCTCCATGCTATATTCTCCATGCTCTAGATGTCTAGGCTCAGAGGAGGTGTTAGGATATCCTACATTGGTTGATGGGTTAGGTGGTTGTCTCCTTAAATAGTCTTGGACAATTTTCACTTAATGAACTAGCTTTTGGGGTTGGCGTTAGGGCCAATGTCCAGTTTCTTTAACCTAACACCCCTTCTCCACACACACTAGATGCTTAGGCCTGGTCATGCGAGAGGGTGGGAAGATGTTATGATGTCCTACATTGGTTGATGGAATAGGTGGTTATCTCCTTAGATAGCCTTGGACTATCCTCACCTCATGAGTTGGCTTTTGGGTTAAGTTAGGGCCAATGTCTGTTTTCTAACCTAACACTCCTTCCGTCGCACGCTTAGACCTAGACATGTGGAGCATCCACTAGCCCAACATTAAGTGAATCAAGAATAAGGTTGAGTTTGACTTTGGTACCATGTACAAAAACAGACTAGGCCCAACTCAATTTCAAAAGGTAAATCATGATGTGAAGATTGCCCAGGGAAGTATAGCAAAACCCGTTGTAGCGATTTGCAATCTGCCACATATTAGAAACATTAGATTAGTCACAATGTGTTAATAGATCCTAGCTAATTATTCTTTAGTTTTTCATGACTGGTCATAAGAAAGATCATAGAAAAAAATGTCCAAGCCTTAGTGAATAGAGTTACCCGACACTTGTGCTGGTGGGAGGAAGCAGGTACCCGGGGAATTACTCGAGGTGCAGGTAAGCTGATCCAAGCACCACAGTTTTCGTAAAGAACAAAGAAACCATAGAGAAAAGTTGAAACCTAAAATATATCTACATATTAGCAAGAAAATGGAGAATTTTGGAAGCAATTATCAAATAAGAGTAAGAAGAAAGATCTGTTATTGGAGATAGATCGCAACACTGTTCGTGAGGAAACTCGTAACTTGTTTTCATTTTTTGACTGCATACACTTATCATTTCATTGTATCTTTGCTAATTTTACTTGTTGCAGAGTTTAGGATATTAGTTTTGAAAATATATTCCTTACCAAAACAAAAATTTGAAAATATATTTATGGTTTAGTGCAACCCAAGCACTGGTTCCAATGAATATTGTTACCTTCTCAAAAAAAAAAAAATTGAAAATATATTATATTACTTCCTCCGTTTCAATTTGTCTTAGTTTGACTGCACAGTGACTTTAAGAAAGGAAGATTTTGAATCTCATTGTCTTAAACAAATGATGTTTATAACGTATTAAATTGCCCTTTGAATCTTGTGTCCCAAAAGTGCCATGTGAGAAGTTAGAATTACTAAATATCGAAAATGACATTCTTTTGAACATATTAAATAGGAAAGTAAGATCCATAAATGAAATGGATGGAGTATTGACTATTGGGAGGGGACGAAAACATTAGAACAATAATAAAACGTTGATGTAATTTCCCTTTTAGATTTCATTAGCTCCCTCTCAATGGCCTACTAGCCTTGAGTTTTTACTGTAGGTTTGAACTCCCAGATCTTACTCTTTTTTTTTTTTTTTTTTGTATTAACGGGAGTTATCACCTATTTTACTTTGCAACTCTCTTGCATCTTTTTGATGCCTTTTAATACAATTACTTCATAAGAAAGTTAATTCGACATAAATGTTTAAAGTAGTAGTATATAAAGTTGAGAATTTTAATTCTTAAAAGTTGTGAAAGTTCCTACTCAAAAAAGAAGAAGAAGAAAGAAGTAGTGAAAGTTGTATAGAATAATTTTATTAGTGATGAATGGAGGCAGACATTTTAGAACATCCCCACAATGCTGTACGAAGTGGGCAAGAGAGTATTAATGTAGTATGTTTGTTGTTTTTTGTGAATGCTGCAGCGTCAGATGTACATTACTTTGATCGGCAGAGAACATTAGTCATCTGAAGAAGGTTGGGGATGTGGTGGGATGGGGGTAGCAGTTTTTGCCTTCTATTACTCCTGTAAATACTGGTTTCACAGCCTTTTTTGTGATTTAATATAAGCTCTTTCCTTTGTCAAAAAAAGAAGAAGGGTTTTGGGGGTTGCATGTGCATCATGTACTATGAGAGAAGAAAAGATTGAGTCTTGATTGCTATAGTTCGATAAAAACAGAAAACCCATGGTTGGTTGTGAAACCCTCTCTCTTCTGCATAGAGGATATTTGGCACTTTGTTCTCCTTAATCAAGGCGAATGATATGGTAATTATTTCAGTCTCTCTTCTGCATAGTGAAATGTTTCACATGGCAGGTAAGAAAGGTATGTCTTACTCATGAAGTGTTACAAAAGAAGGGGAGAGTTGTGGTGACTAGATGTTTTTTGTGCAATGAGACTAGGGAGACAAACAATCACTTATTCCTACACTGTAAATTCACTGCCCAATTGTGGAACATGTTTTTCAGTCTCACAAAGACAGTGTGGACAATGCTTGAACATACAGCCGATCTAATGAGTTGTTGGATGAAAAGAGGGGGAAGTAAAAGTCAGAAAAAATGGTGGACGATAATACCCTCTTGCATATGGTGGTCAGTCTGGAGGGAGAGAAATGGAAGGTGTTTTGAAGACAAAATCAGATCAGTTCAATGGAATTGCCTGGAGACTTTATTTTTTAGGTGTAAACAGAAATGTATAGAGGAAATAGAGGAGTTAGTAGAATTTCTAGAAGCTTTGTAAAGCTAGAGTCTACTTGCTTTGTAACTTGTTTCTGATGGTGGCCAGCATCCCCAATGCTGAAGAATACAACATTACTAATCCTCAAAAAAAAATTATTTCCTTATTTCGTGATGGGATGTAAATTTTGCAATGTCCTCTGTGTTGTCCATTTGACAGAACCACAGAATCCGAGGTTTGCTTGAGAAATGCACTTTGGATCATGAAGCAAGAATGGAAAATTTTCGGACTGAGATGCGTGAAAGAGCTTTATCTGATGCAAAATGGAGGCATCTTCAACAAGATTTGAACAATACTGTAAGCCCAACTGTGTTTTGTAAAAAAATATTGATAATTAACTGTACTTTAAAGTAATGTACTAATTTTTGTCCCAAATGATCATCAGCCAGATGCTGATTACTCTGATTCTATTGGAAATACATATCTGATGGGTGATTCGCAACAAGTGGAATTTACTGGTGAAAAGGTTGATGCTCTTAGAGGAAGTTATATAAGGAGGTTGACTGCTGTAATTATCTATCATGTACCTGCCTTTTGGAGAGTAGCTGTTGCAGTTCTCAGTGGGAAATTCGCAAAGGTAATTAATTAATCTACCCAGTATACTTTATACAGGCTGGTGCTAAACCCAGGATATATAAACAAATATTTTCTGATAATTCACAAATTGAATGAGGGCCTGAGAGCTTTTGTTGTGTTTTTTTGGTTGGTTCAGTCTCGAAAAAAAACACAGCTAAATTTGCATCTTGCACTAGTTACTTTGGGGGGCTGTAAATCTATTTTTTCACAAAAAAGAAGAAGATAATAATAATAATTATAATTATAATAATATAATAATAATAATAATAATAATAATGATGATGATGATGATAGTAGAAACATAATCACTGACATTCTTTTGCTAACCTGTTTACTTGATTTGCACAGTTATAGAGTCTTTGAAGAGTAACACATTTTAAAATACTTTTTTACTTTTTAGTATTAGGTTTAGAAGTAATTCTAGTATTGTCCTTCCCAATGTTAACCATGTCAGTTGATTTTACAAGTGTCTGATTAAGCTCTTTATTGTCTGAGAGTAGAGAAAATTCATGGAGTTTCAAAACAGCCAGTTTAGAAGTGCTCTGATAATATAAATCTTCTTAGTCCAGATTAAGGCTTTAGTCACTTGTTGCAGTGGTGACAAAGATTAAATGCTTCGTGTTAACATTGACTAATAGAACCATAATTATCTGTAATCTTTGTTGATGTGAAGTAACATTTTTTGCATTACTTGGAGATTGAAATCATTTGACAGCATCCACTTCACTGTTTGATATTTAGAGTTATCTAAATGACAAAGTAACATCTGTATGTGCCCTTTGTGTGTATTTACTATTGTTTAGTTAAAACATGTTAAAACCCAATTTGATAGACAGAAAGAGGAGGCATTTTATTTCTTTAGATGCTATTTCAGAACTAAAGATTCTCCCGCTGTCCCAAAAGAATTTGGTGGTCAGATTACAGGGATGAACTTGTGTAATTCTCAGTGTAAATATGGACATCGATCTCTTAAAATATTTACCCAGTTGAAAACTAAGTTAAAGGTACTCTAAATGACAATTTTTATAGTCAAACTAGTTATAAGCTTTTTGGATAAGAGTGTAGTCAAAGAAATAACTTTGATTCCCCGAAGATTTTGTTACTGTCCTGCACTATCTTTATATTGGGTTTTGCTGGTGTCTGAATTTTTTTTGCTTAACGATTTGGAAAAAAAAATCTTGCCCCTCAATTAGTGATTGTGCCACTTTTTTCCCGGGTCAAGTAAAAGTATTTTCATTCATAAACATGACCATGAACGATCATTATAAAAGGGGTATACAATGGAGTGCCAAACCACCTAAACATATCTCACCAGTCTCATTCTCATAATCAACCGCAAATAGAAGAAGAAGATGATCCATGTCCTCGCCTGCCTCACATGAAAGACCTACTGACATAGAAAACCTTCTGCTTTCTAAGATTTTTTGTTGTCAAAATCATCCCTCTAGAAGCTAGCTGAGTGAAAAAGCGCACCTTCCTCAGCACCTTTGGAATACATACTGCGGCATGGAAAAACATGCTCCTCCCTAACCAAAAGTTTCTCGTAGGGGAACTTCATAGAAAACACTCCATTATTCCCCAGGCCCCACAGAAAACGCTCCATTATTCCCCAGGCCCCACCACCACATATTAGCAACTTCAATTTTTAGCCTCCTGGGAATAGAGGCTAATCTACCATACTCTTGTTTTTTTTTTTTGAGGGGGCGGGGGTTGATAAGTAGCTAATTTACCACTCTTTTGTCCTTGTAGATATTTCGCTCCCATATTTGGTGACCATGGTATAAAAAAGTGGAGTCTCGTCTCTCGATTTTTGTTATTTATTTCCATCTGCTAATTGCTTTGATTTCAATGGCCCTTTCTCCTGGTTCTGTAGTCTTCTCAGGTATCTTCTGATTCAAATGTGAGTGCCTCTGCAAATAAACGTGAAGAAAAAGCAGGAGATGGGAAGTACTCAAATCATTCTCTTGATGAAGTTGCTGGGATGGTCCGCAGTACAATATCAGCTTATGAATCCAAGGTAAATGTCCAATCTTGATGGTAGGAGATTAAAGTACGGATGGTTATGTTAAGTTTGAGTAGTTGTGTACGTAGTTGTCTTCTATTTATGGTTATAGGAATTGTCTCAACTTCCAAACTTTTCCTGCCAAAAAAGAAGAGAATTTGTCCGTCACTTTCAAATTTTTTTCATTTCAATTAATGAGGATTGAGCCTGGCTGCATATTTACTTCTTTTGTTCTGTTTATTTTTGCCGGTGTGGAGTCTATTGAGGTCACTAATATGTTTTCTCTAATAGCACGCCAGCGCCACACAAAAGACACATAGAGCATAGATGGAATCCTCTTCTTTTTGAGTTATTTATGGTGACAAATCTAATCATGAAGACCACTCCAATTGTATCCTTTTCTTCTTTTAGATAGTAAAATTACTGTGACAAATCTCATTATGATTAAAATTCCCATTGGAGGTGGGACCTATCAATTTGGCTTTCCTTGTCTACCATAGAAGTGGATCAATTTTTGTTCTAGTTGACCTATTGTGCTTTGTAATATGACCAAGTTATGGTTGAATTAATTCTCACAGCTGTGTTGAGAGAGAATTTACTCATACGGTGGATAGGATAGAAATCTTGACCGGAAGTCTTCTTACTGAAAATTTGAAGTAATAAAACCAAGAAACACAACACGAGTAGTCCACCTCTGTAGTGTACAGAGTGAGAAGTACACCTCTATAGTGCTATAGGTAGTAGGTACGCAATGCTAGGATAACCACCTGCTGTTCGAGACCTTACGGGCTATTGTCCTGAAAATATCCTTGTTCTCCTTTAACCTTTTGATGAAAAAATGAATTCATGTGAACTCAAAATCCTAATATGTAATTATGGTTTTCAGTACAACGTTTTTATCAATACATATGAATGTTGCCTTTCTTAAAAAAAATAAAAATCCTAATATCATTAATGATTAAAAAGATGCATCTCTCAGATATAATCAAAATAAAAGAACTTCCAGGTGAGGAAGCAAATTCTTGTCGCCACAGCATGAAATCCCTAGAATCCAAAACAGATCCCCTGTCTTATGATGTATATGTTTAACAACCACTTCAGCTCTTCTCTTAAGTTTGTCGTCTTTGTACCTTTTAAAGTTTTCACATTCTTTAACATTAGTAGCAAATTGTACTATTAGGGGTAGTTTGGTAGAGTGTATTAATATAATGAAAATAGAGTGTATTAGTAATGCATGTATTAGTGATGCTTGCATTAATTATACATAGATTTTTTATTTATGCATTGTTTGGTTTGATGCATTAAGAATAGAATGCATTGCATTAAAAAAATTATTTACGGTGGAAAAGATATAAAAAAGTTATTGAGGGGCAATTGGGTCTTTAATTAAGTTAATGCATGCATTAAAAGAATCGTATTGCTAATACCTAGAAATCCATGCTATTAGCAATACACACCTTAATGTGAAGGGCCCAAACAAGGTACTAGTAATACACAAGGCTAATGCATGCATCTTTTTTAATATACTCTACCAAACGACCGCTTATAGTTTATCTTTCTGTTATCAATCTCGTTTTGGCATATTCAAGAAAAATATTTGCAGCTTTACTTTGCAATTGATTTGTATGTTTCCGGGGTGAAAGAGGTGTAACATTTTATGATTTCTAGGTATGTGTTGCTTCTTCTCTAATGTATCTGAGTATTGAAATAACACTCACAGGTCCAGAATGCATTTGGGGATCTTGAAGAATCAAATATTCTTGGCCCATACATGAGTGATGCCATAAAGGAGATAACCAAAGCATGTGAAGCTTTTGAAGCGAAAGAAGCAGCTCCTTCAATTGCTGGTACATAAGTTATTTGAGTTGCCTAGACTATTGTAAATGAAAGGTATCTAAAGATTTTAATTCTTCACACCAGTTGCAGCATTGCGAACACTTCAGTGTGAGGTGTCAAAAGTTTACATATTGAGGCTCTGTTCATGGATGCGGTCTACAGTTGAAGAGATATCAAAAGATGAATCCTGGGTCCCAGTATCTATTTTACAAAGGAATAGATCTCCATACACCATTTCTTCATTGCCTTTGGCTTTCCATTCAATTATCACATCTGCAATGGATCAGATCAATGTGTAAGTTGTAGAGGTTGTTAATACCGTACGTATTTATACAAAAAACACTTGTTTCCTGTTAGCCCCCTACATATGGCAGTAAGTTGAACAGCCTTGGTCTGTCTCATCATGTAACCTGGTTGACGCTTTGACATTTGTCCTTCATTTTTTACAAATTGTTTTGATATTACTTGTCAAAAAAATGAATAATAAGCTTTGTCACTCGGAAGTGATTCAGACTAGAGTTGTAAGATTTTAGGATTGGTACATGACTTAAGAAAGAGTATATAAGTGATAATTTGCACTTATTTTAGCCTTGGCCTGGATTTGTAAAACATTACTTGTGCCCCTTGAATGAGGAAATTTGATGGAGTTATCAAACTCTTGTTGCCTTTAGAAGCTATAAGCCCTTAAAAACTCAATTAACCAAAGGTCATTTGTGGCCTTGCATATGAAGTTTGAACTTCTAAACTCAAAATTCTGTCTAAGTTCACTACATCTATACACCACTTTTTTTTATGTGCGTGGTGTCTGGGCCAATTTTCGCGCACTTCGACTAATTCCACGGGATAACTGCCGCCTCCCACCAGCAATAGATACCAGGTAACTATGTCCACCAACAAGGCTGTGACATTTATACACCACTTTTATACAGGTGAAAACCTTTTATTTTATCAAAAAAGTAAATTTAGTCAAAGGTGCCTCTGACTTACCTTAGGAAGATTTTGTTACAGTTGTAACAAATTCTTTTGGATAGGATATTTCGCTAGTTAGAATAGATGTCATTAAGAAGAGTTTAAGCTGGAGATGACTAATTCTACTTTCTCTGTGATCTCTCGAGGACAGTGTTATCAAAGGCGAAAAGCGCAAAAAAACACTAAGGTCCGTTGGGGCTTTAAGCGCAAAAAATCTCTAAGGTCCATTGGGACTTTAAGCGCAAATAAAGCATGGGCTTTAATGAAAAAAGGTGCGAAGGGAGAAAAATTACAAATATATTTTAGTTTGAGACTTATAATTATGAACATGAATGAAAAATATATGAACAAAGAAATTGAAAAAAGATTAAGATAAAGTGGAATATCAATTGTTTAGCCTCACCTCTTCAGAAGAGGCTCATTGACAAGGAAATATATGTCTTAGAACCTTCATGACGACATTGAAGTGCACATAAAGTGAGGTGAAGAGCTCAACACATTTTGAGCCTCGCTTCAAGGCTTAAGCACGTCTTTGACAACACTGGCTCGAGATAGAGATGTGGCCATATCGAGGTTGCAACCCACTTATTATTTACTAAATTCAAGGTGATTTTAGAATTAAATGGTTCTGCACTAGTCCCTTTACACCGTTCACTGGAAAGTGTCGGCAAGGTCACCATTCACTGGAAAGTGTCGGCAAGGTGCTATTTCCTTGAACCTTATGATTCCAGCTATGATCAAGTCTTGGAGCTTAGTAACTAAAAAGTAAAAACCTCATCAGATGGAGTGTGAGAGAACAAAATATCCCTCAAATATTCTTGCAAAAGTTGCATTGCATATTTGTATTTTTGGTGTAAACAGGAATGTATAGAGGAGGTAGAGCAACTAGTAGATATGTTAGGTTTTTTGTAATTAGCCTTCCTAGCCCCTCTATGTACGAATTTTTGGAGGTCACCAGCATGTCCTTAATGCTGAGGAATACAACATTACCGTTTTCAAAAAAAAATATATATATATATCTTGATTTAAGTGGAACATTTTCTTAGTAGAAGAGGTTAAGGGAAATTTCTGAGATATGTTGAGGGGTGAGGAAAGGGAATACGAATTTGGTGAAAATATGAGTAACACAACATAGTTGAGTAACAAAGTCTTGTATAAGGAGAAACCAAAAGGATTGTATATTTGTTCATGTTAGCTGTTATTCATATTCTAGCAGATGGACGTTGCAGGAAAGGAGTCACCTACTGAAATGTGAAAAAGATAAGATGGAAGCATCTGAGGGCTCAAACTGTGGGAGATGGATACTGCTAATCCTTTAGAATAGAGTTGAGGTGTGTTTGTTTGCTCTTAATGATATAATAATCTAATAGAGATGGATGAACCGATGATCCCGAGGTTGCTAAAAGCACTCCAAGTCCCCAAAAATCCTTCATGTTTAGGAAGACATGCAAGCTCTTAGCTAAGAAGTTGATCTTCCAACACCTCCCATCTATATCCTCAAGAGAATTATGTATTGATTGTGTTGCATTGCAGAAAGAACAATATCAAATGGAAGTTAATAGTGAGATTTTGTTTTTCCTCAGTGTCTATGTTCATGCTATGTAAGGGTCCCTTTATCTGATTTG
The DNA here is from genome assembly GCA_016801875.1 of Solanum sitiens. NCBI lineage: Eukaryota > Viridiplantae > Streptophyta > Magnoliopsida > Solanales > Solanaceae > Solanum > Solanum sitiens. Next base: position 500,113 of record JABWTJ010000260.1, read on the forward strand.
AGTTTTATCTTACCTGACCAATTGATAAGTGTAACATGTCAAAGGCTTATTCGCGTCAATTGCCATTCACTTTAAGCACAGCACCTCCTATTGGTTAAAAGTTACAAGGAAATCGATCAAAATGTCAAATTATTCTTGTAAGCAAAGATGAACTCTTCTTGTTCTGAGCTGTATTGACAGTGTATTTTAGGCTGTCAGAGAACTAGTATGTTACTTTTGGTGAGAGTTTCAGCGGGTTCGACTTTGTTCGGTTCTTGCATTTTCATTAGCTGTGCTTTTATCCTTTCCAGAATGATAGAGTCTTTGCAGAATGAGGCCATGAAGTCGGAAGAAATATACGTGCAGCTTCAAGGAATCCAGGAATCTGTTAGACTAGCCTTCTTGAATTGTTTGCTGAATTTTGCTGGTAAGATGAAGCTGATACCTTAGCATCTCAGCAGCTGAAAAACTTCGAGGGTGATTCAAATTGTTTACCCTGATAATTAGGTCACCTGGAGCAAATTGGAGGTCAGCTTAACCTGAATAAATCCAACAGAGAAAGTCCATATTTTCAGAACGGATATCTTGAAGTAGAAGAAAAATCATCTGAACCACTGCCAGGAAGTATTGGTGATCCGCAGCTACAGCTGCTGATGGTTTTAAGTAACATTGGATATTGTAAAGATGAGCTTGCTCGTGAATTGTACTGCAAATACAAACAAATTTGGATGCATAATAGGTACAAAAATACTTTAAATTAAAAGCACTTCAATGGTTTCTTTGCTCCAATATATGCGAGAAATTTGGAAAATCCCAGCAACTAAAATTGTGCAAACTAGTAATGCCCTTAGGAACCAACTCTTCTATGCAACTCACCTTGAATCTCATTCTGCATGATGTTAATATAACAAATAGAATTCTTAAATCTATCCCGCTTAGTTGCTGGGATTTCCGAATTTCTAACATATATTGGAATTACAAAATGTGCAAACCAGTAATGCCCATAGACAACTATCTTTTCCTAGGCCTTTTCCCCCTTGACTAGAAAACTTTTGTTAAGTTGCCAAATATTAGTCCAAACATCATGTCGTTATTATATCTACTTTAGGAGTAAGGATGAAGAGGACAGTGATATCCGAGAGTTGGTTATATCTTTCGCGAGGCTTGAAGAGAAGGTCCTTGAACAGTACACTTTTGCAAAGGTATGACTAAGTTCGTGTCTTTTCTGTGCCAAGAATTTTACCATATATGAGATCATTCAATTTGGTTATATTGTTTCCATTGCTCACGTATCATTTAGACATCTCACGCCTTCCATTTACTTTAAAACTGTTGTACCAACTTTTACCTGGAAGATTCTAAAAAAGAGATAACAATTTTGTGTAGAGAATCGAGAAATTCTTGTATGAGTAATAGTTGCAGTTTACACCAGACATGTCGCACAATGCACATATTATCAATTCTACAGATATAAGCATCAGGCTTTCATATAAATGGCTTGTTCACGTACCTTTTCAGAGTACAACGTACCCAGCGAGATATTTTTTATAAAAAATATATAAAAATAGGTTATTCCTGTGAGTGATGTTCCGAAATCATTTAGAAAATGCTTATATCAAAACAAAACTCCCAGGATAAAATAAATTAGTGTTTCAAAATGCTTTGAATCAATATTCTTTGGAGGTTATCATGGTGTATACACTTGATCGTGTCATAAATAGTGTACAATCTGATTTTCCTGCTGTTCGCCTATCTACTCTGGTTGAACATCTTGATTCCCACGGATGGGGTCTGATAAAAGGTAGAGTGCACGCAGACCTTATCTAGCCTTCTCATAATCAATAGATGTATTGTCCAAATGTTCTTCTACAGTATTTCCAATCCCCTTTGAATAGTATTCTTCATTTTACTTCTCCTGCTTTGATTACACTTCTTTTGAGCCGAGGGTCTACTGGAAACAGTCTCTCTCTTACCCCAGAACAGTAGGGGTAAGCTCTGTGTACATCCTACCCTCCCCAGATTACACTTGTGGGATTACAACTGGGTTTGTTGTTATTACCTCCTTTTCGAGAAGGTTAAGACATCGCTATAAGATGTCTACCTTTTGTTCTGCAGACTTTTGTTGGGAGCACACCTGGATACGTTTGTAGAAATTGGCTGAACTTTGTTGAAACCAATATTGTTGTATTTTCCTATTATGGTATCTGTCGAATATGGGTTTTCCCCTACTTGTTCGTGATAAAATCTTTGCTACTACTACTAATAAAAAAAGAACAAGAAGAACTCTTTGGTGTCATTAAGGACGCCCCACCAAATAGCCAAGTCGCTTTCAACCTCCACCCCTTACCCATTTAATCCCATATAATAGAGACAGGTAGTTAGATGATATATAAGTTGCTCCCTCGTGGGGGTGATAATATATCCCCAAAAGAGAGGAAGATGCAACATTAATATGTTGTGCTTGATCTTTCTCAAAAATATGATGTACTTGATATTTGTTGTACATTCTTTATTAAAAAAATGAAGAATCAGCACAAAAAAGCTCTAAGATCCGTTGGGGCTTTAAGCGCAAATAAAGCATGAGCTTTAATGAGAAAAGGTGCAAAGGGAGAAAAAAAAATACAAATATGTATGTTTAGTCCAAGACTAATACTTATAAACATGAATGACAAATATATGACCAAAGAAACTTAAAAATATAATGATAAAGTGAATTATCAATTGTTTAGTGTCACTTCTTCAGAAGAGGCTCATTGGCAAGGAAAAGTCTGCCTTAGAACCTTGATGACGACACTGAAGCGCACATAAAGCAAGGCGAAGCGCTCAACACGCGTTGAGGCTTACTTCAGGGCGCGCCTTTGACTACACTGCATACTTCTTAGATGATGGTTCCATAACGACTATTTTTTGGTGTCTATTTGTCAGACAAATTTGATTAGAACAGCAGCTATAAACTATTTCTTGTATGGTGGAGTACAATGGGGTGCTGCACCAGCAGTTACGGTGAGAAAAGATGCTTCCCATTAACTTAGTGTGTTTTAACCTTTGAATGTTAAATGACCTTCTATGGTTTGCAGGGTGTGCGAGATGCTGCTGTGGAATTGTTACACACTCTAGTAGCTGTGCATGCAGAGGTAAAATTTACCGGTTGTTTTATGGGCGTATTGTTGCTTTAGAACTATATTTCTGTACCTTTTTTGAATGATTGTTTCTTTGCGATCTGGTTTATTCTAACAATTCCTTATTTATTTGGTCTTCTTTGTAATACTGATTTCTCTTCACAGGTCTTCGCTGGTTGTAAGCCTCTACTGGAAAAGACGCTTGGTATACTTGTTGAAGGACTAATAGATACTTTCCTGAGTCTTTTCCATGAAAATCAAGACAAAGATCTTAGAGCATTAGATGCGAATGGCTTTTGCCAGCTTATGCTTGAGGTGAATTTGTCGAGTCTGATTGTTAAGTATATAATGAAAACTAATGATAACATACTAAAGCTAAAACTTGACACTGTTCTGTTGTGATTTTCAGTTAACTTGCACTTCTAGGACATTTTTCTGTAATGTTAAATTTCTGCTATAATGGTAGATGCTTTGCATTTGCTTTTTGAGTGCTTTTGGTTGCCTGAGCTTCTATATTAGCTGTGGCCAAAAGGTTTCGGAACAAGTAGGTAGATTTGATGTCATGTTCATACACTTCTTTCTAATAGTTTGTGGGGCTAAATGTGCAGTTGGATTACTTCGAGACCATATTGAATCCATATTTTACACATGAAGCAAGGGAGTCGCTTAAAACATTACAAGGGGCCCTCTTAGATAAAGCAACTGAGTGTGTTGCTGATTCTACTGAAACTCCAACTCACAACCGCCGGCCAACACGTGGAAGTGATGATGTATTTCTGGATGACCGGCAGCAAGGGATGACTGTGTCACCCGATGACCTGATTGTGAGTAACACTTGCTCTCTATTATCTTTTATTTTCAGAGTTGTTTTTACATATGCTTTTTGCTCATCTTCTACTCGTTTATAAGTATATGAATATTGTTTGTCATGTCTAAACCCACCCTGTGATTTTTCTGCTTGACTGGCTACAATGCTGTCTGTCACCATTCATTCCAATTGTATCTTATTTTTCAGGCTCTTGCCCAGCAGTATAGTTCTGAGTTACTTCAATCTGAACTTGAGAGGACTAGACTTAATACAGCATGCTTTGTGGAATCAACTCCCCTGGATTCTGTTCCAGAATCAGCAACGGCAGCTCATGCCTCTTTAAGAGGATCGGTGGACTCTCCAAGTAGAAGTTTTAGGGGATCACAACATATTGGTTCCCCGAGTTTCTCCAGGCCCAGACGTAGATAAGTTGGTATCATTTTCTTTTTTGTCAGTTTTTCTCGTGTAATGTTTGTGCAGTTGTATTTTAGCCGTTCATACATTCTTTTGTCAGAAGAAAGGCGCTTTTGCTGATAATGAAACCATCGCCAACCTCATTTGAAATTCATTCATATATATGTAGAGAATTGGAAAATTTTTTGTCAAAGGACCATATCACTGTTTTTATTCAATCTTTCATTATATGGATTTGCATATCTGTTGGGCAGATTTTGCAGTTACTTTTGATTGTCAAGACTAAACTTCACTATACGATTACTAGTTTAAAATTGGATTATCTTGAACATTCCATTTTACAGTATCATGGTTTGGATCCTGCGTTAGTTAATTAAATCTTTAACCATTTTCAAGAACTTGAGAAAAATAGAGACAAATGGAATTGGAGAAGAGCCAAACTGGTAAATATTCATTGTAAATTATATTCTTATCGCGATCTAAGCTTGATTTCTTTCGTTTCACCTTCAATTTCACCCCTGTAATGGTCAAATAACTGGACTAAACAAAAGCCATATAGTGCAAATTTGTGAATGGGTATTAATAAACCATGGTTTTTTTATATATATTATTATTATTTTAAGTTAGTTGCAATATTAATTTTTGTTCCAGGGGATGATAGAATTATCAATAATTACGGGGAGGATTAAATAATGAAATAAAGAATATTACAACGTACGATTCAGATTCTCAAATCTCAATTCTTGATGATTACTATGCAATATACTAAGCACAAATAAATAATTAGAAACTCAATAGTGCAGAAATCAATATTTTATTATAAAATTTTCATTTTTAATTTTTTTCGGAAGAAAAAAATTAAACAACGTATTTTGAGGTAGCAAGTTGATTTGAATAATATAGTATGAATTAATCTTAGAATATGATTCTATTTGAAGTATTACAACTGTATGATTTCGACTTTTGAATTCCACTTTGACTTTTTATTTGTTAATTATTTTTATTATATTTATATAGGAGCTGTTACTATCTTGAAAATCAAAATGGCTGCATGGCTTCTTCTGCATCCGTGTTTGGAATTTTCTAAATTCTATACTTTTACGGTTTAATGCAAACATTTCTCTGTTGCTAATTACTAGTTTACTTTTTATTGATACATCAATTAAAAAAATAATGATTAACATAATAAGTTCATATTTTTATTCATATTAATTATAAAATTGATGCGTTAAAAATTTATCCAATTATGAATAAATTAGCGCTAGAATGTCAAGAAGTACGCCTCAATTGGTGTCTTTTTGAAGTAACGGTCAACACTTATACCCAAGGGCGAATCCACATAAAAAGTATCGGATGCTCGAGCACCCATTAACTCTAAACAAAATTTTGTATATGCTTATAGAAACAACTAAAAAATAGGTATAATTGCTTTGTGAGCACCCACTAAACAAAAAAGGCTGATGGCTGATTTGGTTCACAGAGTAAAGTTAAAGTTTATTTTGAATCTGAACTTCTGAGGGTTTGAATCCCCACAAACTTAATTTCTTTTTTTATTTTTACTCTCCTTTTTATACCTATTCATTGTTATTTGCTTGTTTTTTTCCTTTTTGATTTATTGCTTTTTTTACTTTTTATTTTTAATATTTCATTTACTAACTAAACTATAAAAATAAAAGTTTTTAGAAGGAAATATTTCTTGGCAAGCAATTTTACGTTAAAGGAAGTAAGCACCCATAACCTTCAAATCCTGAATCCGTCACTGCATATACCTCGTCTCAATTTAAGTAATATCGTATCATTTGATTGTTTTTTTTAAAAAAAATTATGGTCTAAAATAAATTTTAGCTATTTGTGTGAATATAAATTTTCAATTACATGTAAATGGAAATTTTCAAGTTAAGTCATTTTTAGTTATAGAGAAAACAAATTTTTCTTAGGATGCACCAAAAAGAAAAATGTATCACATAAAGAGAGATAGAGATATAGGAATTTTCACTGTTCATACATTTACTTCACGTAAATCCGTCTCAATTCAATATATTCCTGTCATTTCATATTACTTGATTCATATTAAATTGTCATATCCTTTAAAAATGCTATAATTAAATATGTATTTTTTAAACTAATCATATTAGAGATGCTTTGAAAAATTTAAATTTGGCTGCTTCTACTTCCTCCGGACCACTTTTCTTGTCATGTTTCTTCCTACACCCCATAAAAAAAATTAAGTTAAGGTGATTTAACTAAATTATCTTTATTTATCACTATCTTTTTTTCTATTTTATACTTCTATCTTTTACACCACATTTAACATCTCTCTCTATTTATTACAAATGTGAAAACTTAATACTTTCTTTGTCCCATTTTATATGTCACCTTTCGGATTTTAAGCGTCAAATAAGTCTACTTTGACCGTAAATTTTTCATAGATCTTATAAACATTTTAAGTTATCAATTATTGTGACTCATGGTACTTTTTACGTAGTTTACAAATATATAAATTTTATTTCAAAAAAATTAAAGACTCCATGCGCAAATTTCCAATCAAACTTAAATTGTTTGACTCTCAAAATATAAAAATTATCATATAAATTGGGACAGAAGGAGTAATAACTAGCTATGGCTTGATTTCCTAAAATAGCATTACTAACCATCTAATTATTACAAGGAGGACAAGTACTGGTTGAGTGAAAATATTTTTACCTAGTTTTTGTTGAAAAACATATATGCACAGCGGAAGCATATCAAGGATCTTTACTACTTACATGAATAATAGATAACCAATACCGTTTATGCTAGAACACATTAATCATTCTAGAACACATAAACAAACTAAAAATTAATTCGATAAATACCTCTTGAAGCGTGAGCGGATACCTTCAAGCGAATCTCCAAGTTAAACGGATCTTCAAGCGAATCTACAAGATAGCTATGGTCTTCTACAGTGATCCCAAGTCACATCTGAACTCTCTCAATACTTGGGTGGGCAAGCATTGAATAGAATACTAATCATCACTTTTCTAGGTTAGGATAATCCCTATTTATAGAGATGTCTTCCTAATCCAAAAAGGACTAGAAAACCTAGTTTTTCTAGAAGACTAGAAAAACCCATATTATTCTTCCTTTTTGCATAGAAATAGGATTCTGAGTTCTAGTTAAATATGGGCACTATAGGGACCACAGAATTAATTACCAAGGCTTCCTATTATGGAAATAATTCCAAATAATTAATTTGAATTATTCTTACCATAATAAATTACAAATCATTCCACTAGAAATTCGTAATTGCACTCCTCTATTTCGTAATTCCCCATTAAACACTTATGTAATTCCCCATGTTAAGATTTCAGATACTAATCAATAAATTAAATTACTGACGAATTTAACTTAATGATTAATTTCCTTTAGAGCACTACTTAACTTATTTCATGTGTCGGATTCATAAATCCACTTGCAAGATTTGACACAATGAAAACTTATAAGTTTCTCAAAAAGGCATATCAATCAATCTCTATAACGAGACATGGATTCCATCAACTAACTTATTATTTCACCAATATATATTATTATCATCCAACTTACCAGGCATATTGACCCATCTCAGAATCTCACCTTTTAATAAATCAAAACGACAATTAATATATACAGATCATAATAGTTATATCAGGATTAAGAATATAAGTACATTTAATAGTTTAGAGAATATGTTTTTGTCAGTCAGTCTAAAACAACTATCTCTACTCGGTCCCGTTCAATACATATAAAATGTACTAGCACAAGAAGTTGGAACTATACCGTTCCCATAATTAGGACAAATTACATATAATCTTGTGCTACAATCGTACCCGATGGCATGTCCAATTTCCATCCTAGATTGTGAACCAAAACTTTATACTTATAAGAACCGATGATTTAATCCTCTGTGTATAAGCTAAAACTCTACACACTAAATCATCTACTATATAAGTAAATAGACACCATAAACGAATATATGATCTATTGAAATTGAGCAAATATTTATTCTCTAATAAATATTATTTGTTAACACATGGTTAATAGTATATATCCCAACAATCTCCCACTTAGACTTTTAACCATCACAATTGTTATAATGTACTATATCTAAATGCATGGTTAATAGTATATACCCTAACAATCTCCCACTCAGATGTTTAATCTTGAAATTGTTAGAATACTATGTCAAAACACATGATTAATAGTATATACCCTAGCAATCTCCCACTTAGACTCTTAACTATGCATTTACAACTTTCGCAGGCATTCCTTTATTTCTTATCGAAAGAAAATTACCAAGCTATTTTCTCATGCAATTTTGTCTAGTAGTGCTTCGTCGTAACAAATCGATTTTGTACTAGATCTTTAGAGACCTTATCATGAAACTCTCCAAGAGTGTACTTCTTTTCAGGAGCTCTATCATAAAAGTTCTCTCAAGCATACAAAACAACTCAATCTTCGTTATGATTCTCCCACTACGACTAAGTACTACTATTATAATCACACTTTCATGTTCTTAATATTTTCTTCAAAATCTTTCGATAATGAAACATTAACAACTTCTCATGAAGTGTTCTTTTAATTTGCTCAACATCACTCCAACTACTTGAGATAGTAGTTTTCTTATGTCTAGTAACGTTTCTCCCACTACTTAAGTGCAATGGGACGTCAATTCTGACATACCCATTAGATGTTCTTGAGCGTATGAATTTACAATTGACTTATTTGTTATTTTTTTTGTTCAATTCCCGTAAAGATAATTTACTTCTAGGAACATGGTTTACTAAAATTATCCTTTTCTAGAAATCAGAAAGTTGTGTTAACATTATTTTCTTTAGGACATTATAATAAACCTTGTTTCATTCTTTAGGATATCCAATTAACACACACATTCCGTTCTTAATTTCAATTTTTCTTATTCTCCCACTCAGCACATGTGCTGGACAATCCTATATCTGAACATGTCACAGATTAGACTTACGTCAAAACCAACTAGTTCTATAGTTGCTCAAGGTACTAATATGAAAGAAACTGAATTCAGAATGTAATATGTAGTTATTAGAACCTATCCCAAAAGAAATAAAATAACTAATAATAAGTCAATAATTAATCTCATCATCTTCATAAGCGTCTAATTCTTTTCTCTTCTACACCAATCTATTATAGAGTGTCTAGTGTAGACAATTGAAAGACAATTATTCTATAAGATAAGTGACTTATGAGCTTAGAGGTTTACGTCACTACAATCAGATTGTAGTGACTTTATATATTTTTCATGATGATACTTTCATGTGTTTTAAATATCTTGAGTTTATCAAGACATTTAGACTTATAAAACATCAAAAAATATATTCATATCACGAGTAATTTTCTTGAAAACTCAAAAAACTCAAATTCACCTTTTGCTCATGTGCTCATTTATTACACAAATCAGAATAGATTAATTATAACTTACCATCACTACCTCTTAAATCCTTTTTAAGAGGAAAACTAAGGTCTCTTAGTCATTTTTCCTTCTAAACAAAACGTACATGTTGGTAGTGACTTCACTTTCAATGAACAGTTTCGTCCATCCATTAACCAACCTCAAAATTCTATTCAGAATAAATGACTTAGACCCTAACGTACAGATAAGTCTCATTCAATTTAAAAGATTTTCCCTTATGAGACAGATTACTATAATTTAATTCTCTCATACTTATGAAATAATCATGCATCAATATACCACAAGAAATAAAATATTTATCAAACTCAATGGTAGAAGAGTTACAAAAATATATTATATACTCATCTCTTATCTGGTTAGAAACTGAAAAAATAATTTCTTCTAACATAAGGTACATACACAATGCATTCATTAAGTTAATATCTTATCTCTACCAAGAGAAAATCTTAAGTAGTACTAAGTGGGTGTGTAAAGTCTATTGAGAATATGAGACACAATACTTTAAATAGATCATAATATTTCGAATAATCCCGAATAATGAAATTCAGGGCTCATTTATACATATATATCCATGCATCTCGAATAGCCAATCGTTGGGATTGGAGAACTACTCATGCAATACACATGTACAATGACCGATTATTCACTCCATAAACTTATACAGACCTAATTCAGTTGGAGAATCTACTGTTAGTTTAAGTCAAGTGAAAATCCTCTAGCTACATTGATCCAATCTTATATTACTCAGTTTAGGAGAGTTAATATAGATTATCAAAACTAGACAATTAAATACATAGTGACTTGTATCAATTTCATCCGTTAGGGAGGAAGGTCTAAGCCAGCACATAAAACTAATACTTCACTACTATTTAATCAATTATGACCAAAAATCATATAACGATCCAAAAAAAATTAATTTCTTACTAGGTCGTTTTTATAAATCTACCAAATTTCAGATCAATCAGAGTTCTTTTTTTTTTTTTGAATTCCAAAACTATGATCAATTTGGTTGAAAACATTGTTTGGTCATAATAGAATTTAAGATTTTCCCGCTCAGTAATTCTTATCATATATCATCATTTTGTCAAATAGATAATCTAAAATTCCAAAAGGTAAGCATGTTTATGTATACATTGAATATTAAAATTCAAAACACGCCTTTTAGATATCTATGCATCTTGAACAATAAATTTTAATAAAAAAAAATGACTACTCATGCAACACATATATATGGTGTCAGATATTCACTTCAACAAATTTAGAACAAAAGCCAACTCAGATGGAGAGTATATGTTAGTTTAAGTCAAGTGAATATCATTATCCCTAGATCCATTGATCCAATCAAATATTACTCAGTTTAGTAGAGTCAATACAGATAATCAAAACTAGAGATTAAACTTTAATGACTTGTATTAATTTCATCCGTTATGGAGGAAGGTCTAAGCCAACACATGAACTTAATACTTCACTAAAATTTAGTCATCAAGACCATAGAGAACAAACTCTATCACCACTATATTATAGTCAAGTAATTTTTCGGTAAAATTAAGTTTTCAAGATACAAAAATTATCTAAAATCATCATCTAAACGATCTCAAATTACTAAATCACTACATGACAATGAGCATTTTAAATTTGATAATTTCTGATGAACCTACTGAATTTCTGATCAATTGGAGTTCAAAAACAATATTTATCTCCAAATCTATGATCAAATTCAGATTCAAACGATTTAAGAAAAAATGAATAGATCTACATCCTTATCATATATCAATTTATGTTAACTCATCATCTGTGATCATGTACCACATATAACATAAATAAAACCAATATAAAGAATGTCATTCATACTAAATCACATTTTAATTCCAAAGAACAACTTTAAAATCATTCTAACGACCTCAAAGAAAACTATAATCACATAGCAATGACTACTTTTTACTAGGCCTTTATTAATGAACTTACCAAATTTCAGATCAATTGGAGTCTATAAAATTATTTATTTTCAAATCTATGACCAAATTCAAATACAAGTGATTTAAGCATTTTTATGAATTAAAACAATATGACTTACATTCTTATATCAATTCATGTTAAATAACCATATGCAATCATGTTCCAAATTTAACATAAACATAATTGGTATAAAGAATCTCAAAAAAAAATAACCACATAGCAATGAGTACTTTTCTTACTAGGCCGTTATCAATGAACTTTTCAAATTTCAGATCAATTGGAGTCTATAAAATTATTTATTTCCAAATCTATGATCAAATTTAAATTCAAGTGATTTAAGCATCTTTATGAATTAAAACAATATGACTTACATTCTTATATCAATTCATGTTAAATAACCATGTGCAACCATGTTCCAAATTTATCATAAACATAATTGGTATAAAGAATGATCTTATCATATATTCAAATCAAATTTTAATCTGACAAACTATCTAAAATCATCTAAACGATTTTTTTTTTTATGGGACCATCAAATTTCAAGTCAATCAGATATCATAAAATTCATGACCACCTAAACTATGACCAAATTTGAAAAAATAATTGTTTTAGGCATATTTAAAGATTAAAATAACTTGATTCATATATTATTCTCTTCTAATTATTATTTCATGAGCATAAGGCATATGTTGTGTCCTTTCTTTTACTAAGACACACAACACCTTCTTATATCAAATTGTTCTCTTAATTAATACACTTGAGAATTCAAGATATTATGTTTTCTCCTTTTATACCGGTGAAAACATTAATATCTTTTCTCATGAATTAATAGGATATTACTAGCATCATAAGGTAAATCTCTATTCATATAAATAAATTCACCACTAGTATTCTCTTAGAACAATTTATACATGATACATTGAGAATATTCTAATGACTCAAATAAATAAACCACTTGCGTAGATCCTATTTATCTATCATAATTCTCAATTCACATGTTGGAATATCAAATATATATATATAGTGCTCATATAATAATAATCTTTAGAATAGAATCATGTTGCTGGTGCATACTTAACAATTAGAAATATTGATAATTCGTATTAACCACTAATAAAATGAAATAGACAACAAAACTATAAGAGAAACAAACATTGCATGCCAAGTGCCAGGTGCCGTCACCTTCACCAAAGCAATATAATAGGATTAAAAAGGTTCCCTTTTAATTTGTTCTATTATTTTATTTTAATTACCAAAAACAAAGATTTTGAACAGAGAATTCTTTAACTAATCAAATTTAGAAAATTTACAATTCAACTAACCTTTCTAAACGAGAAAATAAATTCTCACGTACGGCTCATTCTTTGTCTTTAATTTGAATTTTATTATTTTTTCAAACGTTAAAACGAATTCCGGAAAAATAGGGTAACCATACATAATTACATATATGTAAATTTAGGTTATCTATTTAGATGCAAGCAAGGCTCTTGATTCCAATTGTTGGAAAAACATATATGCACAGCGGAAGCATATCAAGGATCTTTACTACTTACATGAATAATAGATAACCAATACCGTTTATGCTAGAACACATTAATCATTCTAGAACACATAAACAAACTAAAAATTAATTCGATAAATACCTCTTGAAGCGTGAGCGGATACCTTCAAGCGAATCTCCAAGTTAAACGGATCTTCAAGCGAATCTACAAGATAGCTATGGTCTTCTACAGTGATCCCAAGTCACATCTGAACTCTCTCAATACTTGGGTGGGCAAGCATTGAATAGAATACTAATCATCACTTTTCTAGGTTAGGATAATCCCTATTTATAGAGATGTCTTCCTAATCCAAAAAGAACTAGAAAACCTAGTTTTTCTAGAAGACTAGAAAAACCCATATTATTCTTCCTTTTTGCATAGAAATAGAATTCTGAGTTCTAGTTAAATATGGGCACTATAGGGACTACAGAATTAATTACCAAGGCTTCCTATTATGGAAATAATTCCAAATAATTAATTTGAATTATTCTTACCATAATAAATTATAAATCATTCCACTAGAAATTCGTAATTGCACTCCTCTATTTCGTAATTCCCCATTAAACACTTATGTAATTCTCCATGTTAAGATTTCAGATACTAATCAATAAATTAAATTACTGACAAATTTAACTTAATGATTAATTTCCTTTAGAGCACTACTTAACTTATTTCATGTGTCGGATTCATAAATCCACTTGCAAGATTTGACACAATGAAAACTTATAAGTTTCTCAAAAAAGCATATCAATCAATCTCTATAACGAGACATGGATTCCATCAACTAACTTATTATTTCACCAATATATATTATTATCATCCAACTTACCAGGAATATTGACCCATCTCAGAATCTCACCTTTTAATAAATCAAAACGACAATTAATATATACAGATCATAATAGTTATATCAGGATTAAGAATATAAGTACATTTAATAGTTTAGAGAATATGTTTTTGTCAGTCAGTCTAAAACAACTATCTCTACTCGGTCCCGTTCAATACATACAAAATGTACTAGCACAAGAAGTTGGAACTATACCGTTCCCATAATTAGGACAAATTACATATAATCTTGTGCTACAATCGTACCCGATGGCATGTCCAATTTCCATCCTAGATTGTGAACCAAAACTTTATACTTATAAGAACCGATGATTTAATCCTCTGTGTATAAGCTAAAACTCTACACACTAAATCATCTACTATATAAGTAAATAGACACCATAAACGAATATATGATCTATTGAAATTGAGCAAATATTTATTCTCTAATAAATATTATTTGTTAACACATGGTTAATAGTATATATCCCAACAGTTTTAACACCAAGGATAGAAAGAGAAAAATATAATTTAAACTTTTTTTTATTTTTCAATAAAATGAAACCTCTATGTTTGATAAACGAAAAAAACTTATCCACACCCTAAATCCCTAAATTCACGACAAAGAGAAGTGCACTATTGCAATAATGCAAAAGATGGTTCTGTCTAAATCATAACTTTTAATGCACATATTGGTGGCAGTTTTAGCATTTTATCGAACAAAAGAAAGTTACGATATATATCATTTTGTTAATTAATTTATTAATATAGCTAGAATATATACATAATATATACATGATATGTTATGCATATTACATACATAGTATATGTGTAACTATTATAAAATATATAATTTATACATTTTATATACTCCCTCCATCCAAGGATACTTGTCCACTATACTGAAAAATAGATATCCAACAATACTTGTCCATTTTATGAAATTCATAGATAATTTTCACTTAATTTCTAATTTATCTTTATTATTAATTATAGTTATTTCCCTATTACATTTTTCAAGACATTATATTTATTATATTCAAATGGTGATATGGTAAAACCACTCTTCTATTCATAGTTTTTTTAAGAGTATACCAAGTTAATAATAAATAACTATTATTTAACAGGGGGAAAATATTTTATAATGATCGAATAATTCAGACCTGCAATTATCCGAAGAAGAAAAAAAGATTCATAAAGTATATATAAAATCTTATCCATTTGTGGGTCTTACATCAGAGAATATGACATGAGTAAAACCAAGGTTTTTATATTTCATATTTATAATTTATAATAATAAGTAATAAAAATAAATATAAAGAAAGTGGAGTTGAGAGTAACGTTAGCCAATTTGGCCACAAGTTCCTTTCTTTTCCCAATTGTGGCTTGTCATTTGAAAGTCAACATTTAATAGATTTTTTCTTAAAATTTCATTTTTACACAAAAAAAATAATGCTGAATATGGGCTTTTTCAACTGACTTTTCTTTTAGGTCCACTCTTATGGGCCCATCAATAGCGACCTTTAGCGTGCACCTTCACTTTCATGGGCCTTACCATTTTCAACTTATTACCCACTTGTAATTAAACTTTTTTCTTTTTCATTTTTTTTCCTTTTATGGATAAAGTTGATTCCTCACATACAACACAATATAAAATACAAATCTAAATATCCAAAAAAAAAAAAAAATGAGTCTTAACTAATTCACAATTCAAAAGAGAAATATCTAATGATGTTTTCTTTCAAAAATTCTTGAGAAAATCTGTTGTTGCTATTCCTCAGATGGCGCACTAGATAAATCCGTTCATTTCGAATAGCTTGTAAGTTATATAGGGGGAGATGTAAGCCGCATTAGGAATGTCATGTACGGCGAGTTAGACTGAGAAGACATTGATAGAGAAAATCAATCTTAGTTTATTGATATTATGTACGATTTTTTAAGATGAAAATGAAGTTTGGCACGACCATGTAGTAATACTTACATGCCTCAAGTGTTTGTATTGAATTAATTCAAAATATTATGACTAAGTGATTTCATGAAGTGAAATTTTTGAATTAAATCATAATAACATGCATATATAAATTAAATGATTTGATGTGAATCTGCGATAAAAATAAAATTCTTACCCAAATATATTGTGGAATGCATGTAGAGAGAAAGATAATTCTGAGTAATAAGTTTTTGATATTTAGAAATTCCTATAAAAAATAATCGCGAAAATTCAAATATATTTATCTTACGAAGCATTTATATTGCATTATATTATCATTGATTTATTTTTAAGAATCAGTTCCCTGTAATGGCAGGCAGTATTTTTACTTTTCATTAATTCCAAATGATTTATAGAATTTATAGATAAGACTCAATTGATATTTTCCACCTTAAAATCAAGAAATTGGAATTTATGTGTTACAGCTTACATAGAGAAAAGGAATAAAACTTTATTAATATATATGTGAACTTTGGTCCCTTTCTCATCACATCCTAGCAAGTAACACAACTCAGTAATTCTATAAGCAGATTCAAAATTTAAATTATATAGGTTCAATTTTTAAATTTATTTATAAATTTTATATTGAATTTATTGCATTTATAAGATTATGGTTCAAATTCATTATTTATAATATTAGTAAATTTCTATTCATTAATTTATGTTCCTCAATAAAAATAGTAAATTCAGATGTCGATACTTCTGCTACTGGTCCCAACCTCTCAAAAACAAACAAATTAGAAAGAAAAGAAATTTTTGGGACTTATTATATACTTTATATATAAGGGGGGAAATTATGATTAGGGTGATAATTTATTTTTATTTTTAAAAAAAGGGCAAGCTTTTGAGAAATCATGAATTATTAAATATCTCATGAAAAGGAATTAACTATTATATAGTTTTTCCCTCTTGAGTATAAAATGATTTTGTGAAGATTGTATACTTTGCTTTAGATTAGTAATTCATTATTTTTGAAATTCTGTGGAGCATGTTCTTAAGATTTGGGTAATATGATATTCTTATAGCAATTTGCAGAAATAATATAAATAACTTGATACTAAAATACTACGAAATTATTAAGATAAGTGAGATTGTGAATCCTTAATCATACTAATTAATTCCCTGATCACATGTATATTATTATTTTATAATTTTAAGTCCAAAAATAGGAGTTAATAGATCTTCAATATGCTTTGCTGATAGGATCATCACATGACTATTCTGTATTAAATTTCTCTGAGTGATTTTAGGTTGTTTTTAATTAAAACTATTACGAATATTTATTTTTTTGGAAAAAGGGTTCAAAATATATTTGAATTCTAATTGAAATTGTTGTAATAATTTCAAGCTTTGAGCAGGACATTATTTCTGCATTAAATAATAATGTATTTTAAAGATATATAGGTTCCATGTGGACATTATAAATATTGCATCATTATAAATAATAACTTGTCCAATTGGGTTACTTATATATCTTTAGAATAAACTATTAAATAGTGTAAGGGTAATGAATCCTGCTATAAATTTGGAATTGTTACAGCGATTTCGATCAAAGTTTTAAATATATTTTTAACCTTTTTCCCTATTTTTAACTTACAAATTAATTCTCCAATTTTTCTACTTAGGCAACACGCAGTGGTCTGCAACTGCAGCAAGCAATAAACCAAATAATATGGAGTAGTAAAATATATAAAACATCAAGTAATTCGAGGGGCGTAATATAGACAATCTAGTAATCTCGAGTAAGAATTAGTGATTGATTACACAATTCAAATTTATAATCAGAATAGGAGTTAGGAAAATTCTAGGGGTTCTATTTTTAAAGATTTAACATTAAACACATTATACTTTTAAAATTATAAATTCAAATAAACATATCACTTATTACAATTTTAATAAATATTGACATGTAATTTTATAAAAATAATGAGGTTAGAAGTGGTGGAGCCACTTGAGGGGTGTCGATCGACACCCTCCGTCGGAAAATATACTGCATAGCTAGATAAATATATATTTTTATGTATGTATATTACATATTGACACTTCTCGACTTCTACACAATTATCTTATTTGTATTTTGACACTCCTCGACTTCTACAGAATTATCTTATTTTTATTTTGACATTCCTTAGATGAAATTCCGACTCCACTATTGAGTTAGATAAACCAATTGCATCATGTGCATGTAAGTTAGCCGAAGACAATTTTACTGTTACTTCAAACTCTCCCTTTAGACTTCACATATAGGCAGCCTACTATATATATATATATATACCTATAAATCATTCAAAAACGAATTTTATCATTATTTCAAAACTTTGTTACCGCTAAAATTCTTGATTTGGCAAAAGGGGGGAAAGGGTATTAGAGAATAATATAAGATGAATTAAATTTATTGTATTCCTAAAAATCTTGATTTAACCCCATTGGAGAGTATATTCTCTTTATTTCAGAGTAAATAAACAAAGGCATGTGGCATTATATGATGATTATTTGCAGGTTCACATGGTTTCGTGCTATGTTAAATTAAACATATATATAAGCAAACATCTTTTCATGTGTATTTTTAAAGCTTTGTCTCACAGAGGTGTATATATATTATAATAATAATAATAATAATATTGGGCTGCAATTAAGTCTCAGCACATGCTTGTGTTAACTTCCTAATCACACCAAATATTTGTTTATTGTAATTAATTAATTCATCTTTCTCATTCCAAACTTAAACAATCACACCACTATATATTCCTTTTAGAATCCACATATAGCTTCCTTCATAGGATTCTTATTTCTTTTCCCTTAAGAAAATTGAATTTTTTAAATAAGAAAGAAGTTTATTTTGTGTACTTTTTAATAGTATCATGTTAAGTTCATTAACAACAAGTAATTTTCCATATCAAATCTAATGTAGTAATGGAGAATAGATTAATAATATGTTATTAAGGGGTCGTTTGGTAGGCCGTATTAAATAAAATAATCCATGTATTATAGATGGTATTATTTAGTACTACGTTTGGTAGGAAATTGGGTCTATGTATAACTAATCCATGGATTAGTTATACCTCCTACATGGTATTATATGATGTATTACTAATACCTTCTATTTGGAGGTATTAGCAATACATGGGATATAATACCATGGGATAAGTTTACTAAAGACAAAAATATCCCTCAAAACATTTTATTCTTTATTTATTTTCTTGATTTTATGATTTAAGGTTGTGCAAGTAAATTTATTTTGTATTTTTAATAATTTATAACATTGAATACATACAAAAATTACAACTTGCAATTTATTCGTAAATGTAGATGGTTTATTCAATTTTACTATTGTTTACCGTCTTTTCAATTTTAAAAGTTGATACTTTATCTATTTTTAAATTGAAAATTGACATTTGTAAGTGATCAATTAAATAAGATGACAATTATTTATCCTCAAATAATTTAAGAAAAAAAAGGCAAACATGTCGATAAAATTGTTCTTTTCTTAGCTAGTTAGAAGGTCATAAAAAAATATTATCCGGCAATTATTTATCTTAACCCAATTGCGTAAGAATTTAAGGGTAAAATTGAAAAGAAGTTTTTTATAAAGTTTTAATCCAAACATAAGATGAGGTCGAAAACAATGAACCAAACACTTGATAAAAATAATCCATGTATTACTAATCCCTGCACTATTAATCCTTGCATTACTAATCTCAGCATTACTAATCTCTGCATTATCAATCTTTGTACCAAACGACCCCTAAGTGATTAAATCCCAGCAATAGCGTAACTTATTTAGATTGTCATTGTAGATACCTTACACTCCAATAAAATTCGTATATAATATATATACATACCTATAAGCTACCCTTAGTTAAAAAGTCAAATTAATAAGGTGAAGATTTATAACTTTTGTCAAACTCGACTTGTTTGTGTCATTTAAAAGCCCATAGTTTCGAATAGTAGGAATTATATATATATATATATATATATATATATGTTTTACTAAACAAGTTCAAGTAACATGCATTTACCAGAAAAGGGATATCTATAGATAAATAAATGGTATCAATTGTACTGAAAATGTGCATATAATACTTGGAACATTTGGAATTGAATATTTAGAGCGCGAACAATATAAAAGGAGGCCCATTATGATTGGGATGGGATTCGCTTCGATGCCTTAATAAAAAATAGACATGTCATATATAATTCAATTCCAAAATCTAACTCATGATGTAAAGTTTTTCAAATAATACTCATGCCACAATGTGGGAACTCAACAAAATGAAAATATTATTACTGTTATAGAGAGATTTGACATACAAAATAAACTAACATCTTAGATATGAAATTCAAATTACTGCCTAATTAAGAGTAGGGCCACAATATAACAGAATTGTGGAAACCCTAATTTAAGGGTAAGTAATAGTTTCCACAAGTAATTTACTCTTAAGACAAACCTATTAGTTAGTTGATAGCCCAACTTCAATAATTCTTATTCATTGAAAAACCAAAAAATATTGATTCTGACTATTTTTATTTTTATCTTCTACGGTGTTTGGTATCTATATATTAAATTAAAGTAGCTTGATTAAATTTGAATTAACGCTGGAGAGTCTCACATTGGGAAGTAAAGTGCTGCCTAACAAAGACGACTCTATACTCACAGAGACTCGTACTCAAAGCCTCTTGTTAAAAATGAAGTATTTACCACTCTATCACAACAGTAATTGGTATTGATTCTGATGGTTAATTGTGTGGTTATAGCCACTTGAAAGGTCATAAATTCTCCATATGGTGGGCTCCTTTAAGCATGTGGATTGTAAATTACTCTACCCCTTTCAAATATCTTTCCTTTTAATTATATTTAGACCTAAGTATACAAATGTTAGTTAGTATTTTGTATATATTGGTGAAATTAATTAATTTTTGTAATTAAGGAGCTAGGGGGTGGAAAGGGAAAAAGAAAAAAGAATCAAGTTGGGTGAGTTGCTTAGCTAATGCCAGATAAACTGAAAGGGGTTAATCCACATGGATGACACATGGTTTATGTCTATATTCACATGCCTACCATGTTCAATTAAACCCCTCCTTTAAATTTTGTGTAAAATTGTTGTAACTTTTTTCTAATAGGTCCACCAATGTTTTTTTAGATCAAAGACAGCTCATTTTTTTTGGTCCATGTCTATCATAGCTTATTAAAACTTAACTAGTTGTTCCTACTCACATTTAAAATTTCCCCCTTTTCACCAAATTTACTATTTTTTTCCGTTTATTTTTACTTATTCGATATCAAACTACTGGTTTCTCTATTTATTTTCTATTTATTTTTACTTTTTTACCATTTCTTCCAACTATTTTTGTTTATTTAATTCCAAATTTATTATTTCCTCGGTCCATTTTTACTCATTCAATATCAAACTTATTACTTTTTTCGTTCATTTTTATTCACTCAGTACCAAATTTACTACTATCTTCATTCATTTTTATTTATTCGGTACCAAATTTACTACATCCTCCATCTATTTTTACTTATTTAGTATTGAAAGTCATTACAATTTTACTATAGTATCATTTTGAATATGTCAAATTTAGTGAATTTTAAAAGTTTTATTGAAAAATGACTATAAGTCTATAACAAATAATAAGGGTAAATCAAGAGCTTAGCGATAAATTATAGGGCAATTTTCACATATAGCAAATATAAAATTTATTTTGTATTGCTATAGCAAAGTTTGTATAATTGTGTTTCATAGCAAACTTATATATGTATAATTCGCTATACATATACAATTGAAGCGAATTGTATAAAACGAGAAAGAGAGAAATTATATACAATTTGAATTGTATAAAACGAGAAAACGAAAAAGGCAGAATTGAATTGTATAAAACGAAAAAGAGAGAAATTTTATACAATTTAAATTTGTATAAAGCGAGAAAGAGAGAAATTATATACAATTTGAATTTGTATAAAACGAGAAAAAGAGAAAAGCAAAAAGAGACTTGTGCAGGGAATATACAATTGAATCGAATTGTATAAAACGAGAAAGAGAAAAATTATATACAATTTGAATTTGTATAAAACGAGAAAGACAAAAGAAATTTGGGCAGGAAAATATTTGTATTGTATAATTATAAGTGTATAGGATGAAGATATATGTACTTGCATGCGTTTATACAATTTTCTCTCGCTTTATACAATTAGAAACACAATTTATATAATTCTATTGTATAAAGCGAGAGAGGCGAGCGACAGGAATAAGCGAGCGAGAGAGGGAGAGTGACGAGCGAGAATATGAGGGAGAGGGGACTGACAAACAGTTTGCAATGGAACACAAATAAATCGAAGGGTGGCTACGATACTTATTTTATATTATTAGTTTGTCATTCTATACAATTATCCCTAAATTATATCTTAATTTTCTAAGTTGAACAAATAAAAATAGACATTTATTTTTAATATAATGAACAAGTAAAAGTGAATGGAGGAAATATCAAAAAATAATATTTCTTTCATTTTATTTTACTTAATTTTTATACGAAAAAAATAAATTTTTTTCTTTACTTGTCCATTTAAGCAAATTAAGAGAAATTTATCATTTTCTTTCCATACTACTCTTATTATTAAATATCTACATAAAGTATTAATAATAAAATTAAAATTTCACAACATAATTAATAAAATTAATTTAATAGAATAAGCTCCTGGGGGAGTAATAATATCTCCATATTTGATTAATATTTTAAAAGGCAAGCTATTCAACCCATTATTATCTAATGAACTGAATTAGATGGCTAATAGTTTTTCTTAACCATCCTGCCAGTCTACTGACTATAAACAGTGAGTATAATTTTTAGTTGACTAAGATTTAAATTGAACCAAAAGTTTATTTCTTTTTCGATCATATCTCATTAAAAAAAAAAAAAATTTGAATCTACTTTAACTTAAAAGTTAATTTTAAAATGAGATTTGTCCCAAAATAATAGTTGGCATACCTTCCATAATCGGTGGAAATTTAACACGTCACTCATTCAAGTTTGGACTTTCAATTAAAGCGTGAATAAAAATAATATAATATCAAAATATTGAGTAAATCAATAAATTGAGATATCCCTGGCTCTTTAGTAAAAATTTATGATATACTACACCCAATATTAAGTAAATTCAGATAAAAATGCGTGCTTCTTCGATTCACCCCTTTTTCTTTCTAGTTAATACATTATTTGAAATATAATGTTTTGAAGAAATTTACCAATATTGTAAATCATCGTTGAATTGTGGTTCTATTAGTAAATTGACTATTGGGGTTTGTTTTTGTATGAAATATGTAACTTGTGTTTGAACTTGAGTTTATTTGGAGTAAATTTGATGTTAAATCGTGTGTTGAATTGTTGAATTTGAAAGAACAAATAATTTTTGACAAAATTAATTTAGATACACATTACTGAAATTAGTCAATTTTACATGTTGTATGACCAAACTAAAGTCGGGGACATATATTAAGAAATTAATAGGGTGATATATGCTATTGTTAGATTTAATATTGCGTTAACAAATTTATAATTGAAGTTTGTTTTTACAATATATGGAACTTATACTTTAAATTTGAGCTTATTTAAAGTATATGTTAGTGACCGTTTGGATTGACTTATTTTAGGTGTTTTTAAGCCAAAATAACTTTTAAACAGTTTTTAAGTGTTTGAGTAAAGTTAAAAAGTGCTTATAAGCACTCACTACAAGAAAACTGTGAATTACATGTGGATTTTCTGGAAATTAGTATGAAAATTTGCAGGAAAATTAGTTTCCTGCGAATTTACATACTAATTTTCTGGAAAAATACCCATATAATTTACAGTTTTTTTTGTAGTGGCTTTTTTAAAGCCAAAATAACAAAAATAAGCCAAAATCCATAAGTTAGAAATCCTAACTTATAGCTTTTGGCTTATAAGTTATAAGCCAAAGACCAATCCAAACATGTGTTATTGAAAAACTCAAAAATAAAATTAGCCAAAATAAATAATAACTCAGATACACATGAGTGGAATTTTAGCTAATGTTTACATACATTTGAGCCATATTTGGCCAAGGTATAGGCATACCTGAAAAATTAACAGTCATGACTTAAATTTAGCCAAATTTACATGCACTTCAGCTAAAGGTATCTGAAATTAGCCTTAGTCAAATAAAACTTAGACAAAAATTGTCTAAATTTGAGTTTTTAAGTCCACAACTTTAGTCAAAATGCTTGAAGTTAGACCTTGGCAAGTCATACCAAACTTCAGGTAAAAATATATAAATTCGTAATTTTCAACTATTGGAATTGTTTTCAAAGTGAATAAACTTATGAAAAGATTTCAACTTAAATATAGATCAAATGATGGCATCAAAAAATGAACATCTATGCATTTTACACATTATAACATGACAAAAAATTAGACTTTAGGTCTAATGCCCCCTTAAACTAGTTCAAGCTAAAACATCGATTACACATTATGAGTGTAAGCTAAAATACATGTTATATATTCATTTAAATGATTGAAAACATCGATTACACATTAAAAAAGTTATATTTCCTAACTGGATGAAAAATAAGTAGTCCTCTAAAGGGCATTTGTAACAACTAATGAGGCAAAAAGGGTTGGAAATAATTCATTCCTTTACATATTTTTCAAAAAAAAGAGAATAATTCTGAAAGAAGAAAAAAAGATAGAAAATCTATTTAACTTGACCACAACCACATAACATTTTTGATAATCTATAAAACTTTTATAGCCCATTAATTGTTGGTGAGTATTAAAGGGACTTATCTCAAATTGCAATGAAAAGGTGCCCTTTTACTTGAAATGCTAGAGCATGAGCATCTCAAGAATTTTGCGATAAAAAGACAAAATCATGCATGTTTTGAAAAAGTGCCTCTATCTTATGTCTATGGGAGGAGCCACATTCCCCTTGCACCTTGGGCCATCCATTTGTGTATTTTTACTTTTTTTTTTTTTAGGTTTACGATATTCAAAATTTATTGATTCTATTAATTTAAGTGTCATCAGCACTTGATATACTCGTTAAAAGAAGTAAAACACTTTGCAAGAAAATTCTTCATTTGTGGAGTTTGAAACTTACAAGTAATCGTGAGAGAATTTCAATTGTCCTACTACACGTCTTAGTGGTGTAACTTCAAAATAAATTACTCCTTTCTTTTCATTATTTTTGTCTTGTTTTCCTATTAAGTTCATTTTAAAAAAATAACATTTCCTTTTAAACAACATTTTAAGTTAGATTTTTTCACATGACTTGTTTAAGATCATGTTATTAAAGGGAAAAAAAGGCAATTTGATACGGTATAACTCTCGTTATGTGAACGGTCCAGAGAAGGGCCCAACTACAAGGGTCTATTGTATGCATTATGTAACCCTTGTGATTTAAAGAGAATTTTATTATCTTTGACATATCTATAGTTTTTAGATGACAAAATTTAAATTTTTTCCTTTTATTTTTTTAAATTTCGTGTCAAGTTAAAACAGAACAAATACATAAAAATAATGGGATTACTTGTTAGAAAGGTGACCCTACCATACATACAGGGGTGATGTATGGAGTTTGTGCAAAATAGTTCTTGTCATGTTCAAAAAGAAAATTTCCATGTGAGTCCACATAACTATATATCTTTTGTGTAACATAATTAATTAATAATGAATTATTTACCTTTAGTTTCTTTACTTTTTCATCTTATATTATAAACAAAAAAAGAAGTCACATAATGAAGTTAATAAAATATTCCGTCGCATGTAAGATGCATGTCGCCTGGAATAATTAAAGTTAGTTCGATGGAAATTTTTTTCACTTAATCATAAGTTTTCATATTTCGACATAAACAATAGAGTTGCTATTTTATGTATAACATTGATTTTAAAGTTCTAAATATTTTTTAAAAAAAAAATATCAAAGATGTTATTGTACTTTATTACGTTACAAGTTCAAATACAAAAAATGATTTATAAAGTTTGATTGATTTAGAAGTTTTAAATAAGGAAATATCTTACAAGCAAAATCTTAGTTAATTTTAAATTTTTCATGATAAAATAAATTACGCAATTGTAAAATCCATTTTAAAGAATAGAAAAGTCGATTAATATTTCATGTTTTTTGTAATATTAGAGTAGATAAATAACAATCTGTTGTGAGTTGTGTCACTCAAGTTTTATTTTGTCATGAAACCATAAACTCGTATTTACTGTTTATATTCTTAATTGCTATAGATAACTTGTGTATAAAGGAAATTAGGAGAAGAAAACAAGTTCATTTGCTTTAGCTTAATGCACTTTTAAGTGATTACAATTATGTTACATAGAACTCATTTAGATTAATTACTAGTTGATTGTAAATAACTAAAAAGTTTTAAGTGTTAGAAAAACATTTTTGAGTGGTGAAACTAATTTAACAAGGAAGAATACGTATTTTAGATATATAAAAGTGTTGAAATTGTTAATAAAGTGCTGATATATTTGCTAATTTAAGTATTGACAATCGTTCCATTTTCATGACTAATTAATATATATATCCTAGAAATTATTGCAAGAAAAATATAAATTTAAAAGTATTTGTGTAAATAAAAAAGGAGGAACGACAAATTTAAAGAAGAGGAAGTAAGGGGTATTGTTTGGAGAAAAATATTTAAAACTTTTGAAAAAATATTAAAGATAAAATAGTAAAATAATTAATCAGATAAAAAATATTTATAAACTAATAAAACATAAGTTAGGGATATTATGAATTCAGATTGATTTTAACCTATAAGCACTTACTCACTTAGATATTAATTTGTATAAATACTTGCAAGTCCATTTTGATTATACAAGGTAATCTTTATAGAATTTATAATCCAAATAAAAATATTAGAATTTTTACTTCATAATATAAATATAGAGAGATTTAACAACTAAATTTTTAGGTGATTTTAAAGTTTTTAATGTTAAAAACAATTAAATTGTAATTATATTTAACGTTTAATATATCTTTAATTATTGATCAATAATTTGTGTTGGGGATGGTAATTTTATTGTACATATCATCAGTAGTAGTATAGATAAAGTTCAATCTTTACTAAAGAGTTTTTCTTTCCATATCCTACTCATGTCTTCCTCACTAAATTTTTAAAAGAGTAACAAAATAAAAAATAAAGTCATTACCTTATCTTTTTGAAAGTCGTGTTCAAAGTTTAGCATTAAAATTGTATAGTGTTATTATTAGAGTGGGTTAAATTTTTCACGGAGATGAACTAGTGATATTTTATATGAATTTGAAAAAAATAATTGTGAGCTAATTTTTAAGATTGAGCCAAATATAAGTGTCTTATATTACATGATATAAGAGTTAGATTTATTTTTGTTTGGGCTTCTTATTCATACTTCAGTTGATCCTGAGCATAAAAAAGTGTAATAATGTTGATTAAAATCTCACAATAATTGAGAATAAATTGATTGTCAGTTTATATAGACTTGAGCAATACTTCCTTCATGAATTAACTTTTGAAAAGGGATGACAATAGGGCCGCGGCCGCGGGAGAAGGTGGGGAGGGGAACCGCATAAACCCTCTATAGTTTTAGGGGAAATTAAAAAAATATCCCATAAAAGTAAAATAATTACAATCATATACCCATTAATATTTATACCCCACTAAATAATTATACTATATACCTTTCAATTAATTTTTCTTAACTAATACTAAATTCGTATCATATATAGTATTATTATCATTAAGATTGATAATTTCACCTAATTGATACTGAACAAGAAAATCATAATGATACCACAACAATATACATACATTTTTATGGTATCATTGACTAATAAGTAACAAGAAACCTTAATATTCAAATAATATACATATATTCTTATAGTATAATTGACTAAGGAATAATTTCTAAACAGAAACTCTCAATGATATCAGTCGGTATATATATATATATATATATATATATATATATATATATATATATATATATTGATTTAGTATAAATTAAGTAAAATTATTAAATAAAATTTTCAGTCTTAATGATACCAATACAATATATGATGTTGATTTAGTATTAGATAAGCGAAAATTATCAATCTTAAAGAATGTGGGGTATAGGCAATAACTTTTTTTTTTTTTGGAAAGAATAAATGTTTCTTGAATTACTTTGGATTGAGATATAATTTATGAACATGTAATTATTTTAATTTTATGACCATGTTATGTAGTTTTTCCATTATTTTACCCGTCTGACCCCACCTTGCCCTGCCCCACATAGCATCATTTATTGATTTCAACTCACCCCGCATTTACCCGCATAAAACCATTTTGCCCCATCCCGCACCCCATAATTTGTAAAAAGTTTCAAATATTAAACGCAACAAGTGTTTAACCAAAAATAATTAATTTTTTTAATTGTTTAATATTTTATTTAACCTCTAAATTAGAGTAATATATTACTATTGTTTTAGACAATCAGTAATTATTTTTTGAGAATTTGTAAATGATTACATACGACGCAATAAAAAAATACGTCTACGAAAAAAAATCATTTCTAATTTATTGGCCATTAAAAAATATTTGTTCATCTAAAAAAAAAAAGTGACCAAACAGATAAAAAAATTAGTGTAAATGAGTTTTAATCAGTAAATAAATGACTTTTACCTCAAATTTGTGCCCCAAAAATCTTAAAAATATATATTTTAGCCCGCACCGCATCAAATCCACAAAAACTATAACATGTTCGACCCTGCGAACAATGTAACACGTCCAGTCCTACTCCCGCCTCATTGTTATTTATACTTTTGCTAATAAGTTAGGCCTCATATGTCATATTTTTACATATATTATGAAATTTTTGGCCTTTACAAATTGAATAGAAAAAAAATGACATTTTTTAATTTTTTATTTATAAAAATAAAAATTTCAAAATGGAAATTCCTTATAAAAAGATGGAAAAACTAAACCTAATTATAAATGACCAATAAAATCTTGATTTTATTTTTTTAAAGAAAATTTACAACTGTACAAATGATGTGAAATCATAATCATTTAGTAAAGAAAGATAAAAAAGAAAAAACATAGATGTTGACATATCATATTCATCCAACTCATACCATTAACTTCTTGAATAGTATATAGTGTTTTATTAATTTACAATGATTAACAGTCTCTCACGTATTCTTACTAAGCACATGGACACATCACTTATTTCATTCTCTAATCTTTTCTTAAATAATTAATTATGCCAACTAAAGAAATTTTTCCACAGAGTAATCTAAAGGATCTCTAAATCATATTATACTAATTAATTTAATTAAGGATAATTAATAAGTCACCTAAAGAATCTACTCTTTACTTGCAAAATACATCAACTGTAAGTAGTGCTAGGCATCAATCACCTTTTTTATTTCAATTTTTATTTTTTTTTAAAATAATCTTATTCAGCTACCTTACAGCTTGTATTTACTAGAAAAATTATAATGTTATCTGAATTATATTTTTTAAATTTATGTCATTAATATAACTATATAAAGTAATAATAATAATAAAAAAATAAAAATGAATTTCTAAATGCAATTAAAAAGGTAATTAGTAAAATAAATTATTAATATTAATTTTTATCAAGTTAATAATAGACAAGTAAAAAAAATGAAGAGAGTTATAAAGCTTTCCTTTTTTAGCCATATAGAAAAAGAAAAAGGGGAAATCATTAAGGAAAAAAAGGACAATAAGAAGAGGAAACTAAAGAATAGGCCCCGTTGGCTTTAATTTTTATTAAGTTACTCTTATATAATTTTGTATAATAATATCTCGTTATAGCATTAAAATAATAATTAGACAAATAATATTGTTATTTAAGAATTTAATTGTAAAATACTATGAATTTCACAAAATCAAAAGTATAATAAATTTAATGATAAAAACTTAAAAGATTATTTCTAGTATACCATTTATGTGTAGTTTATAATATTTATGGAGTATTTTTCTTATAATACTCCGTAACGCTTCCTGCTCGAATATAGCTAGTGAATCTAGCTACAACAGTTCGTCAATGGCAATTGAACTTAGCAGAAAGTATTCTTTGGAAAATTTTGTTTATATTGATCTAATCTCTTTTCTACACCTCATACATCATATATATATTAAGAAAAATAACTGCCTAATCTTGACAGCTGTATTCAACAAACTTTGACAGCTGTACTCATAACTACTAAGCTAACAACCATTATTCTAATCTCCTAACTAATTAATCATCTAGATGACACTAACTCCAATACTCCCCCTCAAGCTGGAGGGTGTAAGATGTTGAGCACTCCTAGCTTGCCCATTAGATAGTAATGTTGTGCCTTGCTTAAACCTTTTGCCAATAAGTCTGCTTGCTGTTCTTCAGTTCTCACAAAGACTGTTCTAATGAGTCCTTCTTTAATCTTGTCTCTAATAAAATGGCAATCAATTTCAATATGTTTGGTTCGTTCATGAAAAATGGGGTTTGAAGCAATCTGTATTGCTGCCTTACTGTCACTCATAACAGTTACTGGATGTGTTACTTTCACCCCTATCTCTGAAAACAAACCTATCAACCACGTAATCTCAGCTACTGCGGCTGCCATACTCCGGTATTCTGCCTCTGCAGAGCTTCTTGACACTGTTTGCTGTTTTTTTGATTTCCAAGATACAAGTGAGCTTCCAAATTTGATCAAATATCCTGTTACTGATCGTCTGGTGTTTGGACATGCTGCCCAGTCTGAGTCACACCAACATGTGAGCTCTTGACTAGGAGATGAACTCATGAGAATGCCCTGCCCAGGTGCAAGTTTCAAGTACTTCACCACTCTTACAGCTGAATCCCAATGAGATTGTTTTGGTGCTTGCATGAATTGACTCAAAGTCTGAACAGTATAACTGATATCAGGTCTAGTTATGGTCACATATAATAGCTTTCCCATCAATCTTTGATAGGCACTAACATCTGTTAGTAATGGATCACCTTGACTTCTTGTTTCCTTATCAAACTGTGTTGTAGTTAATCTGACATTAGTTTCCAATGGAGTTGGTGAAGGTTTTGCTCCACTTAGTCCTAATTCAGAAATTAATTCTAGCACATACTTCCTTTGGTTCAACAATATTCCACAGTCAGATCTCAACACTTCGATTCCCAAAAAATATTTGAGATTTCCTAAGTCCTTGACTTTGAACTGCTTATGTAAATCCTCTTTTGCTTGACCTATCAGATTTTTGCAACTACCAGTGATTAATAAATCATCCACATATATCAAAATAATCACAGTGTGACCATTTTCTTTCTTTGTGAACAATGAATAATCATAATTGCTTTGTATGAATCCAACCTTCAATAATGCATCAGTTAATTTGATATTCCACTGTCTAGAGGCTTGTTTCAATCCATACAGTGACTTCAATAACCTGCATACCTTGGTCTCCCCCTGACTTCTGAATCCTTCAGGCATCTCCATGTATACCTCTTCATATAAATCTCCTTGAAGAAATGCATTATAAACATCCATTTGAAATAGGTCCCATCCTTTGGATGCAGCAAGTGCAATGACAGATCTTATTGTGACCATCTTGGCTACCGGTGAGAATGTCTCATGATAATCAAGGCCTTCCTTTTGGCTATATCCTTTAGCAACTAATCTAGCCTTAAACCTCTCCACTTCACCATTAGCTTGATATTTGATTTTGTAGATCCATTTTGATCCTACTGCATTCCTTTCTGAAGGCAACTCAACCACATCCCATGTCTTGTTATCTTCTAATGCTTTAATCTCCAACTTCATAGCATCAACCCACCTAGGATCCCTGGCAGCTTCTCTAAAACTGGATGGTTCAACCAAATTAGAGAATTTGGAGACATAGCATTTATACTTGGCAGAAGTGTTATCATAGGTCAGATAGTCAGATAAAGGATACAAGCTAGCATTACAGCTTGGTTTGGTCTTTCCTACATAATCTTTCATCCAAATAGGCTGCTTGGAAGGTCTTTCTGATCTTCTTCTGTTTTCCTGTTCAATAGGATGAGTACTCACAATTGGAGAAACAACACTTTCATCTGCTTCACATGCATTCTCAACAACTTCTTGTGCAGGTGATTCTGCAAATACTTGAGTACCATGATCTATGGAAATATCAGGAGCCTCTGAAGGTGAGGAAGTCTCAGATGAATTCCCATTGGAAGTTATCACTTCATTTTCTGAAAAAATAGGCATGTCACTTGAAACTGACCAAGATGACTGAGAATGGAAAGGAAATATTGTTTCTTTAAACACTACATCTCTGCTAACAATGATGTTTTTAGAGTTTAGATCCACTAGAATGTAACCCTTTTGCACCTCCGAGAAACCAAGAAGAGCAGCTGGTTTTGCCCTTGTCACAAATTTGTCCCCTTTCACTAGATTTGTATAGTAGCATAGACATCCCAACACTTTCAAATGTGTAATGGTTGGCTTTTTGCCATGAACCAATTCATAAGGTGTGAGCCCTCCTATAGCAGTAGAAGGTAACCTATTCATAAGATAAACTGCAGCGTTGATGCACATCCCCCAATATCTGAGTGGAATGTTGGCTTGAAACTTCAAAGCCCTGGCAATATTAAGAATTTGTCTGTGCTTTCTCTCTACTGTTCCATTCTGTTGTGGGGTATAAGGGCAACTACTTTGATGAATAATACCCAAAGAAAATAACAATTCATTGCATTTAGTGTTGAAGAACTCAGTTCCATTATCAGACCTCAATACTTTTATCATTTTTCCAAACTGATTCCTTATCATAGCTAGAAATTGTTTTAGTACAACAACAACTTCATATTTTAATTGCAGCATGTACACCCAAGTAAATCTAGTATGATCATCCACAATAGTCAAGAAGTAATATTTCTTATCATAAGTGGGAACCTTATAGGGACCCCATAGATCCAAGTGTACAAGTTTCAGAAATGAATCAGATCTAGAATTGCTAATAGGAAATTGTAATCTAGTTTGTTTTGCCAAAGGACATATGTGACAATTTTTTTCTACAGGAATGTTAGCACATTTATTTAGTTCAGGAATTTGTTTCATGACTTGTTGTGAAGGATGTCCCAACCTCATATGCCATAGATTGTGTTCCTTGGAGTTACTGATGGTAATAGCTCCTGCAAACTTACTTCCACCCGAGTCTCCATCCATCATATACAATCCATTTTTCTCTCTACCAATCCCCTTCACCCTGCCACTGTAGAGGTCCTGAAAGACACAGAAATCAGGATAAAAAGTGACAAAACAGGACAACTCTCTGGTCACTTTAGCCACTGATAACAGGTTGCATCTAAATTCAGGAACATATAATACTCCCTTAACAGTTTCATTATCAAATAATCTAGCATTACCAGTGTGAGTAATGGTATTCATATCTCCTGTAGGTAACTGAACTTTCTCCCTTCTAGATGCATCTATATGAACACTATGTTGCAAGGATTTCAAGTTTGTACTAATGTGATGTGTTGCCCCGGAATCAATAATCCACTCATGATGTGGTAATTGAGACATTAGACAAGTTGCAATACCAGCCATACCTTTCATGTTACCTTGAGTCTCTCCTTCTGATTCTTTGTTCAGCAAACTTATGATCTGCCTGTATTGTTCATCAGAAAAAGAATTGAAATACGCCTGCTTATCATGTTGGTTACCATTTCCAAATCCTCTAGATGATGAGGCAGCATCTGCATTGTTCACAACTGGTGGTCTTCTCCATCCTTCAGTAGTGCCTGCATTCCTCCTCCATCCATCTGAGTTGCTAGAATTCCCATTACCTTGTGATCTTCTTGACTGAAATCCGGGTGGATAACCAACAATCTTGTAGCAATTTTCTTTTGTGTGTCCCTTCATTCCACAATGTTCACACTGCTTGCCTTTGAATCCTCTGCCATATCCAATTTGCATCGCCTTAGGCTCAATTTTTTCATCTTGTTTGGCTGTCATACTTGCCAAATTAATTTCACAAGTTTTCGCTGCCAGATTAGATGCAGCAACCTGTTGAGTTTCATCCTGTATAATCATAGCATAAGCCTGTCCAAGTGTAGGAGCAGTGGATTTCATGAGAATTTGTCTTCTCGCTTGGTCATATGACTCATTGAGTCCACTGAGAAAGTGAAGCAACCTCTGTTGACTAAGGTGCTCGATATAGTCCTTAGATTTCTCACATCCGCAATTAGGAGATGGCACTAGCACATCATATTCATGCCACAATTCCTTCAATTTTGAAAAATACACAGACACAGAGTTAGTACCTTGCATCAATGTCGTAATTTCCTTGTGCAATTGCCAGATCCGTACTCGATTGACTTTGTCAAAACTCTCCTTCAGATCTTCCCAAACAAGATATGCGTTTGAGGCATAAACAATTCCTGTAAGCAGATCTTCAGAAACTGTGTTCATGATCCATGAAAGTACGATCGCGTTACATGTTTCCCATTGCTCATGCAACGCTGCTGCGTAGGATTCCTTTGTACACGTACCAGTCACAAATCCAAGCTTCCTTTTTCCAAGTAAAGCAATCCGCATTGCTCGACTCCATAGACCATAATTCTCAGAACCAGTAAGCTTCACTTGAACTAAAATTGATCCTGGTGCGTCTGATGGACCTAGATGAAGAGGGTGATTGGAATCGATTTTCTCAACTTGATCGCCTGCCATTGTAGGCTCTGATACCATGCTCGAATATAGCTAGTGAATCTAGCTACAACAGTTCGTCAATGGCAATTGAACTTAGCAGAAAGTATTCTTTGGAAAATTTTGTTTATATTGATCTAATCTCTTTTCTACACCTCATACATCATATATATATTAAGAAAAATAACTACCTAATCTTGACAGCTGTATTCAACAAACTTTGACAGTTGTACTCATAACTACTAAGCTAACAACCATTATTCTAATCTCCTAACTAATTAATCATCTAGATGACACTAACTCCAATACTTCCCCATCCCACCTCCTAACACAATAGAGAATACGCAACCAAATATTCGAGTTACAATGATTATTACCTCTATTATCTTTTATTGATTTAAATATACTGTAATAGTTA
Organism: Solanum sitiens; assembly: GCA_016801875.1. Taxonomy (NCBI): domain Eukaryota; kingdom Viridiplantae; phylum Streptophyta; class Magnoliopsida; order Solanales; family Solanaceae; genus Solanum; species Solanum sitiens. The sequence goes on from JABWTJ010000260.1 coordinate 535,294, forward strand.
TTTTGATTGATACTAAAATTTTTTATATTGTTTCATTACGATGTAACGATAAAAAATCTCACTTTATATAACGATTAATTTTGCTGTGATTGCACGTTACTTTATTTTTTTCTTTGTTTATTATCTATTTTTACTATATATATCATCCTTAATCTTATCTGTCTATCTCATATTTTACTATTGCTGGTGTGTGACATTATGTAATGACTAATGGCGTAAAACAATCATTCCATAATGTTATGTATAATAATTCAAAATATATTAGTAATACATTATGAAAAGATACGTAACAAACATGAAAACTAAGTGTTTGGTGTAAATATGAAGTTGGGTAAATTATATATAATGTAGATAAATCCAGGAGGATGAGGGGACAGTTGGGTATGCGTAAATGTAGCATAGTGAGTGGGTAAGCAGAAGGCCAAAGCCAGCAAAGCAAAGACATAAAACAAAGTATACAACATAAGATAATGTTCTTTTCCTGTAACAAAGTAAACTCACCTAAGCAATCAATTACATACATTATTATATAAAATAAAAATACATATTCTTTATGTTTACAGTTATACGTACAAACGTATAGTTAAAGAGAGGAGAAAAAATTCACTATCAATTACTCTTTTATTTACTATTCAATATATTGGTTTTAACATATTTGGTAGCTCAATTGAAAAAAAAAATGATGTATATTGTTATTAATATACAAAAACATATATTTTGGTGTACATTTATCTAGTGTAAAGATTTTCTATCATATACTTTGTTTTTTTTTTATTTGATTCGATGGTAATATTAACTTATGAAAATATAACCCATTCAGTCCGTTTGAATTTAGAAGAATTATTGATTCGCTCATTTATTAGCTCAATTCATTACAAAGATTAATTGATATCAGTTTAAATTTTATAGTAATTTGGAGTGAAATATTTTTTTTTATTTTCAAATTTTGGAATTCACTTGAAAAAGAAATATTAAAAAAGTCACGATCGAAAAATCATTAGTAACTCAATTAATTGGTCATCTAAACTTTTACTTTGTTGATAATAATTCGAATTCGGCACCTTAAATCTCTTTCCCCATTTCCTCTTTCCTACCCCGCACCCCCACCCATTTTATTTTATTTTTTAGAAAAAGACACCAAAAGAGAAAACGAACAGTGCTAATTTAGCTGCTGATGTTTTCCTACCTTAATTTGTATTTTTCAGTTTTATAGTTTATACCCTTTAAATTTTAATATTACACTTGTATAATTCATCTTCTTTACTTGGAAAATGACATTAATTTTATTAGTTAATAATACACCTCATATATGACCAATTGACCCCCCCCCCCCAAGTTTAATTCTTCCTTTATCTCATTTATTCAGGCAATATAATATGATAATTTTATATCAAATACTTATATATGTATATATATATATATGATAAATAAAAGTGTATAATTAAGTATATGAAAGTATTGATTCATAAGTGTGTAATTATTGTTGATTTGCATTTAATTGAGGGGTCCACATTTGTGACATTATTTATTGGTTGGTCCATTCCCTTTGGTATATTTTTGACTCTATAATTCACTTGTTTTTGAGTTATTTGCAATCATACGCTAACTCCGATTTTTTATTTATTATTCATTTATTTAGGCGCTGTCATTAAATATAACAAATTATATTGGTTTTTGTGTAATTTTTAAAAATATCAATTACAAGTAATTCTATAAAAAAAAAAATCAAATATGTATATAATAAATTAAATAAGTAACTTAAAAACAAGATAATATTTTATAGAAGATAAAAATACACGGATGTCCTGTACGTATTATTCTTGTTTTCTTTTCTCTATAGATTTTTTAGATATATTTATTATTCAAGCAAACCGTTTTAATTATTATTATTATTATTATTATTATTACTATTATTGAGTTTAAAAAAAAAATACTGCCTTAATTTAAGTAAATAGTCGGATAAATGTTGTACACCTATGTACAAACTTATTGTTAATATTTAGGTACTATTCTGTTTGGTATGTTGCTATTTTATTAATCTATTCATAAGCTACTTTTTGGTGTGGTGTCGAGTTCTGTGTAAAATCTTTTAATGTAGTAAGTGAAATTGGCTTGATTTTTATGTAATTTTTATTTTTGTCACTTACTACAAACATGAGTCTAGATCAAAGATATCCCACTTTTTAATATCAACATATATGTAAGGTCCCCACAAATTAAACAACATGAGAAATATGGAATTTCATTCATATTGTGATATTTTCAAATGGGCAAATTCGTGAGGCTCATGAGGTCTAAAAATATTAAACCATATGAGTTTTTGAACTAGTAAAAAAGAACCACAAAATAAGAGTCAAAACAAAAATGGTAAATAAATTTGTTGAAAGGGAATTGGGGTAAAAGGAAGATTGTGAAATGAATTTATTAAGAGAACAACATTTTCATGGAATAATCAAAACGAACATTCGTGAGTTTTCTATGATCAGATAAAAATATGTTCCACAAAATTGATGAATTTCTTTTGTATTTTCTGATGTTTGGTTAGAAAAAGCAAAATATGATCTCAAAGAGCATTTTGGATATAATCGAGCAGATATAATTACACCAGAATAGGATCCCCCATTCTTTAACTTGGGTTGTACCACAACTCGAGACCCCACCTAATCCCAACATCATTAATCTAAGATACACCCCTGACTCTGATCCTAGCCAAACCCTAAACCGACCCCGTCCATGAGGCAAGGCCCAACAATGAGCCGGAACCTGACCCAACCCTAATCTTAAATTGAGATTAGAGAATCGATCTCAAGTCAAGACCAGAGTCTCAAGTTGGGGGGCAGGAGTCAAGGATTCAGGGTCTCGAGTTCGGGTCAAGATCGAGGGCTGAGAGTCAAGTATTGAGTTTGGGTTGGGAGTTGGGCCATGACTCAGGATTCGGATGTTGGGTCAATGGGGTTTAGGTCGAGTCCAGGGTTATGATAGGAAGTCATGTTCATAGTCGGGATTGAGAGTTGGATCATAATTTTTGGTCAGAAGTTGGGTTCAATCTCCGATTCGATTGCATGGTCAAGAGTCCGTTCTTAGCTCAGATTGAGAGTCGAGTCGATGTTGCATATCTAAATAAAATATCAACTTTAAATAAATCTGATTTTAAAATCTTATCCAAACGATCTCTAGATATATGTTTTAGCTTCCTCTAAGAAATTTTGGATTGGACATATTAATTAAACAATAAGAAATAGAATTAATAAGCTTTAAAAAAAAAACAGTATCAACAACTAGTTAAATCGAGCAAAAATTATATAACAGTTTGAAAGGATAAAAATTAAAAAGAAAAATAAAGAGACAAAGAATAATCAAATATACAATGTTTTGCCATCCTTTAACTCGAAAATAAATTTGGACAACAATATCTTTAGCTAAAAATAAAAAATAAAAATATGCCAGCACCATTTCACGTGTTATGTTGCATTTCAAGAAATTCCAAAAGTTTTATGTGTTGTTTAAATTAGAAGTATAATTTATTTAATTAGGTCTTAACAAGCTATTAAAAATTGATCATTCGAACTAATTATTTTTCACATTTAGGTATCAAGACAGAGAGTGTATACGTGACAAGCACTAATACGAACTATATAAATTGGAATAATTATTTTTCAATCATAAATTAGATTTATTTTTTCATTAACTTTAATTACTGCAAAAGAAATATATATATCACGACAATTTTCAGACAATCTAAAATTAACATTTATCTGGAATAATTATGTCAAATAACTTAGGGTCTGTTTGACCACAAATATATTTAGAAAAAATTTGGAAACTAGTGTTAGCCATATGATTTGTCATTACTTCACAAATATATTTGGCAAATATCTCGAGTTCTAAAGTTTTAGAAGAAAAAAAACTAGTATCTGGACTAAATTATAGTATTTGAATTTTTTAAAAATATTTAAAAATTACCCAAAACTTTTATATTTTATAAAAAACACTGATCATTTATAACTAAATTTCATTTCTTTGTGCAAAATTTATACCGTTATATATATATATTTTATAAAAAATTTATCCGACTCTCCGAAGTAACTTCCAATTACAATTAGTTATAGTAGTTTCTCGTATACAAATCAATGATGTCTTTTCCTTTCGTTTTATTCCTCTTTTTTCAAATTTTTATTAATTATGTTTGTTGTAATAGCTTTTCACGAAACATTTTCAATATGGATACTTTTAATAATTTTTAAAACTTATCAATATAAATAATTATTTTTTTAAAAAAAGTCAAATATTTCTCATAAAATCTATAGTCAAATACATAATTAAACTTCACCCAAAAATAATTTGCCAAAAATATCAAAAAATTTGTGGTCAAACTCTAATTTTAACTCCTAATTCACATAATAAGATTGTCCTGGACTTTTGCCTAATAGAATGATAGTAAGTAATTAAAATATTTATTTTTTAGTAAATAAAATTAAAGACAACCAGCCCAAAATAAAGATGGAAACTAGTGTTCATCTTTGACTTAAATATGGTCTGTTACTTAATGGCATACCAAATACTTTAATCAAGATAGTAAATCATTAAAATATTTATTTTCTAGCAAGCAAAATAAAGATTACAAGCAACAAAAATAAATCAAAGATGGAAACTAGTTTTCATCTTTGGCTTAAATATGGTCAGTTACCTAATACTTTAATTATTGACTTACCATTTTATAAATCCTTATATTCTTTTACTTGAATTTACAAAATCTTTTAAACCTATATATATATGTGTGTATTAGAGTCAGTTTAGAGACATCAACAAATCTTCTTTTTTAAAATAAAATTTTGCTTCTATAATTATTTTTTCTTTCAAAAAAACTTCCTACTTAACTTCAACCTCCAAGTAAGATCTTTGTTTCTTCCCTCTTTTTATTAATTTCATATGGTATTTAATTGGTTTGTAGTTGATTTATCTATATGATCTTTGTATTTTCTAATCTCATCTAACTTTATTATATTCAAGTAAAAGTTAAATTCTTTTTTTTTTTATTAAAATCGTTATTGAAAATTTTATAATTAAGTTTGTAAAATATTATATATTTGAAAGATACATTTTATTTTTTTTACTACTAATTTATAATCATTCAATAATTTTGATAGTATTTTTTAATTTTATAGTAAAAACTTATTTATAGGGGAAATGGTAAGAACTTGGTCGTTGAAATTTTAGACCATTTATTACGGTAGGTTGCGACCTAACGGAATTGGACACTATTTACTACAATTCAATAAATGGGTTTGCCTAATAATATGACCTACATCTAACTTTTTTTAATTCAACAAAATGGATCCCACATTTAAAAATATATATATATATATATAAAAATAAAAAACTCCATTGTTCCACTTGTGGCAATTTTTTTGAACATTACATTTAACCAATTTTGTCAAACTTCAAAACCAAAAATAATAATCTAGCTAGGGTCCCCTAAACCAACGTGTCTACACTAGCACCATAGTTTCACCCAATTAATTTAATTAAAAGTTCGAAAAATTTAATTAAAATAATGGTAGTAAGAAAAAGTGAACTAAACTAAGCACACATTCACTTACCATTGACAATAACTTTTACAACGCTCTTTAATTTTAATTTATTCGTCTTAATTTTTACTCTATTTTTATATTTTGATATATTGAATAGTTTCTTTATATTAGTTTAATCTCAAACTCTCTTTTTAAAGTTTTTTTTTTTTTTTTTTTTTGATAATTTTTTAATTTTAATTTTTTTTATCTTATATTTAGTTTAAGACTACCAAAGTCGATTTCTTTTTTATTTTCTTAGACATTGTATTAAATTAAAATCAGACAAATAAATTAAAACGAGGAAAGGAGAGTAACAATCTTGGAGGGTATTTTGGGAAAATGAAGAGTACCCAGATTGAATAATCCCGGGATTACATCAGACTAATCCCAGATCAATCATCAGGTGAAAGCTAATATAAAATTATAGTCCAGATTAACATCAATTATTTTAAAAGGTTCATGAAATTCGAGTTAGGGGTAGTTTAGTCATTTACTCATAACGCTCTCCAAAACCCCACCACACTCAACGTATTTAATTTTTTTATTTTTAATTTTAATTTTCACCCCTCCCCGTTTCACAGAAATTATTTTGGTCAGTAAATTTTTTTTATTCTTTTACTATCAATTCAATCATATGTCAAAAAATTATTTTGACTTTATAACTCATAATAGTATTATACTTGTTGAACAAATGCTTTGAGTTTAAATTTTATTAAAAATATCGTAATTTTTATAATAGAGTAATTTATCATGTAAAACTTTTCTATATAAATTTAAATTTTATTAAACACTAACATATTTAAATTATATACATTACATCATCAAATTATCTTTAGAGTATTATATCAACATAACTTATGAAGATTACAAATCTCTTGTTTCAAGGGAATTTACTTTCTTTTATTTATAATTTAGATAATTTGATAATGTAATTTTCTTTTAAATATTTGCGATGTATGTCATTTATTTTTTTTTGAAGAAAAAATAAATTAGATAGTGAAATCCAAATGCCCAAAAAGCAAAGGGTGACCTACATGGGCCGGCTTTTAACTATATTTAGCTGGACAGACAAAAAACAACTTATTATCTTCATCGTCGCTATCTGCAGCTGTATTTTCTACTTCTTTCTACTCTAATATATTCCATTACTTTTTTAAAAAAGACACTTATTTTTTTTAATTATACACTATATATACAGTGTAAACCAATTTTTTATATTGTTGTTACCATGAGTGATCCTTCTGGTTTTTATTGAAAGAGAAAAAAAAAAACTCATTTCTTGTCAATAATACTAGAAGAGAAAAATCTGAAGATTCCACAGCTAAAAGAAGCAAAGGGGTGTTATTTTTTTTAATTATTATATATATTTCTGGGTCTACTCTTTTTTTTTTTTAATTTTGTTTGTTTAAATTGTTATGTATTTTAAGAGGTGTGAGATTGACAGGCAGATCCCACCGAAATAAATTAATAAATTCACCACACCCCATCTTCATAAAAAACCCTTAGAATTCACCCTCTTTTTTTTTTTTATTCTTCTGTCATATAATTCATTGGTGTAATTGCTAACTTGCTTGGTTTACAGAAGAAATAGAGGAGGTGGAAGAAGAAGAAGGAGGTTTTTTTTTTTTGCAATTGAAGCGATGCTGGGTGTTTCCGGCTTAGTAAGTAGTGAAGGTGGTGGTGAAAATCCAGAAAGCGGTGGAGGAGCTGGAAGCGGAGGGAGTAGTGAGATTGGATTAGGCGGCGGTGGTGGTGGTAGTAGCGGTGGATTCATGACGGAAGATGGAGAAAGAAATTCAGGTGGAAATAGATGGCCAAGACAAGAAACAATTGCTTTGCTCAAAATAAGGTCTGAAATGGATGTTATTTTTAGAGACTCAAGTCTTAAAGGACCTTTATGGGAAGAAGTTTCCAGGTAATTAAATTCAATTTCAGTATTGCAATTTTCTTCTTCACCTTACCTTCTCAATCATCATTAGCTGCACCAGTTTCATCATGCATAAATAAAATTGATAGAAATGGAATCTTTATTTAATTTTTAATAATTTTTTTCCATTTCTACTTTTTGGAAAAAAAAATTAATAGAATGATTTAATTTTTTTGGGAAATGAAAAGATAGATCTATGGATCAGAATTCCATTGATTTATTGCTTTTTTGATTAAAAGGGTCATTGTTTTTCAGTTCATTTCACTACAAACAATACAACAAAAATACAATTGTTGAGGAAATTCAGATTCCCTCCTTCCGGGTTTTGAGCCAAATTCAGTTTTGCTTTTTTGGCCTTTTTTTCTTTCTCTGCCAATTCCAGCAACAAATTTTGGAAACTAATTTACTCATCTTTTTTTTGTTTAGAGTTCCAATTTTATGAACTACCTTTTTTGAATTTAGCAAATAAATAAGTTTGGTAATCATCAAATCTAATAATTAAGCAAGTAAAAAAGAACAAGATTTATGTAGCATCATGATTGAGAAAAATGTGGTTTCTATATAGTGTTTCAATTGTCTCCACCTTGTTTAATTAATTAAGTTCTTAATTACCTTAATCTTGATTATTAATATCTTAATCTCATTTTTATTTTATGTGGTGAATAGTATTTTACTATTGAATTCAATTACCAAGGATTTAAATTATTGTACTTGTTTATAATTTACCATTTTTCTAATACTTATGCCAACTGTTGTTACCATGACCAGGAAAATGGCAGACCTTGGGTTTCAGAGAAGTTCGAAGAAATGCAAGGAGAAGTTCGAAAATGTATACAAATATCACAAGAGAACCAAGGATGGCCGAGCATCGAAAGCGGATGGAAAGAATTATAGGTTTTTCGAGCAATTGGAAGCCTTGGAGAACATTACATCTCATCATTCTCTAATGCCACCGTCTAATACGCGTCCTCCACCCCCTCCATTGGAAGCTACTCCAATAAATATGGCTATGCCAATGGCATCATCAAATGTACAAGTCACGGCTTCACAAGGTACTATTCCTCATCATGTTACTATTTCATCACCACCAAATACCCTTTTTGTTCCTTCTCATCAAAATGCTCCGTCAAGTTCCCCCGTGCCACTACCACCACCGCCATCACAACAGCCATCACCGCAGCCAGCTGTCAATCCGATTACTAATATTCCTCAACAAGTGAACGCTTCAGCAATGTCGTATTCAACTTCTTCGTCTACTTCCTCGGATGAGGATATACAAAGAAGGCATAAGAAGAAGAGGAAATGGAAGGATTATTTTGAGAAGTTTACGAAGGATGTGATTAATAAGCAGGAGGAATCGCACAGGAGGTTCTTGGAGAAGCTTGAGAAGCGGGAACACGATCGGATGGTTCGAGAAGAAGCATGGAAAGTACAGGAAATGGCAAGGATGAATAGGGAGCATGATCTTTTAGTCCAAGAAAGAGCAATGGCGGCAGCGAAGGATACAGCTGTTATTTCTTTTTTACAAAAGATAACTGAACAGCAAAACATCCAAATTCCAAATAGTATCAATGTTGGCCCTCCATCAGCACAAGTACAAATACAATTGCCTGAAAACCCACTATCCGCGCCTGTGCCAACACATTCTCCTCAAATACAACTGACTGTTACAGCAGCACCAGCACCAGCACCGGTCCTAGTATCGTTGCCAGTAACAATACCAGCTCCAGTACCAGCATTAATACCATCATTGTCGCTACCACTGACACCACCAGTACCATCCAAGAACATGGAGTTAGTACCAAAAAGCGATAACGGAGGTGATAGTTACAGTCCAGCAAGCTCTTCAAGGTGGCCAAAAGCAGAAGTTGAAGCATTGATAAAACTTCGTACAAATTTAGATGTCAAATACCAAGAAAACGGACCTAAAGGTCCTCTTTGGGAAGAGATATCATCTGGAATGAAGAAAATTGGATACAATCGGAATGCAAAGAGATGCAAAGAAAAATGGGAAAACATCAACAAATACTTCAAGAAGGTGAAGGAGAGCAACAAAAAACGACCCGAAGATTCAAAAACTTGCCCATATTTCCACCAGCTCGACGCATTGTACAAGGAGAAAGCCAAAAATCCCGAAACAGCTTCTTCAACATCTTCGTTCAATCCTTCATTCGCTTTAAACCCCGATAGCAACCAAATGGCTCCCATCATGGCTCGTCCAGAACAACAATGGCCACTTCCACAACACCATGAAAGTACAACCCGAATCGACCACGAAAACGAGAGTGATAACATGGATGAAGATGATCACGATGATGATGATGAGGATGAAGATGACGAGGACGAAAATAATGCTTATGAGATAGTAGCAAACAAGCAGCCATCCTCAATGGCGGCCGCAAACACCACTACCACCACCGCAACAACAACAGTTTGAGCTAAAATTAGCACAGATCTCATCATAAAAAAAATAATCAGAAGTGTGGGGGCAAAAAGACGCAGAAATTAGTGGGGAAGTGAGTGGAACATTGGGAATAGCAAGTGGGTCAACAGATTCTCGCAGAGAAAATGTCAGATTGGATCAGATCTCAGAAAATTTCGGTTGGTATGAGAAGACGGTGACTGAATATTAGCTCACTCGGAGGAAAAAAATGTGAAGAGAATTTTCAACTTTATTTCATTTTTTTTCTTTTTGGTAAGGGGGTATAGTAGTGTAGTTTTTGGTGGTATAAGTTTATTTGAACTTTCATTGTTTATTTATTAATTATCAAAAATAAAGTTTATTGAGGGGGGAAGGGGAAGAGAAGAGAAGAGAAAAAAGAAATGGACATAAAGGAAGATTTTTGAAGGAATAAATGAAGGAACAAAGTTTGTAATTTTTTTTTAAAAAAAATCTTTTTTTCTTTTATTTCCTTTTTGTTCATGGGTGTAAATGGTTAAGTAGAACTACATTCTATTTCAATTTATTTATATGATATTAAATTAAAAATATATACTATGTACTTAAATATTCTTTAATTTTATAATCATAAATAAACGTCACCAAAAGAGACAAAGAAGTATTATTATTTTTAAAATGAAAGTAAAAGAAATTAAATACATTGAAAGTATGGTTTTGATAGTATTTGTAGAATGTATTGATGAAGATTAAATTCTTTTCTTTTTCCATCAAAACAAAGCACATATTAGAAGAATTCAAGTACATCAATTTGTGAGGCAACAATTCACCCCAAGTTGCAAAAACAGCTACTAGTATATTTTTGTACTTTGATTCCCTCAGAAAAACAAAAGAAGAAAGGATGAAAAAACATAACAACAAATGGGTCCTTGTTGCACATGATAATATATATATATATATATATATATATATATATATATATATATATATATGTACTAAATATTATTTAATTTTCAAGAAAAATAAATAAATAAATTGGGACTTTTTTTTTTTTTTGTATTTTTTCACAACTATCACATCTCTGATCATTACTTTTATATTAATCTTTGTATTACTCTTGTACTATTAGTGAGTAAAAGTTATCAAGAGCTAAGGGTGTGTTTGGTAGGAAAAGAAAAACTTCAAAAATTACTTGCTTGTAAGCAACAAATAACACAAAAATCATTTTTTTCCTTAAGTAAATAATATAATTTTTCATTGAAAGGAGTATTAACTTTCTTTGCTTATATTTTCATTGGAATATTTTATTTTTTTTTGGTACTTTAGAAAGTATTGGATAGTGACAAATAATGATAATCACTTATAATTTTGGACCAATAGTATTATTTTTAACCCCATTGTTGTCTAGCTATATTATAGATAATAAATAATAACGTATGGGATGGAAATTGAAATTGAAATATGAGGAAAAAGAAAAAGGGGGACCCTCAAGCAATAATAATAATGAGCACAACACTAGAGCTACCTATGTAGTGGGGACATAAATAAATTATACTACAAAGAATAGTTGGAAAAACTTCAAATCATTATAAGTGAAATGTGCATTATTTTCATTCAAGTGTTGACTTCCACAAAAATGTTAGTATATGGTTATTCATCAAAAGAAAGAAAGAGAGAGAATAATAATGAAATATTGGATGGTGTAAAAAAAAAAGAAGATAATAATTATTGACAAGTAGTCTACCTATACTTCATGTAGATGCCTTTTGTTCCTCTTCCCACATGATGTGTAGGGTTAAAGAAAAAAAAAGAGTTCATATATATTATATATATACTCCTACTTTAATCTTGTTTCACTAATTTAGTTCCTTTTAAAAAATGAAAAAAATTTCATCTCCATCTCATCTCATTATGAAAACATTATATCAAAGAAAATAATTTTTTGATGTTTGGTTATCAGAAAATAATGTATTCTTTTGAAAAAATAATAATATAAGAATGACTTAATTTAAACATTTATTTATGCATGTGAGGTGAGGCGGAATCAAGGGAGCGAAAGTTTAAGAAAATATAGTGCAAATGTAGGTCAGATATGATATCTATGTGTATATATTGCATATTGAACTCTTTAACATAACTTGATAATCAATTGAAATCGTCTTTATAAAAATAAAAACCTCAGTTATTGCATGAAACATCATGTCATATATATATATTGGGACAAATCAAATTGATCGAATTTCAAATTGTACATTTCTTTTTTCAAAACCATATACATTGTAATATTTAATATAACACATCTTTTACTTCTAATAACATCTTATACAAAGTCCATTCAACATAAATTCCTTGAACTATGAGTTGATGTGATGTCCAATAACCTACTAAATTCAACAAATAATTGGTAGCAGAGCTTGTCTTCTATATTTATTCTTATATTTAACATGTTGTACAATAATACAAATATGCTCTTATTGAAAAAAAATATTTTAGATAAGACCTCAAAAAATTCCATGCATTATGTGCAAGATTGGATTTATTTAAAAAATAAAACCAAAATGGATCATACTATCCATAACAAGGGAGACAAAACTACAACCAATAAACATAATTAATTATATACGTTTCAAATCATTTTTAACGAAATTTCTGATTTTTTCGATAATAATAATCTTCTTTGCCCAAATCCATTGTGTGGGAGTATGTGTGGGTCCATAAAAATGGGATATATAGTAATATTATGAATAGACAAAACTAATAAATAAATTGTAGAAAGTATTATTAAATTAAATAGTAGTATAAAGTATAGAAGGTATAGTAGTAGTTGTAGTGTTAGAGAAGAGGTGCACATGAGAAAGGACCCACACCTATTGTTGCTATCATATTTACGTCACTTAACTCTTATCTTGTTTACAACTTTTATCTCTACGTTCCAAATTTGAAATTTATAAATTTAAAATTTAATATGATTAAATAAATTTGAAGGATTATATACAACTAGTTATATTCTTTCCATTTAAGTATTATTAATAAAAATTTAAATCCAATCTTACTAATACTTTATTTTAATTATTCAATTTTTAATTAAATATTTAATTATGTAATTATTTTTTTAATATAATTATAAATGTAAGACAAAAAATATCTTTTTGTATCCGTAAGTAATAATCTGGATCTGCCTATATTTCAATAATATATTCTGTTAAACTTCCTTTCTGGACAAAATGAATGAAATTTCTAAAGTATTTTAATTGGATCTAAACAAACAGTTATGTCAAATACAACTCTCTCTCTCTATGTCTAATTAATACTTTCATCCGTCTTATATTATATATCATTTTTTTACTTTGTATTTACATAAAACGATGTAGCTTTACCCTTCTACGCTTATTTAATTATTTTGTTACTCAAAATTTTAATCAATGAATATGAATTAATTTATTTTGATTAATTAATTTAACTAATGAACACGAACCATTTACTTAGCTTTTTTAAATTGGTCAAATGAATATTTTCAAGGCTAATAACTCATAAGAGTAAAAAAGGAATAATATGGTAATTTGTACATTGATTTATGAAATGACACATATTACGGATCAACTATTTACAGAAATAGATAACATATAAAATGGGACGGGAGGGAGTAATACTTGTCCACTATATTAAAAATATTTGTCCATTTTATAAAATCAATCAATAATTTTACACTTAATTCCTAATTTACCCTTATCATTAATTATAATTATTTTTCTGTTACATTTTCCAAATACATTATATTTATTATATTTAAAGGGTGATATAGTAAAATTGATCTTTTATTTGTAATTTCTCAAAGAATATGTCAAATTAATTGTGGACAACTATTTTTGAACGAGAAAGTACTATTAATTTCTCTCTCCCTCTCTATTTTTCTTCTTCTTTTTTCTTTATTTAAAAAAGAAATATTAAGAAGTTACTTACTCTGTTTCATAATTTCAATGTAACACACACCAACATGGATTAGTGTAGGTACTCATTCATTTATAGCTAAAGATTTCATGTTTGAGTTTTTTTGGAATAGAATTATCTTTGTTTAAGAGTATTTTATTTTTGATATGAATCTTTCGACGTAAATCATATTTAATTGGGTTTTATTGGAATTTCCAACACATAAGAAATAAAAAAATCAATGACACATTTCTTTTAGTTTATTTTTAAAAAAATATCATATTTTTATGTATAATAAGATACTATTTTTAAAATTTTTATTTTATTCTTAATAAAATTATTTATATATAATTATATAAATGTCTAATATCTATTTTAGATATAAATATAAATTTTGAAAAAAAAAATTAATTAGTAAATTTTGCGGTGAAGAAAGTATATTTTTTTCTTGTCAGAAAGTCGTAATAGTACTGTAATCAGTCTCCTGGGCCTACATGCCCCCACCACCCTCCAAAGGAATCTGATGTATTCTAAATCAATTAATTAAAAATTGCAAGTATACATTTGTTCACATTTTCTTTCAAAAACATTTTCCCCCTAGGCTTTAATTTGTTTTTTCCATTTTTTTAATTTGATATAGAGTTGGGGGAAAAAAAGTTAAAAAAAAACACTTTTTTTAAAAAAAAATACTTAAACCTTGTGATTTTAACTATAATACATCAAACATATTAAGATGCCTTTTCGAGATGATTTAGATTGAACTTTTACTTATTTTTACTTTTTATGTCCAATAATAGTTGAATTATTGACTTAATATAAAAATTAAGAAGCATTAAACGATAGGAGTAATTTTATCAAAGCACTTTTATTAAATATAAGTCATCTAAATATTAAAAATAAATAATATTTAATAACAATGATAAAGTAGACATGAAATGATAATTTATTTATTGATTTTATAAATTGGACAACTATGATTGAATATCCCAAAATAGTATCGTGAAAAAGTGAAAATAAAACGAAAGAATTATCATTTTGACTTAAGATTAAGTGCTTCTAAATAATTTTAAATTTATATCCAAACGCTAAAAAATTGCTTTAAAATTATTTTACCTTAAAAAATACTGATCTCCCGTTCTAAAAATGTCATATGGATGGTTAAAATTAAACAATTATAAAAAAATCAAAACCGATAAAAAAAGAACTAAGATAAACAAATCGAAACAGAGGCTAGAATAGTTATCTAGAAATCTATTGTCGATAAAAAAAAAAGGGGTCCTTATTTAAAAAACTATCTCATTTTTATGAGAAAATTTTGAAAATAGCAAATATAATAGTCATAATAAAACTTTATAACTAGCACTCCATACCTTTAGTTCCATTTGTTATGGAGATTGGAGGCTAACAATTTGTATATTTCTGTTTTTTATATATTTCGCTTCATAATATACAAATTTTGTATTTAGAAATTTAAATTTTTTTCAGTATTTCGTTTGTTTATTTCTCTTGTCAATATATAAACAAAATAATTCATTATGATTTTTTTTTATAAATCGTATACAAATAGGCATATATAAAATTCTGAATTTATACAATCATAAAGCAAATTATATAAATTCTAGATTTTATACAAATTAAACGAAAAGCAAAATTAGAGAAACAGTAATCGCGAATTACCATTTGCTTAAACTATATCTACAATATTTAATATAGGCTAAATGTTTGTTATTCCGAACGAAAGAGTAATGATTTTGAACTTTTTCATGAATGTATATTGCACAATATAATCTATATTGAGAACAACAACTGCCAGTCAGCAGTACAGTGCAAGATTTTAGCTTTGCTACTTGTAATAGAAACAGAATTAATGAAGTATTAAAAGGTGACCTCATTAAAACTAGAAATATGCATAATACTTTTACATTCAAAAAAAAAAAGGACTCTCTAGTGTGTGTACATATATATTATATACTTTTATGACGTCTTACATACAAATGAATACTAAATTTAGATACTTACTATGACAAATAAACTAAAGAGAATTTTGCAGAACCCTCCTAAAATGAAAACATATTGTATAGGTTGACAATATTTTCCTTTTTTTCTTACTTACTATTAATGGATATGGGAAACTACTCTATGAGAATATATACTAATTTAATGAATGTTATGATTTTTTTTTTGATTTTTTTTTTGAACTCTGTCATTCAATTTGACTATACCTTATCATTATGGAGATCAGTCATGTTTTATTTGAATTTCAGTTCATTTGGATAAATACAAGACCTCTTGTCTCCATCAAACAAAAGAGTATAAAAGGTTCATTTCTAAGTCAAACACTGAAGATTATAAATATTATATTATATGTGCTACTTTGTCTATTCGATTTTTGAGATATAAACTAGAAAAATGTTGATTGTAATTTATCCCTATGACTTTTGCGATGTTAATTCTTCTGACTTATACTCCGTTTGTTTTTATTTAGATGTCATCAGTTTATATTTCATGTCTTTTAAAAGCTAGTTAAGTTTATCATTGTATCTTTATTTAGTGTTCTCTGGAAGTTAAATTTTAATAAACGAATATGAATTAATTTATTTTGATTAATTAATTTGATCAATATATGAACATGAAATAATTACGTTATTTTTTCATGTTGGTCAAATGCATACTTTCAAATTTAATAACTTTCAAGGATAAAATAGGAGGGAAAAAAATGTATCCATTATTGATTTATGAAATGACAAGTATTAAGAAATATTTAAGTTTAACAAGACCTACATATGATTTTAAGATATTTTCTTTGGTTCATGTACCTGCGTATTTAGCTAGAAATAATGTACTTGCTATTACTTTTTCCAAGGTAATATTGCAAGTTCATGTTTCGCGCAAAATGGTGTTGCGAAATTTGTTGGGAATATATTCTAATATTGAGGAATTAAATTTTTGCAAGAAAATTTGCGTGAAATAGTTGCAATTTTTTTTTTTTATGTAATTTACAATTTCTTATAGTGATGCATGTAAATAGAAACGGAGAGGATAGTTCTTTTTTAGAGTCCGGAGCCTAAAGGGTGAAAAATATTAACAAAATTTCCAAAATGGTATATGAATATATATTTTTTTATCAAAACGGTGAAATCGCTGAGGAAGCAGCGATTCTGTCCGCTAGAATTTTGGAAAATCGCTGCTGTAGTAGCGAATTTGTACATTTGTATTTTTTTTTAAAAAATAATTAAAAACAAATTGCTGCATTGACAACGATTTACTTAATATATTTTTTTTTAAAAAAAAAAAGTTTAAAGGAAATCGCTGCAAAATGCAGTGATTTACCTATTTTTTATTTTTATTTTTTAAGTAGGCAGCGATTTACGTAATTAATCTTTTTTAAGTAAATTACTGCACTTGCAGCGATTTACATATATATATATTTTAATTCCTAAATTTGTTTATTTGAGCACTTAAAAAGCCAAAACAAAACCAATAAATCAAATAATTTGTTTTCTTTAATTAGTTTAAAAATCAAATGTTATGTTATAATAGCATTATAGCAGCCCATTTGGACTAATTAAAGTCAACAAGGGCACCTCTAATTGGCTGCTGTGGGTTTAGCAGTAACACATCAATATTTTATGCATGTAAAGTATAGCGGTTTACTTAAAAATAATTTTTTTTTAAATATAAATCGCTGCGTTTGCAGCGATTTTCTTTAAAAAAAATTAAAAAATACATATTATGTAAATCGCTACAAGTGCAACGATTTGTTTTAAATTCTTTTTTTTAAAAAAAAAATGCAAATGTATGAATCGCTGCTATAGCAGCGATTTTCCAAAACTCCGACGGACAAAATTGCTGCTTCCTCAACAATTTTATCGTTTTGGTCAAAAAATATTTTCATATATTATTTTAAAAGTTTTGTTAACATTTTCACCCTTTAGGCTCCAAATTCTTCTTTTTATGTGCCTAATTTTTAAATATATAAATTATTTTTCAAAGAACCATAAAAATTATACCTTTGAATACATATTTTGATTCTCCAAATTCTAACTATATTATATGAATCGAAACATTTACTACACTGATTCCTAATGAAGGGAAAAATAATATTATAATCCACTCATTCGTAGTGTGCCTGAAAAGAGCTAAATGATCTACTTGACTAATTTAAGATTTACTTATTATCTCCTATTAATACATATATCAAGTAACTATTTTGTTAGCTAAAAAATATTTTTAGCGATTTTTCTTTTCGATCAAAACAGTTTGTGGCAACAGTTACTTTGATTTTATGAGGGAAATTTAAAATGAACTAAATTAACTAAATAAAAACGGACTAAATTAATAAAAGAGAGAAGTATTAAAAAAAAAATTAACTTGTCACAAATTATTAGCTTCATCACTAAACTATTCATAACCTTAAAAATACTTCTCTATTTGATTAACTAAACTTGGGTACATACCTGATCTGTCACATGACATAACAAGTGGTCACAAACTCTTATAGGAGCACAAGACTCTTGATAAAAAAACCAAAAAAAATATTGAAAACTCCCCTAAACTTAACGAGAATTTAAGAATGTTTTTTCACACATATGGTATGATCGAAAATATATTTGATATCAGTTAATCAGGTTAAGAAATATTTTAAGACTGACAATAATTTAAAAATAAAATTAATAATTTACGATAAATTTAAAAATATTCTCAATAGTTATCTGGTAATAAAATAAACAAGTCAAGCGAATAATGATTTCACCAAATATTTTACCCCATACAACATTGGGTCAGAATTGAGTGGATTATATAGCAGCAGCTACATTGAAGTGTAGGACAAATAATTAAACTGCAGTAAATATAGAACACTGTAGGGGGGTGGGGGCCTTTAATTAGTACTACCAATATAATGTGTTTGGAGGTACCAAATTCTGTTAAAATGTACGAAAGCATCTTTATTTACTTTTTTACCATTTTTTTTATTTATCAAACACTGCCAAAGTAAAACAAACTAGTACTCCTTAATTGCTTTAGCTGCTGCACTTTCTAAATTTTGAATTCAGAATTTGAGGTTGAGTTTCTTTTTGACTAATACTTAAATTTGCTTTTGATTCTATAATCATGTGAAATGACTTTTGAGATATGTCAATTCTTTCACCATAATATGACATAAGTCTTTTTTTTTTTTTCGGATCAACAAGATATATGATAAAGTGAAGAGTATTTTTTTTTATTTATAATCAGAGATTTTGGGTTTGAATCTACTTGAGTAAGGAATTGTCTTTGTTAGGATACCTTTTATTCAATATAAATTTCATGGCACGAATGGGAAATTAAAAGAAAAAGTTCTTTAAGGAATTTTTATATCTGAGGTTAAGTAATTTCAATAGAAAATGTCAGCACGGACTTATAACCGTGTGAAAGTATATATAGTTGTAAACTTGTCAATAATGTGTTTGGTTGAGATCAAGAACTCAACACATCTAGAAAACATGTGGTTTTCCTACGAAAAGAGAGATTCCGATGACGTTATAGCGTGTATACATCAAAGGAGATGGAACGAAACATATTTTACCAAAAAAAATAATTCCACTCACGATCTTCAAACGAAGGGTGAAATAGATGTTTAACAAATTAGTTTCAACAATAATTTAGCAGATATGTTTATCAAGGTATTACCAACTTCAACCTTTGAAAAGTTGCAAAACAAGATTGGAATATGCCATTTCCGTCAAGGAGATAAATACACATTGCACTCTTTTTTTCTTAACCAAGATTTTATCCCACTAAATTTTTAATGAGGAAGCAAAGTGTATATTACTAGAGTTTTTCTTTCACTATTAATTTTCTTTTATATAGACATTCAAGAGGGAGTGTTGTAAAATGGATGTCCACATTAATATATTATGTGTTGTAAAATAATTATACACACAATATGTTAAGTGGTGTATACTAGTTAACCATATAATATATTTGTGTCCTAACGTGTATACATGACAAGAAGATATTCATGTATCACTCTTGATGCCCAAGTATATACAACTATATATACCCCTCTTTTTGTAACAAAGAGAGAAGCAAGAGCATGTGAAAAGAAAATACTACACATATTACTTCTCATCTGTCTTTCTTGTTATTATGTTAGTATTGACACTTATTTTATAACTATAAAAATCTCTAGTGCCAAGTATTCTTGATCCTACAAAGGTTATGGCTCTCCAAATTTACAAGGACAATAATATTTCCAACCTACAATGATAATAGGCAATTACACGGATTGTAAGTAACAATCTAAAAGTTCAGAAGTTTGTTAAAAAATCATGTTTAATTAGCAAATTATTTTTGACTAAAACTCTAAAAAGTTTGACAAAAACTCCACCCTTAGCCCTTAGTGTGTACGCCAATTTTTACAAAGATCAAGAAAAGAAAAATGACAAAAGCATGATGCGTTTATCAACAGACAAATCATTTTCAATACGAAAGATATAGCTCCCTAAGCCACATTAAAGGCATGATTGTAGTAGTAGAATTAATAATAATAATAATAATAATAATAATAATAATAATAATAATAATAATAATAATAATAATAATTCATCAGTAAAACTAATACATTATTAGATTAACAAATTGGACGAATTATGCACCTTTTTTGTTATTTTGTTAAAGTTGAGACGGACTAAGATAAATTGAGTTAAGACAGGTTAAATAATGAATCATAATCCAACTCGTCTAACTTGATCCATCATCTTTAGTCATTTTCAAACTTATATATATATATATATATATATATATATATATATAATAACTAATATTTAACTTGTTATGTGACAAATTTAATTAACTTTTTGTTTTGACTCCACAATTTTACCCAATTGAACATGGTGTTTTTCTTTCAAAATTATTTTTGTTTTAATTTTTGTAATTCCATTCCATATGCAAACAAATATAGATTGGGCATTTTAATGAGTCTATTTGGGCTGTTGATTTATAATGGATCAATTTGAACTTAGGTTAACTTGGATCGTTCTATTCTTAGTGAAGGATTCACTGGAAAGACTGAAGTAGTATCATTCATTACACGGAAGGAATTAGCCCACATCAATTTATAATTCAAATCACTCTAATCAAAATCTATTTAAACCTTGGTCAAATTATAGGAGTCATATGTGGACTTATAAGCACATTCTCCCACTTGTCTTAAACTAAAATTGTTGTATTGGGCTTTAACTTAACTGGATCATTGTGGACAGTTTGAGTTCAAAAACAATCTGTTTTGAGCTATTATTGCTGATTTTGGGCTTTGACCCATTTCCTACTTGTATATCAGTATGTATATCAGCTGTATATTCCATTCTAATAAATGAAGAGATGATTCAAAGATATGAGAACTTGGACCTCAGTCCAATGAAATGCAAGGATGAATGTATAAGTTCATGGAAAGAAAAAGATTAATATAGTTTTCAAGGAACCAACATAACTAACATTTTACACAAATACGTAATGTAACTATCATATAAATAAGGAAAAACTATCGAATATAACAAACATCAATTTTTATTTAATGTATATAGCAACAGTTTATCTTTTTAAGCTATATGGATATACTTACATATTAATTAGCAAACTTAATGAATCATGAATTGTCAATTTTTTTTTAAAAAAAAGATATATGTATTTAAATAATTATTACTAAATAGGAAAGATATCACTATACACTTAATAAATTCAATATGCATGTTCTATGGGGCTATGTTCCTCATACTTACCTTATTCAATATTTTTCTCTTTCAACATACATGTATTAATGTCTCTTTTTATTATTTTTCTTTCAATTTCCTTCTAATACAAAATCACTTGCATAATTATATGAACGATTTTTGTAATCCATCTTCGTTAGATATTTTCTAATTATATTTTTTTCTCGTTTATATGAAGTTTATATTTGTATACATATATATGTTTCTCGATTTTCGTAGTTTTGTTTGAAGAAGTTATTTTCACCGACATTCAAATACATAGTTTAATTATGTTACGATTCACTTTGATATAAATAACGTAATACATGAATACATTTCATTCTCTTGATACACACATATAATTGTATTTGAATGTTGAGCACAATGGAATACATATACATTTGAATACTTGTTATTTTTTATGAATTTTCCATACAAGTGCACTTGGATACATAAATACATTACATAAATTTGAATGTATACGTATACAACACATCTATTTTTTTATAGAGTGAAATACATATACATTTGGATAGTTATATTAGTATAGTTCATTGACATTTTTTTTCTAGATTGTCGAATTGTTTTGATATATTAATACAATTGTATTGAGCAATCTTAGAAATACAATTATGCTTGTCATGAAGTTTGTGTATTTAAAATCGAAACAAACAAAATTCATTCACAATTACTATAAACCAATTTAACTAAAGAAATTTATGTAAAATACCTTTATGCTTGAACAAGAACAACATAGACAATGAAAATTTATGTACGATGTATCAATTTTTTTTTTTTTTTTGAAACTAATTGGAATCCAAAGAGTAATAAATAAAGAAGGCAAGTTAAATGAATAATAAGGAGGAATGACCAACTTAACATTTTTGAAGGAACATTTTGGCGAGCTAATTCGGCGATTCGCCAAGCAGGTGATCTTGTCTAATTTTTCAGCTCGCACGGGTATGTTTCAATAAAATGATTATAATCTTTTATTCAAAATTCTAATTAAGGTAAATTCGGTGGTGCTGGAAAAGAGACACATAGATCTTTAATTTGATTGGTTATATGACACCTAATTTATTATGTTATGAGATATATGATCGTTTGAAGTTGACCTAATAAGTAGAAACTTATATCAAAACTTAATCGATAAGGAAGCTTTCAACTCAATTTTGTGTTAGGAAATTATGGATGAGGTCTTTGCCTAGAAATTTCTGGAATGTTACAATAACGATAGCATTCAATGGGTGGAATTGGTGAACTACCATATTTCTTTTTCAAAAATCTTTAAATAAACATTTTAATAATCTTAAGATCTTAATCATTTAATTTTATTCATATTTATAAAGTGGTTGAAATATAATAAAACCAAATATAATAAATGAGTAAGATTCAGATGAAAAATAAATAAATAAATTTAATGACTGAATTCTAAGTAATTAAAGCTTAATACCTACGTACCTAAACCAAAAACAAATGATTGAGGCCTAAGTGCACTTAAGATAAACTTGGAAACTTCTACATTTCAACGTCTTATATACCCTCTTCATTTCAAAATAAATAGTATTTTTATATTTAAAATAGCCGGCATAGGCTTATATTGTATAAATAAAGTAACTAATTTATATACTTTGATCATATTTAAATATTGTATCTAGGTCGATATAAACAATTAAATAACTTGGATACAATTTTGATTACTCAAGCCTCTAATATCAATTTCTTCTTGAAAGCTACACCACCATTTATTTCTAAAAAAAAATAAAATAATTAAAATATCACTTATTTTGAAACGAAAGAAATATCAAACAGAACTTTACTTTTCTCCGCATCAAGTAGTGGTGGTGGGGAGCAATAATACAAGTAGCTCAAGTTAGTGGATGAGTGTCTTGAAAATCTGATCTATCATTTTTCATTATTCCCTAGTGGGATAGTGTCTTTGCACACTATATACTTTCTACATCAGGCACAAGAAATAAATCAAAACTTACCTATTTTGCATTTGAGTAAGGTAAAGGCACAATATATATACAAACTAAAGCCAAATTTTTCGAAACAATTAATTAAAAGGTGACAATACGTTTGAAATGAAAGAGTTATCAAAATTGAAGATAAAATATACAAAATTAATGAAGTTGCAAACATTATTCCACTCATAGTTTGTAGAACAGATGTCAACTTTCATTAATGGGGCATTACGTTGCTCAATGCCTCATAAAACAGTGCTTAGCATTTTACCTAACATCACTCTGACGATCGTTTATTATGCTGGACAAATATAAATAGTTTTAAAGAAAAAAAATTAGTATATCTTTTATTTGATATTTAATTCACCAAGATTAAAAATTCGTATCTTATCTTGAAGAATGGAATAATCTTATCAGGATTAGTTATTACATAAAACAATTATAAATGACAAGAATTCTCTTAAGGTCCATAAAACTTTTTTTTTCCTGCTAAATAAGATAAACGGTATTTTTGTAAACATACTTCTTTCTTAAAAAGTTAAATATTCAATATAAAATAATATTAAAATAATTTATCTTAATATAACTTATGTTCGAATTAATTAGCGACCACTCACCTTTCTACGCAATATACACATGTTAAAATATTCTCAAAATGGGTGCCTGCCAGCCCTTGAAAATACCTGAAACTAGCTTTAAACTGATGTGATAGCTACACATTTCCACCCTAGACCATTCCTCAAGAGTGGACAAAGAAGGTTGTGTTGTGACTAGTCATGGTCATAAATTACTGGAAGCAAACAACGACCAATCTAGAATTTTTAGTTTATTAAACGCCTCTAGCTATTGATCGAACATATATATGTGTGACCTTCATTTGTGTAAATTGAATGAAGCTTAAGTCACGTGGAAATTAAAATGCACTTTCAAAAGTTCGTTTCTTATCCTAAACAGTGGTGAATTTAGAGACAAAAATAGGGCATCGAAACTCGTTGTTGATCTTTTCGTAAAACTAAATATTTTTTGTATATAGTTTTTAAAATTTGTACTCCTTTCATTTCAAAAAAGATGATCTAGTTTAATTTGGAACGGAGTTTAAGAAAAGGAAGAAGACTTTTTAATTTTGTGGTTCTAAATTAAAGTTATATCAAATGTACCAAAATGCCCTTTAATCTTGTGTCTTAAACATGCCACTTGAAAAGTTATAGTTAAAGTGTTGCTAAAAAAGAAATTTTTGAAATAGACTAATCTTTTTTAAACGGTGAAGTATAATATTATATTTTGACACCTGTACTATAAGAACTCTAACTGATCTACATGGTTAAATATTGAGCGTTTGGTGCATCCGTATTTGAATCAATTCCTACTTAATACAATTTTTTCGGTGCACCAAGTGGCGTAGCCACACAGGTGTTGGACACCCTTTGTCGGAATATTATACCGTATATACAAGTAAAATGATAAATTACGTGGTTAAATAACATATTTTGGACACCCTTGACACAACAATATGATGTAGCCTAGTGGTTTCAGGCGCCTTGAAAGAGAGCAGATTCACTTTAGCACTTGAACATCCTTCGTGAAAATCCTGGCTCCGCCACTGAGTGCACCCATATTCAAAAAATCTTAAAATTCGCATTTGATCCTAAATTTTGTATAAACATATGTTGTTAATTGAGAAAAGTGAAATGATTTCAGCATAGAAAGTGTCAATAGATAATGCTAGCTATGTTCCACTGCTGTTTCATCGAATGTATTAGACAGCAGTGCTGGCCAATGTTTCCTAAAAATTGTCCTTTCAATATAAGTTTAGTATATATAGTTTGGTTTAATTTATTTCATGGTTGTCCTTGTCACATTGGCCTTTATGTCATGTGCTTAATAGATGTACAACTTATAATATACGTGGATGAAATTTTAGGGATCAAATCTTTTTTTATCAATTTTGATTGCCGGTCGGGTTATGGTGGATCGACTCTAAGGGTAAAACGAGTCAATTTATGATAGGTTTACGAAATATATTTTAGTCACGATTAGTTTCATTGAGATAAGTTATCAATAAAACAAAAATTATAATGGAAAGCTCTTTGTTCAGACGAGTAAAAATTCACACTACATATTTCTGTAGACTTAAACTCAAATATCCACTAAATGTGAGTTATTAATTTTCCAACGGCTCCTTTCATGATTCTACCCCATTTTATTGAGAGTCTTTTACAACTCAAAAAATAAATACTTCAATACAAATCTTCTATGACAGTAAATAGGTTACAATTTAAAAATAACGGAAAAGAGCCTAAAATATCTTTAAAGTATTAAAAATGATACAAAACTATCATACATCCACCTATTGGCTTCAAAATGTCCTTTATCATCCACTCATTAGCTCCAAAATATCCTTGTCATCCACCTTTGAGTTCAAAATTGACAACTTATTTTAACGGTTTTAAATTTAAACTATTTAAATATTTTTGTAAATACTTGGCGCTCCACTATTGGTTATAATTTGATTTATTAATATCATTTATAAACCAACCCACTACCCACTCATTACTAATTAAACCCAACTCAATTAATAAACCAATTCAAATATCAAAATCGCCCTAAGTATTATTAAAACACGATGAAATTATAGATTCCTGAAAATGACATTCAAAATTATCCGAGTCTGAACCGAAGCCCCAATCAAATTAAGGTTGAGCCGCTTATTTAGGAGGACACTTTCAATAGGATTATCTTTCAAGCTTGAATTCGAAATTTATGATTAAAGGTAAAGAAATAGTACATCTCGAATTAATTCATGCACTTTTCAAATACAATTTTATAAATATTTATGATTTGTTTTAAATATTAAACTTTGATATATTATTTAAAAAAAAGTTATTTATTAAGTACTCCCTCCGCCGGTATTGTTTGTCATGGTTTATATTTTTAGAGTCAAATTATAATATGTTTTGATTGAGGACTTGAATGTATGATAAATGTACTTCTATAGATATTTCGCCTCAATAGTTTTCTTGTGTTGCATTAGTAATGGGCGGATTTATTAATTGAGTGGGGTTTAATTAGTAATGAGTGAGTAGTGAGTTGATTTATAAATGATATTAATAAATTAAATTATAACAAATAGTGGATCACCAAATGTTTTAAAAAATATTGAAACAATTTAAATTTAAAATCGTTAAATAAGTTGTCAATTTTGAACCCAAAGGTGGACAGAGGTATTTTGGAGACAATAGGCAGGTAAGAAGGGTATTTGGAGCCAATCAGTGGATGGAGGGTAGTTTTGTACAAATTCTAATACTTCAAGGATAATTTAGGCCATTTTTCGTAAAAACAATTAAATGAACAACTCGAGAACTAAAACAATACTCCATCCGCCTTATTTTATATGTCATTTTTTACTTTATACTTGTATTAAGAAATGATGTAACTTTACCCTTCTATCCTTATTTAATTTTTTTGGAACTCAAGTTTTCAATAAATGAATATAAAATAATTTATTTTGATTAATTAATTTAACCAATGAACATGAATCATTACTTAACTTTTCTAAGTTGGTCAAAGATATATTTTTAAGGCTAATAACTTAAAAAGGTAAAAAAAGAACAATATAATAATTTATGTATTAATTTTATAAAATAATAAATATTATGAATATAAAAAAGGATGATATATAAAATGAGACAGATATATCTTCTTAGAAACAAATGTTCTCTTTGTTGACTTTCACATAATTAATTCTTCACATTTATAACTATTTGCTAAGTATAAATCTTGATATGTGTGAATAGCCTCTTCTTTAATACTCACATTTATAACTATTTGCTAGGTATAAATCTTGATATGTGTGAATAGCCTCTTTTTTTAATACTCTCTCGATTTTTTTGGGATCGCTTGGTATAAAGAGTAATAATGTAGGGATTAGTAATGTAGAAATTAGTAGTGCAAGAATTAGTAATACATGGTTTATTTTTATCAAGCGTTTGGTTTATTATTTCTCATTTTATCTTGTATTTGATTTATAACTTTATAAAAAGCTTCTTTCCAATTATACCCTTAATTTATTATGTAATTGGTTCAAGGTAGATAATTTGTTGGGCAACATTATTTTTATGGTCTTCGAACTAGGGTTAATATTTCAAAAGGTCACTCAAACTTTGATATTTATCTAGCAAGTCATTGAACTTTATTTTATATCAATAAAATCGCTCAACTTAAACTTTTATATACAAAATCATTTATCCATATATATCATTAAGAATTTAAGCTTTTGAAAATTTTGGTCCATATTCTCTACTGTTGACGACAATTGAATTTAATTCACCTTTTAAAATTATTATGTTTATCACTTTCCTTATTGAATTCCAGTTAACTTCATAGTGGAAAAAATATATGTATGTATACGAACGGTATAATTTACTTGAATAACAAATTATATTAAAGGAGTCAATAGGCTTTCGATTCTTAAAATGAACACACATAAATTCTATACTTTACACATAAAAATTGAATAAATCATTCACATTTACACATAAAAATTGTAATTATAATTTTAATATGTATGTAACTTTTTAAATTGTTAAAAATACAAATAATTAGAAAATATTGTATTCTGAACAATTTAAAAAGTTACATGCATTTATATATTTATTTGTATTGGATTTATTTATTAATAAATACCTCTCTCTAAATAATTTGTAAGCTAATTTATTTAAATCAATTACTAGTATAAATATAAATCATAAAATCAAGAAAATAAAACAAAATAATTAAAATGATTTGAGGGATACTTTTGTCTTTACATAGACTTATCCCATTGTATTATATCAATGTATTACATACCTTCAAATGGAAGGTATTAGTAATACATCCTATAAGATCATGTAGGAGGTATAACTAATCCATGGATTATTATATATAGGCCAAAATTTCTATCAAACATGGTACTAAATAATACCTTACATAATACATGGATAATTTCTTCTAATGCGGCCTGCCAAACGACCCCTTTTTGTGTTACCTTTTTAGATTACATTTACTTTTTACTTTTATTTAATATTTTATTGAGTCTATTTTATAATAAATGATAAATATACTAGATTTTAAAAATTAAAATATATTTAGATGACTATATACATTTTTGAGTTTATTTTTAAAATCAGATTTTATAGAATAAAAAATGAAGAGAGTAATTAATCAATGTATGAAGAACTCTAATGAATATTAATTACTTATTAATTTTCTTAGGTTGGTCAAAGTATATATTTTCAAGACTAATTAACTACTCTATCAAGAATATATTGGAAGAATTAATTTTATAAAATGACAAGTAATATGATCTAACTATTTATAAAAAGGAATGATTTATAAAAAAGAACAAAGAGAATAACATCAATATTATTTATAGTTCTTTATATATGAGAGAGAATGACTGAAATCCTATCGTATCGTATAATGCAGTGATAATTGAGTGCATCTCTCTAAGTAAGATTATATATATATATATATATAGATCTATAATTTTATAATTTTAATGATTTTTAGTGATAAGAACCTAAATATCAAACCTATCATATATATATCCTAGATTGACCTTTTTATAATAATGCACCATCATCTGGAAATCATGGATACGCTTGTACTTATTTGAGACATGCTTAAAAATTTATTCTTGTAGATTGTTTCTTCTTTATTCTTTCTTCTTCTCTTGATAATTCAAAACTTCAAATTTGACCTAGCTCAATTTGACTTATAACAGTATTATGCACGATGGGTTAAGCTTATGCTTTCAAGTCGATTAAACGCATGAAAATGGAGCACTTCGAACATTGCATTTATTCACATAAAAGTGGGTGCAAAAACCAAACACATACATCAACCAAAATAGTAAAAAAAAAAAAAAAAAAAAAAACTCAAAACTTCAAACACTAGTGATGTAACATTATATTGGAAATCATGTTCCCAATTATATAAGATGGTTGTACACTTGTACTAGTAAAACTTTTGAGCACGTTGTTGCAAAGAAAAAAGAACTACTACTACTTTTTCACTCCGGTTTTATGCGATATTGTTTGATTGCAATAACAGAGCTAAGAATTTTAATAAAGACTTTAAAATTTGAAAAAGGAAACATATGAATTAATTGAAGGAATTCGACATTTACTGTATATACATAAAAAATAATTTTTATCATGTATAAATATGCTGGTTCCACCCCTTTTTATTTTTCAAAATTCATAATTATTTATGTAATTCTAAATCATCTCATTGAAAATAATAAAAATAAAGAAGTATATAATTGTGTAGTTGTGCAACTTTTTTTTTGAGAACTTTCTTTAAAGTCGAGAGACTATCAAACTAGTCTCTGTAACGCACGAAGGTGTGAATAAAATGTGTGTGCATTCTATCTTTTTTTAGAGTATAATTATAAAATTATATTGGATATGTTATAATTCTTGTTATGGCTAAGAGTAGTTAACATGTAAAACTCTATAATTAAATTATTTTCAAAAATATTAAACTGTATTGTTGCTTACGGGACAAATTAAAAAGTAAAATATATTATGTACAAGGAAAAAGGATAAAAAAAATGCCCTTAAACTGTGCCAAAATATATATAAAAATATCTTCATCCGTCTATTTTACTAAAAATATCCCTCTTATACATTTTTAACTCAGCATTCACACTAAATTTTAGTATCTAATTTTTTAAAAAGTTCACATGATATTTGATGACTGATCCAATTTTATACTCTGATCAATAATTAAATTATAAAAAAATTAAAACCAACCTCAACAAGTATTTGAAGTTTTTCAAATTTTGAAAAAATTATAATAACTATATGTCCAAACATGAATTCTGAATTCTATTCCACTTAATTAGTACTACCAAAGTGGAGATGATTATAATCTTGAAGATAATAATATGAAGGAGCACCCTCAATTTGGAAGTCAAGATTGTAATTCTTGCCTAAATATCTCACTAGTGCACATCCATTCGGCTTAATAGATCTCTATCGCATTCCACTTATGAGAATATCTTGTTATATTTCGGATCAAATTTCACGGGTTATAAATTGCCTATGTGAATTGATTTAATTTCGATTTATTTTTGTTTTCTCTAAAAATAAGAGGATAAGAAAAATTAGTTATAAGGATTGGAGGGAACATTTATTTTTAACAATTGCACTCCCTTTTAAGAAGGGAGTGTTTCTTTCCTCAAAAGTGGTGGAACGTTAAAAAAAATAAAAAAAAATAAGAAAGACGAAGAAAATCAATTTTTTTTCTTCTCTTAATAGAAACACCAAAATTATTTAGCTTTGTGAAATACACCGTCTTTATTTCTTAGTGATTCAAAGAAATGATTTGGAGCAATACTTTCAGTTAGATTTAATTTGCTGCAATAAAATACACAAATCTTATATTATATCTTATTTATTTAAATATCTCATCAATGTTACTTTTATTTTTTCAGGATGATAAAGTCGTGCAATTTTTATAAATTTCTTATTAAAGTTTAACTTTTTTTAGGACAACAAAATCAATAACTATTATATTTTAACTCCGAAAATATAAAACACATATTTAACATAACATATCATATTCACTTTTTGTAAAAAAATAATAATAAACGTGCATCTTATTAATATGACCCCAAGAGCTTTTTTTCTGTCTGCATATATACAAACTTAGGTGTAACAATATAAAGATTTAATATGCACAATTGACTATGAAACATTGGCTTTTT
Source organism: Solanum sitiens (assembly GCA_016801875.1). Classification (NCBI taxonomy): domain Eukaryota; kingdom Viridiplantae; phylum Streptophyta; class Magnoliopsida; order Solanales; family Solanaceae; genus Solanum; species Solanum sitiens. The sequence continues at coordinate 566,563 of JABWTJ010000260.1, forward strand.
GAATAGGACTTGTTAGTCAAAAAGAAGGGTAAAATGAACTTTGACCCCACTTAAGTGATCTAGGTTTTGGGAAGCTACATGTATATATTGTAAAAAAGATATTTATTCTAGAGAAGGTATTTTATAAGTGAGATGTGTTTAAGTGGTTGAAAACATCTACTATTCAAGTAGTAGGGGAGGTTTAAGAAAATAATAATAAGCTTTTAGAAAACAAATAATAAGTTTGGTTGAGTAATGTAACACAAATTGTTATAGAAAAAGCCTTATAAAATAGTATCTCCCCTATAAATACTTTTTTAAAAACTTGAGCACGTGAAAATTGCTATTCTAATATTTGCAAAAGTGCACAACTCGTTACTTTTCAAAAGTATTTTTTTTTTGAAAAAATACTTTTGACCAAAAAAAACATTATTCAGAAAATACAGAGTTTAAAAGTTTGATCAAACAGACTAGAAAAAATCAGTATTGTACCAAGTGTATGGTTTGTCTATAAATTGAAGAGTCCTTTGATGCACTAAAAACCAAATTGAGGAGAAAATGAAGCACTTAGTAATTAGTTGTGCCATGTCAATAGAAAAACAAAAACACTACATTGCCATGCTCCTCACACAAGCTATTTTTGCAGGCATGGCTTTGTTTTCTAAAGCTGCAATATCTCAAGGGATGAACCCTTATGTTTACGTTACTTATCGTCAAGCATTTGCTATCATCGCGTTAGCCCCCCTCGCTGCCTTCTTTGAAAGGTTAATATAATAAATTCGCGATTTTTTAGTAGTGTATGTACAAGCTTAACAACTATATTGTTTATATGCAATTTTCAACTTTTTGTTTTAACTAAAACAGAAAATCTGATGTTCCTTTATCCTACAACATCATATTGAAGATCTTCCTGATGTCATTACTTAGGTAAAGTTCACTACTAATTATTTAATTTATTGTATGTTAATCATTAGCCTCACTTGATTAATTTTGTTACATTTTTTTTTTTCAGCACTCTAAGTTTGGATCTATACTATTTTTCCATACATTACACCACAGCAACATTTGCTGCAGCCTCCACTAACTTAATTCCAGCCATCACTTTCTTTATGGCAGTAATTTTAAGGTACACTTTACAGCTACCTAAGCTGACTGTTTGTTCACTTTTACTTATCACGTTTTATTTTATGAGAGTATGTTAACTTAAATTAATTTTCGAAGCTAACTTATTCACTGTTTTAAATTTAGATATTTGAAAACTATCCTATATGAAAAATCACATGTTATAAAATTGTTCATAGTCTATACAGTTTGACTCTCTAGAAATGAAATATGACACGTAAAAATAAATAGAAAGGGATTATTAAGGAACCTTATGTACTTAATGTTCTGTTTTTTTTTTTTAAAAAAAAATCAATTATACAGAGTGGAGGCTCTTGCAATAAAGAAATCACATGGAATGGCAAAATTGTTGGGTTCTTCAATTGGTGTTACAGGAGCTTTGGTATTTGCCTTAGTTAAAGGTCCACAATTGAATTTCATGAATTGGTTCAAAGGGAACACAAGGGGAACTCATAGCTCAAATTTGAATTATAGTATGAAGGAAGAGTGGTTAAAAGGTTCACTAGTCATGGTTTTAGCAAACATGATATGGTCTCTATGGCTCATTTTACAGGTATATTATTACATCTGAGTCACGAGTCAATTTAAGTGTCTTACTTTTCATAAAGAGTGTCTCTATCTGATATGTTTAAGATCACAAGAAACTCTAATTATTTCTTTTTTTAGGTTCGTATTGTGAAACAATATCCAGCAAAGCTTCGTCTTGCCACTCTATATTGCTTGTTTAGCTGGATACAATCTTCAATTTGTGCCATGGTGATGGAAAGGAATATATCAGCATGGAAGCTAAAATGGGACATTAATCTTTTTTCAGTAGCTTACTGTGTATGTTTTCTCCTATGCTATTTCAAAGACATGGTTTTTGTTTCAATTTAATTTAATTAATCCTTGGAAATATAACATAATCTTCAACACCGCGTTATCACCGCGTTATGTCTTGATACTTTTTGTTGATAAATTGTTACGTGTGAATTTGATTTTTTTTTCATAGGTCAATCATGTGAAAATTTTGGATGTCAGTGAGATTTGATGTCAGTAATTCTACTTGCTCTGATACCATGTTGAAATGTGTGATTATCTCATCTAAAAATTTAATGGTTAGAGAAAAACACTTTTATAATTTAATTATATTTTCAATAGACATCAAAATTAAATGATTCTTATTTTCCATCTCAACACAAAGTACGATATTTTTTGCCACGTGGATCTCATTTTTTTTCCCCTCTCAGTGGGTTGAAATTTAGATGAACATCTATGAAATTCACCTTTTTTGTTGTTTATGGCATAAAATTATTGGTTTTTACTTTTACTATGTAATATAATTATTCAGCAAAAACATTGCAGGGTTTTATTGTTACAGGCTTGACATATTGGATACAACTTTGGACTGTAGAGAAAAAAGGGCCAGTATTTGTATCTATGTTCACTCCACTATCACTCATCATAACTGCCATTGTGTCGGCATTTTTATGGAACGAAACACTTTATGTGGGAAGGTAACACCGCCATTTCAATCATCAAATTAGTTCATATACTTAGTGTTGTGCATCGATAGATTCGATTCTGTTTTATATATTATCGATTTGATTTATCAGTTTTTTAATTTTTAAATATATCAATCCAATAATAAATTAATAAGATATTTTTTATCAATTTTTAATCATTATCGGTTTGATTTTCTGTTTATTCAAGAAGAAAATGTCCGTAAAATATTATATGTCTTCTCACTTCTCTAAATACTTTTGATACAGTGAAACAAGAAAGATAATGAGAAATTGCATCAATAAGAGAAAATATAGTACGAAGGCTATAATTACATGTTACCACTAAAACATAGTATGAAATTTTTTATGTTAATCAAATTACAAATCTTTACAAACTTATAAATGCTACAACCTACAATTACAAACTAAAATTAAAATAAAATAATTCAACAAGACTAAAACTAGAACTAAAATCAAATAGCTACAATTGTAAACCCCTTACTTTAATCTTTAGATTTTGAGTAAACTTTTAAAACTAGTGAAGCGGCATAGTATGAAGTTGGTAGAGTACTAATAATTTGATATAGTTATAGTGTCTAATTATATTTTAAATTATTAATATTTAATAATTAGGAAGGGTAAAATAATAAATTATTACCGTCGTATTGGGTTATCGATTTATCCAATAACCCAATAGTAAAAATCGATACCGAATCAATAACCCAATAATTTTTTTTTTATAAACTCATTAAAACCCAATAACCCAATAACATTTTTTCAGTTTAATTTATCGATTGATTCGATTTTTGCACGCCACGTTTTTGCTATTAGAATGAATATGATCTATACTAGATATACGTAACGATTTTGCTAATATTCAACTTAATGGTTCAATTATTTTATAATTTAACTTGAAATACTCAATTTTTTGTATTTTGTTTTTTGTTTTTGGCAGTGTATGTGGAGGAATATTGCTAGTTGGTGGGCTTTACTTGGTCCTATGGGGAAAGAATAGAGAAGCAGAGAGGGAAATAAATAAATCAATAGTGGAAATCAAAGATGGAATTACAGTAATTTAATAGGACAATATTGTATACTCCCTGTCACATTTAAATAACAAAGTTTGAATTTCGAAAATTAAGTAAGAAATTCTCTATTGTTATTTGTATACCCTTTGAATATTTTAAATTGTTAATTCATATGGTTTATAGTACTTCTATGTATCAGAAACTTGAAAGATTGTATATCCAAATAAAGAAATTTGACTCTAAATTAAAATCTTAATTATATCATATAAATTAAAACAAATAAAGTAATGTGTTTGTATATCCAAAGGCATTTCTAGTTCCAATATTTCACATTGGACATGATCCAGCATTTGGGCCTGATACAAAGCTCCACTCTCAGTATGATTAACTTGAAAGAAAAAAACATAAAGATGATGTCTGACATTATCTCACTTTGGACAGAGTTACCACTTCTCATAGAGTTTTAACTTATACCCGAATAATATCGGAGTCTATAATAATATCAGGTTATAAGTACAATGCTTTTATTTTATTATATAATTTTTATTTTATGACACGTTATTAATATGATGATTTAATTGTTTTTGAAGAATTAACTTAAATTCTTCTATCCGTGAGATTTGGTGTTGACCATGATGGACTTGTGAATAAATTGTTGGATTGTTCACAAAAGTATAGATCGTGTAAGTCATTTCAATTCTATTTTACAATTACTTTTGGTAGTTTGCAATTCTAATTATATGATCTCTTTTACATGTTTATTGTTTTGTTGAAATATTATCCCTTTGTCATGACAAGTAAAACATATAAATTTGTTGAGCACTTCCCTGAATATACTACTACCATTCTTGTCATGGCAGATTTTTTTTTTGTTTCTGGGCGTTAGAGCCATATAATATAAAAAAAATTGTGAAATTTGGATAATTCCGACATTCTGCCTTAAATCTTATTCTCAAGCATTTCGGTTTCTTTATAATTCGGATATTGGGATAGCTTTGAATTCTCATATAGGTTTGAATTTATTTCATCAATCCAAGTCAAACGAGGGACAATTGTTGACACCTAATTTTAACCCTCCACAATATAAATTAATCACCGACCTTCTTAAATTCCTGACGATTTTAAATAATTAATTTTTATAAAGTTCAAAATATTTTTAAAAAAGTTATTTTACATGTATTTTTTTTAATAAAATAATAATTTAATAACACATACATTTTTATATAATTATGTATACAAATAGTATATTTTATGAATATTCAAAATCACCCCAAAAGGATTTTACTTTTACTTAAATATTTTATTATATTAATTTTTGTCTAAATTAACAGTTTATATTTTGAAATAATTTAGTTTAATTATCTTATATTGTTAAGATTAAGAAACTTATTAATTAATTGAGAACAATTCATCTTATTTTAATTTTGGGTCGAAGTAGACCAATTGCACCAATTTAGTTAAAATTGTTATCCATCTGGTTATTTCCTTAATTCAAGTTGATTTCCTTTTCAAAACTCCAAAATTAAAACCCACCTTTTGAATTCACCAGCAATACCTGTAGAAATATCACGAAAGTATGGAGAAACTAATTACATGAGTAGTATTGTATTATAAGTTAAATACTTTATCCTAGTCGACTCCTATAATATTCAGTAGCTTAGTCCTACATAACTTAAGATTTAATAGTCTAGTCTAACTCTAATTCTAACTCGTCAAGCCTGCTTTGATGGACCTGTTCCTGTTTCATCAGTCGTTAAGCTTCCTTCAACAATACCTATTGCGATTTACATTTGAATTCCTAAGAATTCGAATTTCAAATTTTGAATTCCTATCCGATCCCCCTAAGCTCTGCTCCCCTTATAAACATGCCTATTGTCTTCACTATGGAAGGGGGATGGACGATCAAAAACAGAGAATTTTTATCGAGTGTTGATAGTTAAAGTAGAATTTCAGGTTTAAGAATTTTTTAGACGAAAACATCATCCTTTCTTCTGATCAGTTCACCAGAGCTCATCTCGGTTGGTGGTGTGAGTTAGTCGCCTTCAAGATCGCTGCTCCAAAGAAGGTAAACTCCTTTTCAGTTTTCGTCTAAGTTATGTCAATGATCTGTATGTTAATTATGATCTAAATTTATGCTCGATTTTTTTTTTTTTTTGTTCGATTATCCATATTGTTATTAATGTTATCATAATCAACAACTATGTATCTGGTTTCAATTTGCTCTTGCTCATCATATGTGCCTTGTAGCGATCCATTTTGCTTAAATTCATTGGTTCTTTAGTTTTTCTTTTCATGTCTAAGGTTTAATTTCTCTTTCTTGTCTACTTTGTCTTAAATTCTTATCAAGTTCGAGTTTAGTCATTTAGGCTTGAATGGTTTGATGTAGGCAGGATGCATATGAATAATAACTGTTTTGAATAGACTCGATTTTCGTCTAAAATCCCAACCTGCAATCTGGTTGAAGCCTTTCTATTTTGTGGAGTTAGTGAATTAGTTGACTGTTTGTCTTCAAGAATCAATCAACCAAAGACCTTTCTTTCCTCGGACCGATGACTCGCTTGTTCAGTACTGCTAACTATTATAGGAGGATGCCACTGTTTGATGTACTACAAGCATGAAGTGAGTCTTTCTTGATTAAAATATAGTCATTTGAGTTACATCTTTAACAAGGGCTTCAAGTTCACTCACTCTTCTTTAAATAAGTGAGTTTTGTCTAATTTTAGAAGCATGTTTCTAGGGTGTTTAAATCGTATTGACTTTAGAAGTTATTGTTGTGGGGTCCATTCCCATGTACCAAACTTCGAATTGTTTTCTGCCAATTTCAAAGTTTGGCAGAGTTGGTAAAGAAAAAAAGATTGTTTGTTCTTCAATTTCAAAGTTTGGCAAAGTTGGTAAAGAAAAAATTATTTTCTGCCAATTTCAAAGTTTGGTAGAGTAGGTAAGTTATGAAGAAGAAAAAATTGTTTTTCTTCTGTAGCACATTTGGAGGGTAGTGTATTTGTTCTCTATAAAAGGGAGGACAATTCTTCATTCTAAATACACCAAAAGGAAATTACAAAGGAGAGAAAAGAAGAGTGAGGCATCACAGAGGAAAATAATCTGTGAGGAAAAATAGAGAGTGTGAGCGATATTATAGTGAGGTGGAAAAATCAAAAGAGGGTTATTTCTTTTGAGTGTGTAGTGATCTTTGGAGTTTTGCTCGGATCTACAAGTGTAAAATCCTTACTATAGTGATATTCGTTGCTCCTCTCGGGTCGTGGTTTTTTCCCTTATTTAGGAGGGTTTCCACGTAAAATCTTGATGTCGTTATTTCTCTTTTATTCTCGTTGATTAACCGTATTGTTGTGTTTCGCATTTATTGCCTTTATTACCGCAAATATTATTTCTGTTACGGATTTATTCCCAACAATTGGTATCAGAGCACAGGTTCTGCTCATTTACAAAAATATTTTTGCAGCTATTGTACTATACTCAGTGGAAAAAAAAATGTCTGGAGTAAAGTACGAGGTAGAAAAATTCAACAGTGATAGCGGTTTCTCAATGTAGCAGAGAAGGATGAGAGACTTGCTCATCCAACAGGGTTTGCACAAGGCACTAGGCGGCAAATCCAAAAGCCCGAATCCATGAAACTTGAGGATTGGGAAGAAATGGACGAAAAGGCTGCCAGTGCAATCAGATTGCACTTAACAGATGATGTAGTTAATAACATCATCGATGAAGAGAGTGCATGTGGCATTTGGACAAAGTTAGAAAATCTATACATGTCCAAAACGCTGACAAATAAATTGTACCTAAAGAAGCAGTTATATGCGCTACATATGGGTGAAGGTACAAATTTTTTGTCTCATTTAAATGTACTTAATGGACTAATCACGCAGCTAGCAAACCTCGGAGTAAAGATCGAGGATGAAGATAAAGCCATAGTGCTCCTAAACTCGTTGCCATCTTCCTACGATATTTTAGCAACAACCATTTTACATGGTAAGGACTCTATTGAGTTGAAGGATGTCACATCAGCCCTTTTGCTTAATGAAAAGATGAGAAAAAGGCCTGAAAATCATGGACAGACTCTCATCACGGAAAGTAGAGGCAGAAGTTACCAAAGGAGCTCAAGTAACTATGGTAGATCCGGAGTTCGTGGAAAGTCCAAAGTCCGATCAAAATCAAAGGCCAGAAATTGCTACAATTGCGATCAACCAGGACACTTCAAAAGAGATTGTCCAAATCTAAAAAGGGGCAAAGGGGAAAGCAGCGGCCAGAAGAGTGATGACAACACAGCTGCCATGGTGCAAAATAATGACAATGTTGTTGTTTTATCAAAAAATATACATACGTAAAGTAAAAAAGGAAAAGAAATGACTAAGTTTTGAAAAATCAATTAATCTTATGATTTAAGAAAAATCGACTTTTCAAATTGACAGAGTCGCCACTTAATTTTGAGAAAATTAAGAAAACTTACAATTTATTTATTTTTTTTCAAAAAGATTTAAAACAGATAAAAATCAATTGAAAAGGGTTCGAAGTTCAATGTACATTCTGAGAAGGTGTTAGGCTCTCGGAATGCCCGCTAACTCGCGGTTGACCGGCGATTTGACTAAAATGACCTTTTAATTTTTTTTTTTTTTTAGATATTGACTAAATAAGTAGTTTTAAATTATTTATTTATTTATTAAATAATATTACTATTCTATTTTTAATGATTATTTTAAAGGGGAGATGAACTAAAGGGAGAAATTTCTAAAGGGAAATAAGTTAAAGTATTGACAAGGCTAATAAATAAACATACATACAAATATATATATATAAACTAAGAAACATATATATGTAGCTAAAAATTTAGTATCTATAACGATAGAAAATGGCTATCATTAGGGATTAATTAAATTAGAACCAAAATCAAATAATATGTCAGTGACTACAATAATAAATAAAGAGTAAGTATAGAAGTGTCAAGTTTGGGCCTTTGGCCCAAATTACCAAGTCTTGAACCTGTCCTAAATCTAAAATTTTTGTTCAAAATGGATTTGGGCCCAAATTTCACCAAGGTGATTGCTGGAAACTGTTACGGCTTTTGGGCCTATCTGCTTTGGAAAATCAGCGTATACATTTGATGTATACTAATGTATACGACCTGTATACAATTTATTTTCGTGTATATTGTGATATATACGGAATGTATGCTGCCCCAGATCAAATTTCCAGCACCTGTATAAATTTTTCGACCTGTATATCGTACACTTTAATTGTATATCAGTGTATATAACAACATATCAGTCCCTTTTTGAGCCTTTTGGAAACCTGTGAATTAATTCCCAGCACCATATTTGCTGCTTTCAACCTGCATATCGTGTTTTTCAGGGGCTGGACGACTCAGAGATGCGAGGGAGATAAGTCCGTGAGGACTCGAGGAGAGTTTCACATGCAATAAAATAGAAATGAATTAGCCATGAAGTGATGAAATAAGGCACATCTTAACACAACATAATTTATGAGTAAACAAAAATATTTAAAGAGATCCGAGTTAAGCCGGAATATATAACTAAAAATAAATAAATAAATAAATAAATAAATAAAGATCTACATCTTGAGAAAGAAATGATGCAAGAAGAAGTGATATTTACCTTTTTGAGTGCAGCGATTCCGGGATAATACGAGCAGAGGTATGCGAAGAACTGATCCACACAATACGCAAACATAGGCCGTAACGAAGGATCCCGAAATAGAACTCTAGTATCTAACGAACATTGAGAAATTGCTTGATTAAATTGCTATGAGTATAAGTAGGTATATATATATATATATCCAAAATTTCCACCTCTAAAAATCTGTTCTTAAGAAAATCTCTACTTAACAATATTTTCTCAATATTTTTTAATGTTTTCTTATCTAAATCCGACCTCTCTTCTTTCTTTTTTTTCCCTCCCCCTTTTTAGTGAAAGATAGGATGTATATATATATATATATAGGAGAAGATTAAAGTCCCTTTTGGAGAGAAAAAAAAACGGATAGGAACATGGGGGCAAAAATGAGAATCCCTCCATTCCCCAAATTCAAACTAAATCCCCCAAAATTCAAACTAAATCCCCCAAAATTCAAACTAAATCCCCAAAATTCAAACTAAATCCCCCAAAATTCAAACTAAATCCTCCAAAATTCAAACTAAATCCCCAAAATTCAAACTAAATCCCCCAAAATTCAAACTAAATCCCCAAAATTCAAACTAAATCCCCCAAAATTCAAACTAAATCCCCAAAATCCGGATGGGGAAATGTATTGGGCTGCAGTAATTTGGAGGAATGGGCTGGAATTGCATTGGGCTTGGCTGAAAGTTTTTTAAAAAAAATTCTTGGCTGAAGAAATTGAATTGGGCCGATTTAAAAAATTGAATGGGTTGGAGGGGGTAATTTAAGTTTGGTCGGCTGGAGATATGAAATGGGCTACTTACAATTGAATTGGATTTTGGCCCAATTTTTCTCAAAGTTGAGTTAAGTTGAAAGTCTAAAATGAATCAAATTTAAGAAATAGCCAAATTGTGGTACATTAATAATTTGGCTAAACCTTAAATAAGACAAATTAATATTAATTAATTAACGAGCTTCTTAATCTTAACAAAAAATAAAATAATTATTTAATCGTAAACTTAGTGATTCAAAAATATAACCATGATTTAAACTAATTTAAAAGACTACTCACTAAATTTAAAATATTTTTAAGATGGTTTTTTTTAATAATCATAAAATATACTAATTATATACATAATTATGTAAATATATATATTATCTAAAAACTTTAAGAAACGGCAAAAATTATTCCTAATAATGCAAACTTTATATTTTTTCCTAAATTTATAAAACTAATTATTTTAAATTGTTTGAGAGTTTAAGAAGCTCATGAATTAATTCCTACCGGGGAGGGTCAAAATTGGGTGTCAAAAACTGTCCCTCATTTTACTTGGATTGATGCAAGAAATTCGAGGAAAATGAAATTGACCAAGCCAATTTTGATCGACCACATATCCATCTTTTAGGCAAGGAATTTTGTACGGACTTTAGGAATCATGACCGAGCCCTGAAAATGGGTTTCCTACATATCTAAGGCTATATGAGAATTCAGGCCACATGTAGTTCGATATGCTAGATTTAACGCACGACTTTGAAAGAATCAAAAGTCATCTCGATACCGAGTTATGAAGGTATCAAAATGCTCGAGAATATAATTCGAAAGCGAATGTTGGAATACAGCCGAGTTTTCAACATTGAGCTCGCCTACATATCCTTACACCATAGGAATCAGGCTGTTTGTAGTTCGACTCAATCGATTGAAAAGGGAATCTATTATGTTAGATAACATTTGGTTCTGGACAAGTGACAAAATTAAACGAGTATGAAAAGGAGGCTTGTAACCTCTTAGTCATGAATGTGGTGCACTTCACACCCATAATTAAGAGATTACACGGACATAATTTCCAAAGCTCTGGGCGCATTGTCACTCAGATAAGAAACTTGCTTCCGGTAGACCAAAATTTCTTGATGCGAGACCGAAACTGATAAAACCTAAAGAAAAACCCACATGCCTTCTGATAGGGGTGTGGTTTGATTGTGGTGGAAGTCGCTCCTCTGCTCGTGTCTTAAGAGTTTGACACTCCTCTTTGGACTATATCCCAGTTCGCTGCTAAGAAAAAGTTCCACGTTGTGCTGCATCCTTTTTGATGTCGTCCGCACCTGTGGTTTGTTTTTGGAGAATTCATCCTTTCGGATGCTCTCGATAAAGACTGAGATAAAACTCGTCAGCATAAAAACTCAATTAAAAAGGGAGACAGTGTCTTTTACCATGTCGACACTTAATTGTTCTCCTCGACATTTGACGTCAACTCAATCGATTTGACGTAAAGCAAATATAGCTTATGTCTTATGTATGTAGTGCAATCTTCAATGTATTCTTCATTTGATGTTGAAATAAATAAAAACAGATGTAGTGCTGAAATTTATCTTGATGTCGTCTTTGATGTTCTTCTTGATGTTTACTTTTATCAAAAATAAAATGATGCAGTTGATGCTGATGGGTGAAGATTTCTTCAGATGCCCGATTCCCTTTCTGGCAGTGCATGATTCCTTGCGGAGCATGGGTATATTTTCGCGATGTATGAATATTAACTCGCGATGCATGATTTTCCACAATGTATGAATATTAACTCGCGATGCATGATCTTCCGCAATGCATGAATATTGACTGCGATGCATGATCTTCGCAATTAATGATCTATGACAATGCATGAATATTAACTCGCGATGCATGATCTTCCGCAATGCATGAATATTGACTCGCGATTGTATGATCTTCATGACGCAATGCATGAATATTGACTCGCGATGCATGATCTTCTTCGGGGCATGAATATCTTCTCCCAATGCATAAATTCCGCAAGGTATGAAATCTTCTTGCGATGCATAAATTTCGGCGAGGTATGAAATCTTCTCGCGATGTATAATTTTCTGCGAGGCATGAATATCTTCTCGCAATTAACTTGTGATGCATAAATATTAACTCGCGATGCATGATCTTTCGCAATGCATGAATATTGACTCTCGATGCATGATTTTCCGCGATGCATGGATATTTGCTCTTGATGTATAATCTTTCGCTATGCATGCATATTGACTCTCGATGCATGATTTTCCGCTATCCATGAATATTGACTCTCGATGCATGATTTTTCGCTATGCATGAATATTGACTCTCAATGCATGATCTTCTGCGGGGCATGAATATCTTCCCGCAATGCATAAATTCTGCAAGGTATGAAATCTTCTTGCGATGCATGAATTTCTGCGAGGTATGAAATCTTCTCGCGATGTATGACTTTCTTACGGGGTATAAATATCTTCCCGCGATGCATAAATACCGCAAGGTATGAAATCTTCTTGCGATGTATAAATTTCAGCGAGGTACGAATATCTTCTCGCGGTGTCATCATTGGTACCAAACGAAGATGGTGCTTCCATTGAGCAACATAGCGAGCTTCTGGGTGCTTTCTAGACAATTATATAGTCTCAATTAAAAATAACGATAAAATAATTCTTTCAGATAGTGTATCGTCCTGATCAAATTAAATAACCCCTTCGGGTAGTGTAGTGTCTTGATCGACAATAAAATAAATGAGCCCTCCGGGTAGTGTTTTGTCTTGATGGGCAACAAAATAAATGACCCCTCCGGATAGTGTATTGTCTTGATCGACAAAAATAAATGACCCCTCCGGGTAGCGTATTGTCTTGATCGACAATAAAATAAATGACCCCTCCGGGTAATGTATAATATCATATCTGACATTATGATGCAACTGACGTTCTTTACGGAAATCATAAACTCTTCCTTGAGATTTTGTTTGATTCACCTTCGAATCCAGCTGGACATTCCTTGCAAACATCACGTTGTTGGGAATTGACTGAAATAAACAAATCATATTCCCAAGTTTCCGCCATAAGCGATATAACATGATTTCTTTATTTAGAAAAACTGTTGATTTTGGGAGAGTTTTCTCTTTCTTTGACTTTCCCATATTCATCTATCGGAAGAAATCTGCTGGTATCAAAGCAAAGCTATAAACCTGCATCCACAGAAAAATCGTTAGTTTTAAAAGGACTGATCTGTGTCGATTCTTCAGTTGTCTGCTCCTTGTCCTGCTATCTTGTAGATCTTCCTGATCTCCCAACTCTTGATAGATAAGACAAAATATTTTATGCCAAAACAAATGAAACATAAAAGGAAAAACTTTAAGAAAATAAATTTTCGAAAAGTAATTTTGAAAAAGGTCACTGCCAAGTGTCATGTCACGTCCGACTTAGTGAACTTATTCGAGTCTGTTGATTGGAAGTATATCTGATTATTCGCTGGGGAGTATTCAAAGTCACTCTATAAATCCATGTTTGAAATTTTGAGGCCATCCTCAAAATTTCTGTCCCTGTTAATTGTCTTGGCTTATCTTCGACTGTTGCTGAGTAAATTGCGAAATTTTTGAGACCCTCTCAAAAATTCTGTCCCAGTTGCAAGTCTCGAAATATCTTAGTCTTGACTTATTGAGGAAATATCTTATTCCCTCTCAAAAATTCTATCCCAGTTTCTAGTATAAGAGGAATAGAAATCTTATGGGAGATATGACCGAACCCTTGTGGCGCCTACGTATTCCGTTGAGGCAGGAATCAGGTCAAACGTAGTTCCCCCTCAAAGGTTAATAAAGAAATTTACAAAGAAATCGATCGAGGCCGACATAGGCCGCCTACGTATCTCATTTTTGAGAATTCAGGTCAGACGTAGTTCATTATAAGAGGGATAAGAATTCAAGCGAAACAAATACAAGCAAACAGAATGATTACAATTAAATAACAGAAATGCAAAACGAAGCTTCACACGTAGTATCTTTTGACAGCATCTGAGTTGATGGGTTTGGGCCATACACTGCCATCCATCTCTGACAGTACCAAAGCACCTCCAGATAATACTTTGCGAACCATGTAAGGTCCTTGCCAGTTCGGTGCGAACTTTTCTTTGTACTCGTCTTGATGAGGAAAAATACGCTTAAGAACCAAATGACCAACCTCAAAATTTCTGGTTCTTACTCTCTTGTGAAAGGCACGGGTCATTCTCTGTCTATACAGCTGGCCATGGCAGACTGCAACCATTCTTTTCTCATCAATCAAAGTTAGTTGGTCAATCCGTTTGCTAACCCATTCAGCGTTGCTTAACTCAGCTTCTTGGATGATTTTCAATGACGGTATCTCAACTTCAGCAGGTATGACCGCCTCTATTCCATATACTAGCAAGTACGGAGTAGCACCAGTCGATGTTCTGACCGTCGTTCGATAACCCAGTAAAGCATATGGCAACATTTCATGCCAACCTCGATGTTTGTCAATCTTTTTCCTCAAAATCTTTTTGATATTCTTATTGGCGGCCTCTACAGCTCCATTCATTTGTGGGCTATAAGCAGTTGAATTACGATGAGTGAACTTAAATTGCTCACATATCTCTTTCATCAAGTGACTGTTGAGATTTGCGCCGTTATCAGTAATGATAGATTCTGGCACTCCAAATCTACATATCAGATTGTTGTGAACAAAATCAGCCATCACTTTCTTGGTTACCGACTTGTAAGAAGATGCTTCCACCCACTTGGTGAAATAATCAATGGCAACCAAGATGAATCTGTGTCTATTAGAAGCGGCTGGCTCTATAGGACCGATGACATCCATTCCCCAAGCTACAAATGGCCAAGGTGAGCTTATAGCATTAAGCTCGTGAGGTGGTACTCTGATCAAATCGCCGTGCACTTGACATTTGTGGCATTTTTGCACGAATTTGCAACAGTCATTCTCCATAGTCATCCAGAAATACCCGGCTCGTAGAATCTTTCTTGCCAAAGTGAGCCCATTCATATGTGTACCACACTCTCCAGCATGTATTTGTTCAACGAGCCTTGCGGCTTCGGCGGCATCGACACATCTTAGAAGACCCAAATCTGGAGTCCTCCTATAAATGACTTCCCCACTTAGAAAGAAATTGAGTGCCATACGGCGTATCGACTTCTTCTGATTAGATGTAGCATTTTCGGGATAAGTCCCAGACTCCAAGTACCTCTTTATGTCAAAATACCAAGGCAAACCATCTGGTTCTGTTTCAATATGGGAACAATAAACTGGATGTTCTTTCAACTCTATATTCAGGGAGTCAATGTAATCTGTATCCGGATGTTTAATCATTGAAGCGATGGTGGCCAGAGCATCAGCTAATTCATTCTGTATTCTGGGAGTATGTCTGAACTCGATCTTACGAAATCTTTTGCACAACTTCTGCACATGTTGTACGTAAGGTACAATCTTTGGGTTTTTCACAGCCCATTCTCCTTGAACTTGATGAATCAAGAGATCTGAGTCTCCGATGACCAATAACTCGTAAACATTCATGTCGATGGCCATTTTCAAACCAAGAATACAAGCTTCGTATTCGGCCATGTTGTTTGTGCAATTAAACCGGAGCTTAGCTGCCATGGGATAGTGTTGACCAGATTCTGACACTAAGACTGCTCCGATACCTTTACCTTGATAATTTGCCGCTCCGTCAAAGAATAATCTCCAACCTGGGTATGCCTCAGAAATATCTTCGCCCACAAATGACACTTCTTCATCGTGAAAATAAGTCTTGAGTGGTTCATACTCCTCATCAACGGGATTTTCTGCAAGATGATCAGCCAAAGCCTGTACCTTTATTGCCTTCTGAGTCACATACACGATATCAAACTCACTCAACAGCATTTGCCATTTGGCCAACTTTTCGGTCGGCATCGCTTTCTGGAAAATATACTTCAATGGATCCATTCTGGAAATGAGATATGTAGTATATGAAGACAAATAGTGTCTTAATTTCTGGGCAAGCCACATCAAAGCACAGCACGTTCTCTCCAACAAAGTATAGCGAGACTCGTACGGAGTAAACTTCTTGCTTATATAGTAGATAGCCCTTTCCTTCTTTCCTGTCTCGTTGTGTTGACCAAGTACGCATCCGAATGCGCTATCTGAAACAGATAAGTATAGCAACAAAGGACTCCCTTCTCGCGGAGGAACCAATACCGATGGGTTGGACAAGTAATTCTTGATAGCATCGAAAGCAGCTTGACACTCCTCAGTCCACTTAGTCAGGGCGTCTTTCTTCAGCAGCTTGAAAATAGGCTCACACACCACTGTTGATTGTGCTATAAACCGACTGATATAGTTTAATCTCCCTAAGAAACTCATCACCTCTTTTCTCGTTTTCGGCGGAGGTAACTCTTGAATTGCTTTAATCTTAGAAGGGTCAAGCTCGATACCTCTTTTGCTGACTATAAATCCCAACAACTTTCCGGCTGGAACTCCAAAAGCGCATTTGGCGGGATTTAACTTCAAATTGTACCGACGCAAATGATCAAAGAACTTCCTTAGGTGCGTTAAGTGATCCGAACTCTCACGGGATTTGATTATGACGTCGTCCACGTACACTTTAATCTCCTTATGAATCATGTCATGGAAAATAGTCGTCATGGCTCTCATGTAGGTGGCACCGGCATTTTTGAGGCCGAACGGCATCACCCTGTAGTGATATACACCCCAAGGTGTAATGAAAGCTGTTTTTTCCGCGTCTTCTTTATCCATCAAAATTTGGTGATAACCTGCGTAACAGTCCACAAATGACTGTATCTCATGTTTGGCACAGTTGTCAATCAAAATATGAATATTTGGCAACGGAAAATTATCCTTCGGATTAGCTTTGTTGAGATCTCTATAGTCAACACAAATTCTGATTTTCCCGTCCTTCTTGGCGACCGGAACGACGTTGGCCAACCAGGTTGGATATTGTGTTACTTCCACCAATCGGGACTCTATTTGTTTGGTGATTTCTTCCTTAATCTTCAAACTCAATTCAGGCTTGAATTTTCGAGTTTTTTGCTTCACCGGCTCGAACCCTGGGTTGATCGGTAGCTTATGAGATACGATATCAGTACTCAACCCTTGCATATCACCGACTTCCCAAACAAATACATCACTATATTCGGCAAGCAAATAAACCAGGCTCTCCTTCTGATCCTCATTTAGGTGGGTACTGATCTTAACCTCTTTAACACATTCCGAATCTCCCAAATTCGCTGTTTCCGTTTCCTCTAGATTTGGTTTATGCTGATTCTTGAACTGTCGAAATTCCTCGGCGACGTAATCTGGTTCCCCACATTCTTCTTCACAATCATCAACCTTGTCGTCATTTGTCTCATTTTGTTCATTTAGCTCATGATATGACATGACATTGGCAGGTCTGTAACTTATGTTACTGAAATCATAAACAGATAAAATTAGGAAAGTAAAGTATAACAAACAACTAAATAAATAAAGTTAAAAATAAAGAGGCTTTCATTTAAAACAATGCAAAACTTTGGCCATGGCATGGGGCCATGTTGCCTTTTTGAACATCACAACGGAAATTCGAAAATTAAACAGTTAAGAAAAATGCAGAAATGGTGGGTCTCGGGCCTCCTCCGGACAACCACCGATCTTAGTGTGCATAAATTAACTCCTTTCTACCGAAGAGTTTGGGACATCAGGATCGGCGTGGAAGTCCAGTTCTGCAGTACCTCCCCTGGTTCAGCATCACGAATACCAGCTAGCTCAACCTCCTCCTCGACAACAGCATCGATCTCCTCAAAAGGGTCACAGATTCCTTCCCTAAAGTCTTCAGGCTCGGCAGACTCTCGGATCGGAAAGGATTGACACAGATGCGGGATCGGCTTATCCAACTCTTGATCTTTTTTCTTCTTCATCTTCACGTCGTCATCTGTGGGGGTGTACCCCAAACCATATCTAGATCCCTTAACGAGGACCAGAACAGGCTCAATAATTCCTTGGAAATCTCTTTCCAATCCGAAACCTAGCTCGAAACCATTCTGCAGCATCACAGTGGCTATCATTTTGTATACGGCTGGCATGGGGGCCTGTGAGGCCAAGTCTTCACCAGTGGCATTCACCAGCTCCACCGTGTAAAAGTCTGTACCTCGCGGTATTTCATCAATGATCAGCACCTGCCTGCTCGAGTGACTTCCCTCGCCGTGAATAACCAACTCTTCATTCTTCCACACAAGCTTCATCATTTGATGGAGAGTAGAGGGAACGGCTCCCGCCATATGGATGAACGGCCTTCCCAAAAGAAGGTTGTAACTGGTATCTATATCCAATACTTGGAATTGCGCGGTGAACTCTGCGGGGCCTATTTAAAGGGTCAAATTCACTGCTCCCAACGTGTCTCTTTGAACCCCGTCAAAAGCTTTCACGTTGACCTGGTTTTGCTCCACTTTCCCAAGGTCAAACCTTAGTTGCCTCAACGTCAACAATGGGCAGATATTCAAACCAGATCCGTCATCTACTAAAACACGGTTGACAACCTTTTCACGGCATATCACAGTAATGTGCAGCGCTTTATTGTGTGATCTTCTTTTAGCTGGCAGCTCATCGTCACAAAAGCTGATCCGGTGCCCTCGAATAACCTGATGAATCATGGCAGCCACGTTATCACTACTTGTACCTGAGGGTACATATGTATCATCGAGAGCTTTCATTAAGGCCTGCCTGTGGGACTGAGAGCTCATCAGTAGGGCCCATACGGAGATGTGAGCCGGAGTCTTCTCTAAATGTTTGACGATGGAATAGTCCTTTGGTTGCATCCTTCTCCAGAACTCTTCTGCTTCTCCTTCGCTTATCGGCCTCTTAGCATGGTCCTTCTTCTGTCCTCCGAGAGCAAGCTCATCAGGAGTGTAGCACCTTCCGGACCTGGTCATGCCTTGGGCCACAGCAGTTTCAATGATAAATTTGGGCTTGATGAGAGTTTTCGAAGGCACCAAGGCAACATCCTTTGTAGGTGTCAGAATAACAAACTCTCTCCTTTCCTTGACGCTTAAAGAAGCGACAGCCCTTTCCAAGTCCTCATGCACAATGGGAGTAATCATCTTTGTTCCACACTCGTCTTCATCCGTTTCAATCATATTAACATTGCCACCTCCATGATTCGGCAACGGGTTTATATTGACATTTGGCGGCGCCGGTTGGAAAGAAACTACCTCTTGATCGATCAAATCCTGGATTTTGTGTTTAAGGTTGATACAATCTTCCGTGTCATATCCAACACTGTTGGAATGATAAGCACATCTTTGATCTGGCTTGTAGAACTTTGAATTGACATCCACGGGCTTGGGCCCCACAGGGTGGATGTATCCAGCCTCGGCTAGTCTCTCAAATAGTTTGGTCCGGCTTTCAGCAAGTGCAGTAAAGTTCCTTGAAGGCCTTTTTTCAAATCTGGGTCGGGAAGGGTCGTAACCGTTTTGCTGAGGGGGAGGCACCTGCTGATAATTTCGGGTATTCGGACGAGGAGCTTGGCTTCTAGGATAAGGGTTTGTTTGATAATTTGGCGATGGAGCTTGGTAATTCGGGAGGGTTTTTTGATATAATGGAGCTTGGACTTGATAAATGGGTGAAGGTCCTCGGTAGCTCGACTGTATATTGGCACAGTTGGGAGCAATATTCTGATGAGGGGATGGAATCTGGTAAGGTTGAGGGTAATTTGGGTATATGGGAGAAAATTTTTGGAGATTTGGGGGTGGACTCTGGTACGACGAAATTTGAGCATTTGGATAGGTGGGGGTAGTATTATTGGATTGCGGGTAGTAAGCTTGGTGAGACTTTGGAGAAGGCCTGGAACGATCTTGGGAATGTGACGAGTTTCTAGGGGTTTTTCTTCCCCCATACGAGACAGTGGCAACTTCCTCTCTTTTCTTCCTCATCAATCCTAAAGATCCAGATGATGCGGATACCTGGGCTATCTTCCCCGACTTCAGACCGTCTTCGATAGTCTCGCCAACTTTGACTATTTCGGCGAATTTAGCTCCGACTAGCAACATGATTCTGTCGTAGTATTCTGGCTCCTGCACCCGCACAAACACTTCCACAATCTCTTTCTCGGTCATGGGCGGCCTTACTCTCGCCACTTCCTTCCTCCATCTATAGGCAAACTCCCTATAGCTTTTAGTTGGTTTCTGCTTCATCTTCTCTAGAGAATACCGATCGGGAACTATCTCGACATTGTATGCAAATCTGTCAATGAAGTCTTTGGCCAGCGCATTCCAACTGGGCCACTGCTTGGTTTCGTGTGAAGTAAACCACTCGCGGCCTCCCCACATAGACTTCGGCTGAAAAGCCGCATCAACAAGGCCTCATCCCTGCCAACTCCCACGAGTTGGTCACAATATGCTCTCAGATGAGCCATGGGGTTGCCTACTCCTCCGAAGGTGTCAAACTTCGGAATTTTAAATCCTTCGGGAAGGTTCAAGTCTGGGTGGATGCACAACTCTTCGTAACTGAGTCCAGCGACGTCTGGGATGGACTGTAGCTCTTTCATAGCCCTTTTGATGTCCTCTTTTATATCGATCTTCGCATCTTTCTTTGCCTTCCATTCTCTTTCCTGCTCTTCATAGTGATCCAACTCAGAACCGTGCACCTCGTGCTCGGCAGGAATGGGAACTTGGAAGGTGGCTCTTTTTGGGAGGGGTGGATCTATAGAGGGACTTGGAACATTTTGGGCGGTCTGGTAATTCTGTGGGTAGGCCTGAGGATTGGTGTTCTGATTTAAATGGGGATGAGGTGTTTGTGGATTGAAGGCAGTTTCATTTTGGTTTTGATTCTGGGGCGGTGGGGCGGTTTGAGTATTTTGAGGATGGGGTGGCATTTGAGGGTGGTTATTTGGAAGAGGCGATGGAGTTTGGTAAGATACAAAAGCGTATTGGGGGGTTTGGGTTGTTAGATCTATCGCAGATGGATTATGCACAGGTGTAGAAGGCTGGTTCTGAGTTGGATCCGTGTCTGATGAAGGAAAGTAGATCGGAGGTCTTCCATCAGCAATATTAGGACCAAATCCAGGTGGAGGCGTATCCTGTCTCCGTTGCATTTTAACTCTCATTTCGGCAACCTGTTGCATCAGCTGCATGATCAGTTCGTTCTGTTCCGCTACGGTGGGCTGAGCCACCTCAACGTCAGTAAGACTCACTTCATCGTTGTTGTCTCCCATAACTATCTTTCCTTTGTCTGAATTTTGTCTAGGGAAGGAATCAGTAGGACCTTTCGATCTGGTGAAGTAAGGATGATCTGCCAGCTTTGATCGACACAGATCAATTAAAAGGTACCTGAGAAGTGAAATAACTCAAAGGCAGATTTGTTAGTGCAGATTCAGAGTACAAGATGCATAATATCACACAGAGAGCAGATAAACAGACAAGTATACAGACAAATATCGCGTCTTAACATGCTTGTGACCCTTTTATGCCAAGGGTAGGCCTACCGATTTGAAGGATGTATATGCTTTTTAAACCCGATTTGTTATCCCTAAAATACTTCATTAATAACATCCAAAGTGTCTGATAAACATAAAACAGAGGAATAGTCCTGAAAATAAATTACAAAACAAAGTACAAATAAAACAGTCCCACGCAGGGGATGGCAAAATTCAGGCCTCCTCTGATCCTTTGCCAAGTCTAGCCCTTTTGGCGATGTTGACCTCTTCCCACATGGCATATATGTTCGCCCAGAGATGATCTCTCACCAATCGAGCTCCTTCTTGATGTCTGAATCCCTCTATCAACTAAATCTGTTGTTCCATGCTATCATCTAACTCTGTCATGCACTGTCTGGCTCTTTGTAGTTCTTGTTTCAATTGAGCTATGACTTTGGCGTCATCTGAGTGACGACGCTGATGCTCTAATTCACTCCTATCGAACTTCTCTTGAAGGCGGTGAAGTCGGACTTGATGTTTGGCTCCAACATCGGCAATAATGTGAGGAACGTTTAGACCAGGCTCAATAGTTCCAGCGAGACTCTTTTTTAACCATTCTTTATACTCCCCCGAACATTCTGGACGAAACCTATCTCGTACAGGCTCACCCAACACTCTTCGAGATCTCCACATCCTATGCATGTCTTCAGCAAATGCAACTCGCCCATTCTCGTGGTCAGTTACTAATTTCCTCATATCTGCGATCTGGGGCAACTCTTGTTTCCCTCCTAGTTGTCTCAAAACTCGACCGGGAGCATATGGTCTAGTTCCTCTTAACCCAGCAAATACCAAATAAGGGACCTTTCAGTTCAAACCACCATATTCTTAGTTACCACCAAACTATCTATTGACCATTGTACGTCTTCTTCTCTTAGCCCTCGAAGCCTCGGATACCAAAAACTCTCTCCTCCAGTCTTATTGCAACGATTGTGATACAACCACCAATCATGACCATGTAGCTCGTCGGACCGTCTTAGGGGATCTGGTTCTTTTGGGTTATGAGTCTTGATTAAATGTCGCATAATCCACCACTGTAGTATCAGATTACACCCTTGAAAGAAGCGTTCTCCGTTCTGACACTTGTCTAAAGCCCTGTAGATGTCGGCCAGAATCATAGGCGCTAAAGTGTAGTACTTTGTTGATGTTTTGTAATCCACTCCATTGAAAATGGCATGAGTGACCATAAATACACTAGTATGAATAGTGTATTTTGTCCCTTGAGGGAAAATCATCATTCCGAGCAAACATATCGCAAATGCGAGGGGACGCGTTTCTTTCCATTTTTCTTTTGAGACGAACTCGTCTTTATGTTTCTCATAAGCCCTTGCACGCCCAAATCGATAATATAATTTTCTGAATGGTATATTTGGGCCAGGGAGCTTGTCCATCCACTCGGCTTTAACCAATGACAATTTCTCTTTAATTTTGGCAAAATCCCATATTATGGGATTTAGGAGATCTGTATCTGGGTGTCGCTTCCTTTTGTTGCACATGGCGACACTTTCATAGCTGATAAGGATTTCTTCTATAGTCGGCGTCAACTCTACTTCCCCGAACCGAAAAACCATGTTCTCGCTATCCCAGAATTTCACCATCGTTCCAATTAAGCCAGGCCACGCATTCATCTCTAACAGCGACGGGAGATAACCTATGTGTTTCTGAACAATCATTTTATCATCGTTGTTCAGGAACCTCCACCATACTTTGAGGAAAGGGTCGGGAATAGTAACCATTCTTGTTTTCAAAGGTTTGTGTGTCGAATTCATCCTACCAGAAAATAGCGAACAGAGATTAGTCAACCCCCCACCCCGTAGACAATAAATTATTTTTAAAATGCATATACATCCTTCAATTAACACATAAGCATGATTGTCTGTTTTTGGCAATTTGGGCCAAATAGACACAAGGTGGGCTTCTAATGGGCCCAACACGCCTTGGGCGTTAGGTCATCTTAGTTCAAATGCTCTTAAATTTGGAATTTTAGCTCGGCTCTACGCTAGTTTACTAAGAGTGGCTTTTCAAAAGACCGGGAACCCAAACGGATAATTTGGGCTGGAACTCGCGACAACCATTGGACGCATGACGAACCAATAAATTGTCGCTAATTCCGAAAAAGGGTGAGTATAAAAAAGTTCGGCTGTGGTTCCGCAAACCGTCCTTTAATATACTATACAATATATATCAAAAATATGTCATGATATGCAATGCCAGTTTATAATTTAAACAAATTAATCACATGTAAGCAATTTAATAACACAATTAGTTCAAATAGTCGAATCATTTTGGTTAGAACTTAATTAATTTTCCAGCAGAGTCGCCATTTCTGTTTTATCAAAAAATATACATACGTAAAGTAAAAAAAGAAAAGAAATGACTAAGTTTTGAAAAATCAATTAATCTTATGATTTAAGAAAAATCGACTTTTCAAATTGACAGAGTCGCCACTTAATTTTGAGAAAATTAAGAAAACTTACAATTATTTTATTTTTTTTCAAAAAGATTTAAAACAGATAAAAATCAATTGAAAAGGGTTCGAAGTTCAATGTACATTCCGAGAAGGTGTTAGGCTCTCGGAATGCCCGCTAACTCGCGGTTGACCGACGATTTGACTAAAATGACCTTTTAAATTTTTTTTTTTTTTTAGATATTGACTAAATAAGTAATTTTAAATTATTTATTTATTTATTAAATAATATTACTATTCTATTTTTAATGATTATTTTAAAGGGGAGATGAACTAAAGGGAGAAATTTTTAAAGGGAAATAAGTTAAAGTATTGACAAGGTTAATAAATCAACATACATACAAATATATATATATATATAAACTAAGAAACATATATATGTAGCTAAAAATTTAATATCTGTAATGATAGAAAATGGCTATCATTAGGGATTAATTAAATTAGAACCAAAATCAAATAATATGTCAGTGACTACAATAATAAATAAAGAGTAAGTATAGAAGTGTCAAGTTTGGGCCTTTGGCCCAAATTACCAAGTCTTGAACCTGTCCTAAATCTAAAATTTTTGTCCAAAATGGATTTGGGCCCAAATTTCACCAACGTGATTGCTGGAAACTGTTACGGCTTTTGGGCCTATCTGCTTTGGTAAATCAGCGTATACATTTGATATATACTAATGTATACGACCTGTATACAATTCATTTTCGTGTATATTGGGATATATACGGAATGTATGCTACCCCAGATCAAATTTCCAGCACCTGTATAAATTTTTCGACCTGTATATCGTACACTTTATTTGTATATCAGTGTATATAACAACATATCAGTCCCTTTTTGAGCCTTTTGGAAACCTGTGAATTAATTCCCAGCAGCATATTTGCTGCTTTCAACCTGCATATCGTGTTTTTCAGGGACTGGACGACTCGGAGATGCGAGGGAGATAAGTCCGTGAGGACTCGAGGAGAGTTTCACATGCAATAAAATAGAAATGAATTAGCCATGAAGTCATTAAAATAAGGCACATCTTAAACACAACATAATTTATGAGTAAACAAAAATATTTAAAGAGATCCGAGTTAAGCCGGAATATATAACTCAAAAAAAAAAAAAAAGATCTACATCTTGAGAAAGAAATGATGCAAGAAGAAGTGATATTTACCTTTTTGAGTGCAGCGATTCCGGGATAGTACGAGCAGAGGTATGCAAAGAACTGATCCACACAATACGCAAACATAAGCCGTAACGAAGGATCCCGAAATAGAACTCTAGTTTCTAACGAACATTGAGAAATTGCTTGATTAAATTGCTATGAGTATAAGTAATATATATATCCAAAATTTCCACCTCTAAAAAATCTATTCTTAAGAAAATCTCTACTTAACAATATTCTCTCAATATTTTTTTATGTTTTCTTATCTAAATCCGACCTCTCTTCTTTCTTTTTTTTCCTTTTTCCTTAGTGAAAGATAGGATGTATATATATATAGGGGAAAATTAAAGTCCCTTTTGGAGAAAAAAAAAACGGATAGGAAATGGGGGCAAAAATTAGAATCCCTCCATTCCCCAAATTCAAACTAAATCCCCCAAAATTCAAACTAAATCCTCCAAAATTCAAACTAAATCCCCCAAAATTCAAACTAAATCCTCCAAAATTCAAACTAAATCCCCAAAATTCAAACTAAATCCCCCAAAATTCAAACTAAATCCCCAAAATTCAAACAAAATTCAAACTAAATCCCCAAAATCCGGATGGGGAAATGTATTGGGCTGCAGTAATTTGGAGGAATGGGCTGGAATTGCATTGGGCTTGGCTGAAAGTTTTAAAAAAAGATTTCTTGGCTGAAGAAATTGAATTGGGCCTATTTAAAAAATTGAATGGGCTGGAGGGGGTAATTTAAGTTTGGTCGGCTGGAGATATGAAATGGGCTACTGAATTGGATTTTGGCCCAATTTTTCTCAAAGTTGAGTTAAGTTGAAAGTCTAAAATGAATCAAATTTAAGAAATAGCCAAATTGTGGTACATTAATAATTTGGCTAAACCTTAAATAAGACAAATTAATATTAATTAATTAACGAGCTTCTTAATCTTAACAAAAAATAAAATAATTATTTAATCGTAAACTTAGTGATTCAAAAATATAACCATGATTTAAACTAATTTAAAAGACTACTCACTAAATTTAAAATATTTTTAAGATGGTTTTTTTTTTAATAATCATAAAATATACTAATTATATACATAATTATGTAAATATATATATTATCTAAAAACTTTAAGAAACGGCAAAAATTATTCCTAATAATGCAAACTTTATATTTTTTCCTAAATTTATAAAACTAATTATTTTAAATTGTTTGAGAGTTTAAGAAGCTCATGAATTAATTCCTACCGGGGAGGGTCAAAATTGGGTGTCAACAACTGTTCTCTTCATAAATGAGGAAGAAGAATGCATGCACTTGGCAGGTGTAGAGTCGGAATGGGTGGTCGACACAGCAGCATCTTACCATGCCACACCGGTAAGAGATCTTTTTTGCAGATATGTAGCCGGTGATTTTGGCAATGTGAAAATGGGTAACACAAGTTACTCAAAGATTGCGGGGATCGGAGACATTTGCTTAAAAACAAATGTTGGATGCACATTAGTGTTGAAAGATGTGCGCCACGTACCTGATTTGCGGATGAACTTGATCTCGGGAGTTGCTTTGGACCGAGATGGATATGAGAACTACTTTGCAAATCAAAAATGGAGACTCACCAAAGGGGCATTGGTGATTGCAAAAGGAGTTGCTCGTGGCACGTTGTACAGGACAAATGCAGAAATATTCCAAGGTGAATTAAATGCGGCTCACGAAGAGAATTCTGCAGATTTATGGCATAAAAGAATGGGTCATATGAGCGAGAAAGGATTGCAAATTCTTTCCAAAAAATCACTCATCTCTTTTGCCAAAGGTACAATGATAAAACCTTGTAACTACTGCTTATTTGGTAAACAACATAGAGTCTCATTTCAGACATCATCTGAAAGAAAGTCGAATATACTTGATTTGGTATATTCTGATGTTTGTGGTCCAATGGAGATAGAATCGATAAGAGGTAATAAATACTTTGTTACCTTTATTGATGATGCTTCTAGAAAATTGTGGGTTTATATCTTGAGAACCAAAGATCAGGTGTTTCAAGTATTTCAAAAGTTTCATGCTCTGGTAGAAAGAGAGACAGATCGAAAGCTAAAACGTCTCCGAACTGACAATGGAGGTGAGTACACTTTAAGAGAATTTGAAGAGTACTGTTCAAACTATGGAATCAGACATGAAAAGACAGTTCCTGGAACCCCACAACACAACGGTGTAGCTGAAAGAATGTATCGCACCATTGTTGAGAAGGTGAGAAGCATGCTCAGAATGGCTAAATTACCTAAGACATTCTGGGGTGAAGCAGTTCGGACAGCGTGTTATCTTATCAATCGTAGTCCATCAGTTCCGTTGGAGTTTGACATTCCGGAGAGAGTTTGGACCAATAAGGAGATGTCTTACTCGCACCTAAAGGTATTCGGTTGCAAAGCTTTTGCACATGTACCGAAGGAGCAGAGAACCAAGCTAGATGATAAATCAGTTCCTTGCATATTCATCGGATATGGAGATGAAGAGTTCGGGTACAGACTATGGGATCTTGTAAAGAAGAAGGTCATCAGAAGCAGAGATGTAATCTTTCGAGAAAGTGAAGTTGGAACTGATGATGATCTATCCGAGAAGGACAAGAAAAAGAATGGTATAGTCCCTAATCTTGTTACCATTCCTTCTTCTTCTAACCATCCCATAAGTGCAGAAAGTACGATCGATGAAGTTGCTGAGCATGAAGAGCAACGTGATGAGATTGTTGAGCAGGGGGAGCAACTTGGTGATAATACCGAGCAAATGGAGTACCCAGAAGAAGAAGAACAATCTCAATCTCTGAGGAGATCAGAAAGACAAAGGGTAGAGTCATCCAAATACCCTCCTCAGAGTATGTCCTCATCAATGATGAAGGGGAGCCAGAAAATCTTAAGGAGGTGTTGTCTCATCCAGAAAAGAGCCAATGGATGAAAGCCATGCACGAAGAGATGGGATCTCTACAAAAAAATGGCACATACCAGCTAGTTGAACTTCCAAAAGGCAAAAGACCGCTTAAGTGCAAGTGGGTCTTTAAACTCAAGAAAGATGGAAATGGCAAGTTGGTTAGGTACAAAGTTCGATTGGTTGTAAAAGGCTTCGAACAAAAGAAAGGTATTGATTTTGATGAAATTTTTTCACCTGTTGTCAAAATGACTTCTATTCGAACTATTTTGAGCATAGCAGCTAGTCTAGATCTTGAAGTAGAGCAATTGGACGTGAAAACTGCATTTATTCACGGAGATTTGGAAGAAGAGATTTATATGGAGCAACCAGAGGGATTTGAAGTATCTGGAAAGAAACACATGGTGTGCAAATTGAATAAGAGTCTTTATGTGTTGAAACAGGCCCCAAGGCAGTGGTACAAAAAGTTTGACTCTTTCATGAAAAGTCAAACATACACAAAGACCTATTCTGATCCATGTGTATACTTCAAAAGATTTTCTAACAACAATTTTATTATTTTGTTGTTGTATGTGGATGACATGTTAATTGTAGGACAAGACAAAGAGCTGATTGCAAAGTTGAAAAAAGATTTGTCCAAGTCATTTGACATGAAAGACTTGGGCCCAGCACAACAAATTCTAGGGATGAAGATTGTTCGAGAACGAACAAAAAGAAAGTTGTGGCTATCTCAAGAGAAGTACATTGAACGTGTACTAGAACGCTTCAACATGAAGAGTGCTAAACCTGTTAGCACGCCTCTTGCGAGTCATCTGAAGTTGAGCAAACATATGTGTCCTACAACAAAAGAGGAGAAAGAGGGAATGACTAAAGTTCCTTATTCTTCAGCAGTGGGGAGTTTGATGTATGCAATGGTGTGTACAAGACCTGATATTGCTCATGCAGTTGGTGTCGTTAGCAGATTCCTTGAAAATCCTGGAAAAGAACACTGGGAGGCAGTTAAGTGGATACTCAGGTACCTAAGAGGTACCACAAAAGATGGCTTGTGTTTTGAAGGATCTGATCCAATCTTGAAGGGCTATACTGATGCTGATATGGCAGGTGACCTCGATAATAGAAAATCCACTACTGGATATTTGTTTACATTTTCAGGGGGAGCTATATCATGGCAGTCAAAGTTGCAGAAGTGTGTCGCACTCTCTACAACTGAGGCAGAATACATTGCAGCTACTGAAGTTGGCAAAGAGATGGTATGGCTGAAATGATTTCTTCAAGAACTTGGATTGTATCAGAAGGAGTATGTCGTCTATTGTGACAGTCAGAGTGCAATAGACTTGAGCAAGAACACCATGTATCATGCAAGGACGAAGCATATCGACGTGAGATATCACTGGATTCGTGAAAAGATAGAGGACGGATCTATGTAGGTCATGAAGATCCCTACTAGTGAAAACCCTTCAGATATGCTGACCAAGGTGGTATCAAAAGACAAGTTCGAGCTATGCAAAGAACTTGTCGGCATGCACTCAAGCTAGAAACCTAGAGCTACCTCCTTCAGGTGAATGGGTCTGGAGGGGGAGATTGTGGGGTCCATCCCCATGTAACAAACTTTGAATTGTTTTCTGCCAATTTCAAAGTTTGGCAGAGTTGGTAAAGAAAAAAAGATTGTTTGTTCTTCAATTTCAAAGTTTGGCAAAGTTGGTAAAGAAAAAATTGTTTTCTGTCAATTTCAAAGTTTGGTAGAGTAGGTAAGCTATGAAGAAGAAAAAATTGTTTTTCTTCTGTAGCACATTTGGAGGGTAGTGTATTTGTTCTCTATAAAAGGGAGGACAATTCTTCATTCTAAATACACCAAAAGGAAATTACAAAGGAGAGAAAAGAAGAGTGAGGCATCACAGAGGAAAATAATCTGTGAGGAAAAATAGAGAGTGTGAGCGATATTATAGTGAGGTGGAAAATCAAAAGAGGGTTATTTCTTTTGAGTGTGTAGTGATCTTTGGGGTTTTGCTCGGATCTACAAGTGTAAAATCCTTACTATAGTGATATTCGTTGCTCCTCTCGGGTCGTGGTTTTTTCCCTTATTTAGGAGGGTTTCCACGTAAAATCTTGGTGTCATTATTTCTCTTTTATTCTCGTTGATTAACCGTATTGTTGTGTTCCGCATTTATTGCCTTTATTACCGCAAATATTATTTCTGTTACGGATTTATTCCCAACAATTGTTTCCAGCATGTATTAAAGCTATTGTATGTCCGTTCTTAATTCGTTTTCAAGTGATGAATGGCTACCCCTTGTTTAACATACCTCACTGTGTTTGAATTACATGAATTTTTTTTTGTAGTAGTTCTGTTTCGTGCAAGCCATAATCCTTATTGATTTATATGTTTCTATATATCCTTCATGTCTGTTTCAAATCCTCTTGTTCACATGAGTTTGGCTCAATATGGCAGAACTTTGTTTTAATTTGAGTCTAGTTGTAGATAGTTATTTGGGTTGTTATGTTAAACTTAACTTGAAGTTATGATCTTGAGTTTCAGCCTCCCTTTATTACATGTTGCTTGGACTTAAGTTTTTTATTGTGTTTGGAGTCACTGCTTAACAGTGTCATCCTTTATTGAATTGCACCTGTTCTGCCTATTTGCTCTTTTCTTTTGTGTGTTGACATGTTTGGTTACCTCTTTGTTTAGTTTATTGTTACTAAAAAATCGCTTTGGTTGCTTTTTGAATCTTGAAATAATTAAATCACTCTTATGTCAATGAAGTTATGTATCATTTGTTTCTTTATTCCAAAATGTCTTCTCTTATTTGTTATATGAACCCTTTTCGAGTCCATGGTGGACTTCCCTTCGAGGTGAGCCCTGGAGGCTCAATATTATCCTTCATTAAGTCAATCAGGTCATCGGAACAGGTCTATGAAGCTGAAATTGAAAAAACAGGTGTTCGAGAGGCGAAAATGGGTTGTATACATGCCAATATACACTGTCGTATGTACTTATATACAAATCAATTCAGCAAATACAAGGCCTCAATTGAGATACATGTTTCAGAAGCAAAAAATATAAGTGGAAGGTTCTGATACAAGGATAATATACACTGGTCAAACATATATAGTGAATATACACAACAATTCGGCCTAAGGTGCAACAGTTCTTGAGGGCTTAATTTGGGCTGAAGACAACAACTAAACTTGGGCCCGATCAATTATTTCTTTAGTTATTTGGGCTTAATTCTAACCTTACTTGTTTTGGTTTTAATTTAATTAACATCATAAAAGTCATTTCTTCTTTTTATGTTAACTGAAATAATTAAATTCTTATATATTTACTTAGTAGTTTGTTGATAAAAGTTGCTTTCTAATTTTATTTTATCTTTTATCTTTGGTTCATTTCCTTTTCAAGTAATATTTTTTAAAATGAGTCTTTTCTTTATTTTACTAGTTTTAAGTTACTCAAAAGGCTTTTTTTAGTCATTTACACCAACCGCGTATTAGTGGATACTTCAAGTGTCTATGACTTTCTTGAAGTGAAAATCCAAACCTCAAACCTCTATGGGGTGGGGTAGAGTGGGTGGGGCAGGGGTTGTAAGCCTTCGCCTTGAGAGTCAAGGCGGGGTAGTGAGTCAATACCTCGGCGGGGGGTGGCGGTGGAGGGGGGGAAGTGGGCCCTCGCCTCGGGGGTAGAGTGGAGTTGTGGAAGAGGGCACTCGCCTCGGGGCGAGGGTTAATGGGTTTCCCTCCCCTCGGGGGTGAGGAGCAAGGACGGGGGGCAGTTGGCCCTCGCCTCGGTTGTGGGGTCGGGTAGTATGCCCTAGCCTCGGGGGTAGGGGCGGTTGGCCCTCTCCTCGAGTCTGGGGTGGATGCAAGGGCACTTGCCTCGGAGGTGGATGTGGGCGAGGGCAGTGCGTCTTCGCCTCGGGGTTGGAGTTGGGGTTGGACGGGGGTAGTGGGTTCTCGCCTCGGAGGTAGAGTAGAATGAAGGCAGTGGGACCTTGCCTCATGGGTGGGATGGGAAGGAGGCAGTAGCCTTTGTTTCATGTGTAGGGGGGGAGGGGGGGAAGTAGGCCCTCGCTTTGGGGTTGGTTAGGGTGATGCGTTAGGCCCTCACCTCGAAAAACAATGACTATGTATATTTCTCGATTATTTAAATTACTTTCGTTCCACTCTTTTTATAAGATTTCAACCTTGGTAAAAATATAATCAAGTACAAAATCAAAATGGAGTTAAAGTTTAATGATTATAATTTTACTTGACTCAATAAAATTTTTTAAAAAATGAGATTTTGACTTGTTACGTTTGGATAAAATTTGTGACGTTAGAGGGCTAGTAAATGTCATTATCCCTTTTTATGTTCGATGTCTAATATTTGTATTTGCAATTTGACTAATTTGAATTTTTGTCGCATTTGACCCATTCGAAGGAAATGCTTTTTGTTAATCGTATAGAAAAATCTTGTGGTAGTGAGTTTTTCCCTTAATGAGGATCTACATGGCAAAAATTCAGATATCTTACTAATTCTTACATGTTGAACACTAATGGTTCTACCAAGAGGGAGCTACAATGTGTTGAATATGGTTAGACAAAGACTCTTTGTCGAAAAATATTGAAGGGGCATTTTGGAATTCACAAGGTGAATGGATCTTAGATTTGTGAGCCGTTATTCATCAAGATAATGCACTCATTAGGTAGTACTAAATTTTTGAGTCACTATCGAAAACACCATTTTTGAATAGAAACTCATGAATCCATGTATCCCTAAGATCCAATGTATTGTCTAATGTAGTATCTAGTGCAGTTGTCGTTTGGTGTTAGATGTAATGTATAATAATCTTAGTGATAAAATGCATGACTATACTATTCCGTGTTTTATTAGAGGTTAGTAGTCCTTGAATTTTTTATCCCATATACATGGTGAAATAATTTATCCCGAAATAAACGTCTTTTAACTCATCAAAATTTGAATTTTTCTTAATTTAGTTGAGCATTTTTATTCCTTTTTTAGTAAATATCTGATGAAACAAAATGAATTTTGAGTTTGAAATACTTTGGTAATGCGGATGTGAATGCCAATTTTAATTTTGAATGATCAATTGTAGCAAACGAGATACTTGGTATTAGCGGATAAAATGAATGATAACAAATGTTTGTTAAAATAATTACATGACAACTGGTTTGTTGATTTAACTTTTACTATTTTTTGACCTCCACGATGTGGGTTCAGACCTAGGCAAATGAGATTAAAATAGAAACGGCTGCCCAACAAAACGTTGTTATGCATAAAGTCTAGCCAAATATTCACCCATGATTTTTACATATGTTGGGTATTCACATGTTTCGACTCGACATGATGGTCGGCGGCAATAAAGCCCAATACACGTCCGAGATCCCCATGTTCTGTTGTGGCAGTTCCAAATGCAGGATCATA